>JAKSZT010054394.1:5950504-6031237 GCA_026826555.1 Tolypeutes matacus | reverse complement strand
GATCCCAATCTTTCTTTGGATCGTTCCCAGCACCGTCTACCTCCACGCTGAATTACAACAATCTGTCCCTGGGGAAATGAGGGCAGCTTGAGCCACCACAGCTTACAGCACCAACTATATCCTTAGCTCCTACTACACAAACAGCAAGGGAGAAAGGGCAAGAAAGCCATAAACTAAGGAGAGAAATTGCACCCAGAATAAATACATCTAGTAAGCCAGATGCCAAAACACCAACAAAAATTACAATCCACACCAAGAAACAGGACGATATAGCCCAGTTAAAGGAACAAGATAACCCTCCAGATGACATAAAGGAGTTGAGACAACTAATCATGTTTTCAAACAAATCTCCTTAATAAATTCAATGAGATGGCTAAAGATATTAAGGATATTAAGAAGATATTGGATGAGCACAAAGAAGAATTTGAAAGCATACATAGAAAAATAGCAGATCTTATGAGAATGAAATTAAATGCAACAAATGAATAAAAAATACACTGGAATCATATAATAGCAGATTTGAGGAGGCAGAAGAAAGCATGTGTGAGCTTAAAGAAATGGCCTCTAAAAGAGAACATACAAAAGAAGAGATGAAGAAAAGAATGAAAAAAATTGAACAAGGTCTCAGGGAACTAAATGACAGCAGGAAACATGCAAACATACGTGTTATGGGTGTCCCAGAAGGAGAAGAGAAGGGAAAAGTGACAGAAGGAATATTTGAAGAAATAATAGTAGAAAATTTCCCAACCCTATTGAAGGACGTAAATATCCATGTCCAAGAAGCACAGTGTACTCCCTTCTGAATAAATCCAAATAGATCATCTCTGAGACACATACTAATCAGAATGTCAAATGCCAAAGACAAAGAAGAATTCTGAGAGCAGCAAGAGAAAAGTGATACATAACATATAAGGGATGCATCTCTGACAGACCTGGAGCAGTTGATGTCTGCTGCTAAGGTTTCCACTACAGATGCAAGAAAAAGGTCCTCGCGCTTTCTGTCTGTCTGGTTGTGGCAGCCAAGATTGAATGGGGGACTACAGAAAATACAGGGAGGGGGAAATAATCTTCACAACTCAGGAAAAACTGCCTTTTTACTCCACAAAAGGAATCTCTTTGAGGTTTGGGTTTACATGAGAAGTGTTAAAGACTATGTCCCCTACACTCATGCCTTCTGATTAAAGTTTTAATGACTTTGAAATGTTAAAAAAAAAATAATAATAATAATAAGGGATACCCAATAAGATTAAGAGCCGCTTTCTTATCAGAAACCATGGAGGCAAGAAAACAGTGGTATGATATATGTAAGATACTACAAGAGAAAAAGTTCCTCCAGCCAAGAATCTTAAATCTGAAAGACTGTCTTTCAAAAGTGAAGGTGAGTTTAGAATATTCACAGACAAACAGAAACTGAGAGAGTTTGTAACCAAGAAACTGGCTTTGCAGGAAATATTAAAGGGTGTGCTACAGCGTGAAAAGAAGAGACAGGAGAAAGAGGCTTGGAAGAGAGGCTAGAATTGAAGATTATATCAGTAAAAGTAACTAAAAGTGTCAAAAGAGTGATGAACATAAAATATGACTGATAAAACCCAAATATTTAGGAACAAACTTAACCAACAATATAAAGCACTTGTATTTAGAAAACTGCAACTCATTGTTAAAAGAAATAAAAATAGACCTAAATAATTGGAAGAACATTCCATGCTCATGGATTGAAAGCCTTAATATCATTAAGATGTCAATTCTACACAAACTGATATATAGATTCAATGGAATTCCAATAAAAATTCCACCTGAATTTTTTAAATAAATGGAAAGCATAAATATCAAATTTATTTGGAAGGGTAAGGGGTCCTGAATAGCCAGAAACATCTTAAAAATGAAAAACAAAGTTGGAGGACTCACACTTCTGGACTTTAAATCATATTACCTCACTACAGTGATAAAAACAACATGGTGCTGGCATAAAGACAGACACATAGACCAATGGAACTGAATTGTTGGTTCAGAAACAGATCCTCACATCTAGGGTCAAGCGATTTTTGACAAGCCTGTCAAACTCACCCAGCTCAGGCAGAACAGTCCATTCAACAAATGGTGCTGGGAGAACTGGATATCCATAACCAAGAGAAGGAAAGGGGACCTCTATCTCACACTTTATACAAAAATTAACTCAAAATGGAACAAAAACCTAAATAGAAAAGCATGAACCATAAAGCTTCTAGAAGAAAATGTAGGAAAATATCTTCAAGACCTGGTGGTAAGTGGTGGATTCTTAAAGGAGATAATAGGAGGACTGAGATGGACTACTGATGTTTAATGTATGTACAAGTTTTAATTAACTTTACTGTAGAAGTATGGAAATGTGTAGAGTTGATGGTAACACATTATTGTGAATAACAGCTGGTTTATAAATGGGGATGTGGCTGAAAAGAGTAGTCTAGGGATGTAAATGCCAATTGACAGAAAGCTAGAAAATAAACTTTGGACTGAATAGCGCAGTAAACCCAGAGATGGATGAGAATTGTGGTTGATGGTACAGATGCAAGAGTGTCCTTTGTGAGCTAGAGCAGATGTACATCACTATTGCAGGGTGGTGGGAATGTGGAGAAGCATGGGAAAAATACAACTGCAGTGACCTATGGACTGTGGTTAACAGTAATAATGTAATATTCATGCACCTATGCCAAAGATGTACTGCAATGATAATGGGGGAGCATGGAGAAAGTGTACCAAATGTACACTATGGACCTGGTAATAATCTGATATTATCTCATAATCTGTAACAAATGTTCCACGGTTGTGTGGTATGTTGATAGAAGGGTGTTTTATGGGAATTCTGCACATGTGCATGATTGTTTTGTAAGTTTACAACTTCAGTCATAAAAACATATTTAAAAATAATAATAGGGTAGGTTGGGGGAAAATAAACCCAATGTAACATAAGGACTATAGTTAGTAGTAAGATTTTTTTTTTTTTTTAAAGATTTATTTTATTTATTTCTTCCCACCCCCACCCCCCCTCATTGTTTTGCACTCGCTGTCTGCTCTCTGTATGTTCTTCTGTGTCTGCTTGTCTTCTCTTTAGGCAGCACCGGGACCTGATCCTGAGACCTTCCAGAGTGGGAGAGAGGTGCTCAATCTCTTTGTGCCACCTCAGCTCCCTGGTCTGCTGTGTCTCTTATTGTCTCTCGTCTGTGTCTCTTATTGTTGCATCATCTTGCTGTGCCAGCTCTCCACGCAGCCAGCACTCCATCCGGGCCAGCTTACCACATGGCCCAGCTCTCAGCTCAAGCCAGCTCACTACGCGGGCCAGCTTGCCTTTCACCAGGAGGTCCCGGAAATCGAACCCTGGACCTCCTATATGATAGATGGGAGCTCAATCACCTGAGACACATCTGTTTCCCAGTAGTAAGATTTTGATGATATTCTTTCATAATTTGTTATAAATGTCTCACAGCAATGCAAGGTGTTGGTGGTGGGTTGATGTAAGGGACCCTTGTATGATGTTTTGCATGCTTGCTTTGTAAGTTCACAACTTTTACTGTATACTTATTGTTTATGTTTGTTAATGTATAAATGATATAATAATAATAATAATAGGGTGGGTTGGGGGAAAAATACACCAAATGTAAGATACTATGGTTAGTAATAATATTTTGAGGATGCTTTTTAATCATTAGTTAAAAATGTTTCGGGAAGCGGCTGTGGCTCAATCAGTAGGGCTCCCGTTTACCATATGGGAGGCCCCGGGTTCGGTTCCCGGGGCCTCCTGGTGAAGGCAAGCCCGCCCGCACGGCGTGGTTAGCTGACCCAGCGAGCACAAGCAGCAAGGGGGGGATAAATGAATAAATAAATAAAATCTTTAAAATAAATAAATAAATAAATAAAAATAAAAAAATAAAAAAATAAAAATGTTTCACAACAATGTCCTGTATGATGTTATGTATATTTGTTTTGTAAGTTCACAACTATTACAATACACTTATTGTTTATGTATGTTTATGTATGAATGATATACTTCAATAAATGAAAAAAACAAAAACAAAAACAAAATGAGTTTGTGATAAATGGAGAATCAAAATACAGCCAGATACAGAAGAGGCAGTGGAAGAAGGGTCCTGAGAGAGGGCACCTGTCTGGAAGCTCCCACTGCGACACCCACCTGAGGCCAGGAGAGCCATAGTTGGTGTGTGTGTGTGTGTGTGTGTACCTTTGAGTGTGGGAGCTAAGGAGCGAGTGTGTTCAGGACATACTACTGTGCTTCCTGATGCCGCGAGCCACCGCTCTAGCCAGATAATCCTCCACCCACCCCTGGCCTGACACCTCCAGGTTGCATCCCAAATCCATTCTGCTCGGGTATAGAAATAATTACATGTGAATGTTGGTCTGGCTGGACCAGCTGTTCTACACACTGGCCTTGGGAAGAGTTTATTGTCAGCTCCTCTCAAACCAGCCACGGACATAAAGGATGGCTTTAGGTGGGATGAAGCCCCCTGCAGAGGTGACCCCAGGGTGGGAGAGTCAGGAAGCTCTAGCCCAGGGAGGCTTGTGGCCCACCCAGCTGCGGATTGGGTTCAGCCCCCAGCCCCTGGAGAGGCAGAGTGTGGTCCTCATGTCTGCACCCCTTGCAGCCTCGGCCCTGGGGCCCGGAGCTTCAGGGAGCTCCTCAGGGCCTGCAGGATGGTAGCCTGGCTGTTGCACACGTTGTAGTCACTGAGGCGCAGCAGGAGGTCAAAGTCTTCCTCCTTGTATGTCATGTTGAACAGGGAATATGGTGAGGTGGCCCCGGTGAGGTCCACTTGGCCGGCCTGGAGCTCCGCACAGCTGCGCCGGACACCTGCCCAGGGGCGGGAGGGGGTGAGGAGCAGGACCCAGAGGCCTCCACAGCCAGCCAGGACTAAGCTTCGCAGCACAGGCCACCTTCAGGCAAGGGGGTCCTTGCTTTTCTCCCAGCTCTCTGTGACCTTTGTCCATGAATATAAAGGTGGGCAGCACATTTTGAGACATTAAGAGTTTTGCATCTCCCCACATTTCTTTGAACCATTATATTTCTTCTACTATTCAGGCAGCCTCTAGCATCTCTATATATTGCTTCGGGGGGGGGAGTGGAAATGCAGAACAAGGTAATCAACTGGGCTAGTCTGAAAACCAAAGGGCTTTTGCTTTGCAAGAACCAGTCTTTGTTGGTAGAGAAAGAGAATTCCCAGATGTGGGCTGAGCATGTTAATGCAAAGCTGGAAGATTTGGAATTATGGTGGGAACGAGAAAGTTGGGAATCTCGCACAAAGACAAAAATTAGTCTTTCCCACCAAAAGGAGGTAAAAGTCTGTCCAGTTGGTGAGAGGAAAGGATTGGAAGGAATGTGCAGAGGGGCCCTAGAGTAGAGGCCCAGCTCCCTGAGAAGGGGACCTAGCCTGGGTTGGAGTAGCACGGTGGAGAGGCCATCTGAAACCCTGGTAGGCTTAGGGGAATCTGAGAGAGAGGGGACAAGCCCTCTTTCCTGGCTGTTTAGCCTGCAGAGCCCCTAGGAAGTCCTTCTCCAACGTGGTGCCTGACCAGTGGTGGAGAGGGCTACAGCTGCTGAAAAGGCAGGCACATGGGCCCTGGACTCAGGGATTCCTGCATTCCCCTCCCTGCACACACAGAGCAGGAGAGCAGAGGAGCCCCCATGAAGCTAATGAGAACTAGGGGGAGGCCAAAGGACACATGACCAGGAGGACACAAGCACACGGCCCTGCAAACATGGGACTCTGCAGGGATTTGGGCATTGAGGCCAGGGTGGGACTAGCTTTAAGCCTCTCCCAGGCAGACTCTCCACCCTCTCCTTGGCTGCAGGGGCAGCTGGGGAAGGGCCCAGGGCAGGGCTTCCCAGGGGCCAGGTTGCTAGGCTGAGAGGGAGGGCAGGAGCTGTCTCACCCGGGGCTGAGTAGTCCTGGAAGGAGGCATTGACCAGCGGGAAGTGCAGCAGAACCGGGGCTTCGGGGCAGGTGGGGTCAGAGAAGAGGTGGCACTCCTTGGGCTGGTGGAGGTCCTGAGGGCCCAGCTCCACCCGGGGGAAGGGCAGGCTCTGGGCCCGGCAGTATAGCTCCGTCTGTTGCAGCACCTGGGGGAGAGTGCACCCCAGAGGAAACCCCGGTCATCCCAGGTCAGTGATCTAGAAAAGGCTAGGGTGGTTCTGACCCAGTTAGGTCAAGACGACATCCTGGTTCTATTCCCGTTTGTGGCCTGGTTAAGTGACACCGTGCCTTGGAGGGAGTCTAAAGATCCAGGTGGTGTGCCATGTTGTTTGATGCAAATCTTTAGGTGGGGTACTAGAGCCAGCACCACTCCCATTTTGGATAACTCTTGCTGGATTCTTCAAGTCCCAGAGCCTAGAGGCCTCAGTAGGGGCCACACATCTATATCACGGCCCCACCCCTCCTAAAACCCCTGGGGGATAGGTATGGAGATGCCCAGGGTCTCCTTCCAGCTCTGTCCAGGCTGCTCTTCTTCAGGAGGGTCTCTCCAGTCACCTGTCCAGGCCCCAGCACCACCACAGGTCCTTCCCATCAGAGGACCCTGGCAGGATACTGTAGATCAGAGCCTGTCACCTTTCCTCTTCCCTTGGGGACCCAGGAGCTCTGCGCCATTGTCTCAGGCCCTTGCTACCTATCCCTGGCACTTGGCCTGGCTGGGCAGAGGTACCTCAAAGGGCGAAGACAGCGAGTAGTCGAAGGAGAGGATGAGGTCCAGCCTGCGGCCTGGCCGGTACATGGAGGGGAAGCTGGTGTTGATGAAGTAGCCAGTGTCCACCAGGCAGAGCTGGCACTCCTGGGGGGTCAGCCGGCTGGGGATGGAGTCTAGCTGGCAGTCTGGTAGGGAAAACAGGGGCAGTCAGGGGCAGCCACTCTGCCACAGGCTGTCCTCCCTGGCAGCTTCATACCACTTTTGCCTCCTTGTCCCCTTCTTATGCCCCACGGCACTCTCTGAATGCACAGACTACTCCATTCCCTCCTGAAACCAGCCAATGGGCTCTTTTCCAGGCCACACCCCAGAAGTGGATGCTGTGACCAAGGCCTCTACCAGGCCTTGTAACAGAGAAGTTAAGAGTTAACAAATGATTGTGATTACTGAATCATTATATAGATGCCTTTTACCTTTCTAGTATATTGTAGAATAGCCAAAAATAAATACCTGAAATTACGGAAACTTTGTAACCCAGATACCCTAATCTTTGAAAATGATTGTATCTTTACCTTGTGATTGTAACATTCTCATGATAACTCATAACTAGCCCAGTTTGTATCCCCTTATCCAACTTTGGAGTGTTATGATCACAAAGACAGCCCCTAATGTTTATTAATGGAGGAACTTGAGTCAGCCTGGAACTAGCCTTCCCCAATTCCTAAGCTGTCTTACTAGACAACGCTAGATCTAACCAAAATTGGGCAGAGTGGGTGTAGCTCAGTGGTTGAGCGCCTGCTTCGCATGTTCGAGGTCCCGGGTTTATTCCTCGGTACCTCCTAAAAAAAAAAAGAAAAAAAAGTTGGCCCGCCTGACATGTGCAGTAGCTTAAACCTTAACCTACAAGTGACCTATACCTCATTTCAATACTAAAAATCACGCCTATCATGAAATTGAGGCCACTCTTTTCGTACATACGTTTTGTGCCTAAGCACATAATCAACCTGTACATGCTCAACAATTAAATAATCTCTAACTTCATCATCTCAAGCCATTACACTCATTATCCTAAAACCAACCTGTCTGGATACTATAAAACTGCAGTTCAGGGACACCGATTTTAGGCCCCTGGGCCATCTCACCTCCTTTCTTCACACTTGGCAATAAACTCTTTCTCCCTTTGAAACCCCAGTGTCTCAGGAATTGGTTATTTGAATGCTGGGCAGAGAATCCCCACTTTGATCAGTAATAGCCCTCGTCATGGCCCATCCCCCCCAGGAGCCCAATCTTGTTACCTGGGGACACACGGCCATGACCCTTACCTGCCCAGGTAGAGAAGTCTTTCTGACCACAGTAGTCTTGGTGCAGCTGGAGGCCCTGGAGGAAGTTGGGGCTGCGCTGGTGGAGTGGCCTGCCTGTCAGGAAGCCCTTAAACGCCTGGGCCAGTGCTGTTCCAGGATGCAGCCATGAGGCCTCCAGCCAGGAGGAGGTCCCTGAGGAGGCAGGGGGCTCCTTCTCTGCAGCCAGAGGAAGAGATGTTGGGCCAGGACATGCCTGGCTCTTCACCCTTTCTTTCCCTCTCACCCCTGTCCCTAACCAGTGTCTGAAGGGGAAGTGGCCTCATGCCAGGTTCCACTCCGTGCCGCCGTTGCCTACCTATGTTCCTGATCTTGTCCTTGATGTGCTGTTTCCAAGTCTCACCAGAGCTGGTGAGGTCATACCAGGCATCCAGCAAGTTCAAGGAGAAAATGTTGCTCCAGATACCTGAAGGGCCAACCCCCCAGAGAGTTCATCCTTGAGACCCCCGTGCCCCAGTCCCCACTGCCGGGAAGCCAGTGGTCCCCACACATGAGCACTAATGGAGAAGGGGAGGTGGAAGGGGACTGCCCCCGTGATGGCTTTTCCCCATAGCCCAGCCCCCTGGCCCTCACCCAGGAGCCACGTCTAGGCAGAGAGGTCTGGCCTTGGACTGACCAGGGCCTTCAGAGTGATTCACCTTCCAGAAAGCAGATCCGGGACTCAGGGCGCCTTCTCATCAGCTGTCCCATGAAGAACTCAGAGCCGAAGAGTTCAGAGGGGATGTAGGCCCCATACTTCAGGAACCCTACCTCATAGGGGGAGAACTCAATCCACTCTAAATGGACAGGAGGGAGTGGAAGGGAGGGGAGGTGAGTCGGCTCAGGCAGAGCCCCAGCTCTGAAAACGGCCAAAGATACTGTTCCCAGCAGGCTCAGCCTCCGTCCTGCCTGGCACCCAGCAGATACAACACATGCAGGTTCCTGGGCTGACCACTGCCCCACCCTGCCCTTCATCCACACCTTGACCCCCACCCCAGGACAGGGCAATCCTGGGCTGGCTCTGAGCTGATGAGAACCACCACCCCTCCAGAAGGCTGGGCAATCCATGCAGGAGTTTCATGTTTGAATTCTTCAGGGTCCAGAGGATTTGGGAGTGTGTGTGTTGGGGGGTGGAGTGGACTGTACCCTTGAAGTCGAGGGTCTCCACGTTGTTCTCTTTGACATTGAGACTCAAGTAGAGGGGCAGAGGGTTCTGGCCTCGCTCCAGCGCAGCTCTCTGTCCCGAGAGCTTCTGGTCCATCACCTGGAGTTGGGGCGGGGGGTGCATGAGGGTCTGAGTGAGGTCGGAAGCACCCCTGAGGCAGTAAGCCCACCAAGACAGGTGCTGGGTGGAGTACAGGCTGGGGTGAGGAGGCAGTTCCTCCCTTGGCCTCTTCTCCATTTGGAAGGATTTAGGAGGAATGGGTGGAGTGTGCACATTCAGTCCCCACTCCCACCCCCATGTTCTGACCAGCCCCGTGTACAGGATCGTCATGTATGGCTACACAGGTTGTGCACTGCATGTCTCCAGAGCGCACCATTCACAAGGACTAGGAATTGCAGTGGGCTGTCTTTATGGGTTGGAGGGGGGGAATGGATGAGGACACTGACACACAGACACAAAGGCACATGGGTGTGTGCATGAACACACACACATACACACACACACACACCCCTTTCCCAAAAGACACAGGAATTCCTTTTTAGTATATATTGTAAGCTATTCCACCAGATGGGCTGCCCCTTCTGGATTCACCTTGCTGCAGTTCAGGCTTCAGTCTTTCCCAGATGTTTTCCCAACATCCTAGCCACCTTATCAGCCCCCTTCTTCCCTGCTTTACACAGTAGGAGGTAGCACCCCATTATTTAGTCTTGTCTACTGGTCTTCATTTTCTCTTCAATAAAACTCCAAGCTCTGCCCTAATGGCCTGGACTGTGGCTTGCTTTTTTGGGAACAACCCCATGGAAAGTTCATTATGTGCCAGACCAGAGAGTCATGCAGGGTTCATCCCAAGCGCCGGCAGGTTAATGGTGGTGCCTGCCTGGAGCACTGCAGCACACCTCGGGAAGGCTTCTGCTGCCACAGTTGAGGCCAAAGGATGTCATCCTTCTCTTAAGCTCCCTGAGCTGGAAGCACCTTACTCAGCAGCTAGTCCTAGGGGCAATCAGCCCTTATCATTCGATTTACTTCAAGATGAAATATACAGATCACCAGATTGGAGAATCAGCCTATCAGAAACCACTGAAGAATTTGATTTTTTTTTCACTCTCTCCAGGTGATTCTATCACCCAGGTGTGTGACCCAGGATTCTAGCCCAGCCTATCCCACCTCCACAGCGAGGGCCAACACATCCAGGGGACTTCCTCTTCTCCAGTAGCCCTGCTGTCACTTGGCAAGAGGACTCATGCGCCTACCACAGCCAACTTCTTCACCAGTTCCTTCAATGGTTCCCAATATGATTCGAGTTATAGGGAATTCTCAGAAAAGCCCCAAACAGGACTGGACACCCCTGTCTCTGTTGATGCTGTTATATCTAAAGCCAGTCCCATCGGCGTGAGAGTGTATATGCACTGGGGAGGGAGGTTTGATTGATAACTGCAATTCCCTTCTCAATGTCTTTTTATTAAGAAATCCACTTTGCTTACTTTTTTTTATATGTATGTGAAGGAAAATGCATCCTTTTACTACGGCTTCACAATTTCTGCCCTGGGGAAAAGTTTGGAAAAGGGTCAGAACACCCCTTCATCTATTGAAACAGTCCCCAATAGTCTCTTTAATTGATCACCAATAAGCAGTAGGCAAGGACTCTCGGTCTCTAGCCTAGCCCCACCCCCCACCACAGTTTCCAAATGAGAATCCCAACGCTGCAAAACACCCATTCTGATAACTGGAGAGTCCCCAAAATGTCGGAGCTTGGGGCAGTATTGGCAGTGTGTTGATGTTGTTTGGCATTGAACATGGTAGGATTAAAGGCTGTGTAAAACCTTATGTCCAGAGATGAAGAAAACCATGTAAGACCTTAAATCAGGGAAAGATAATAGAAAGACTATGAGTTTCTCCTTGAGGAATGTTGAGCAGCTTCTAAACAGCTTGCTACCAGAAGAGTAAAGAAAGATGTTTCAAAGAGATAGTTTAAGAAGCACTGATTATAACTGGAGTATTTTACAAGAGGGTTTTTTATAAAAACCCAAGCAATATTACACAAGTACATAGACCAATACAGTTGTTAAGAGTAGAGTTTCAGGGTGTAATATTTCTCTGATAATCCTTAATAGTAATTAAATTGTAATTTGTCATTAATGCAGTTATATTTTCTGACATTTAAAAATGTCTTTTGATGCTTTAGATAGTACGCTATGGGAGATATAAATACCTGTTTTTATCCAAAGACCTAAAAATTACAAATAATTAAAATTGTCTGAAAGAAAACATTATTTTTAAAAGCATATAATGGGGGCGGATGTGGCTCAGATGGTTGGGCGTCTGTCTGCCACATGGAGGGACCTGGGTTCAATCCCCGGGCCTCCCAGTAAAATAAAAAATATATATATAGAAGGCGCATGGGCTGCCAGGATCTGTGTGCCATGCAGCACAATGATGACATAACAGGGGGAGAGACAAGACGAGATGCTCCGAAAGCTCTGAAAACCAGGAACCGAGGTGGCACAGGTGGCAGGACACCTCTCTCCTACGTCGAAGGCCTCCAGGATCAAATCCTGGTGAAGACTGGAGGAGGAGGATGAGAAGAGATGGCAGGAAACAGACACAGAATTGCCCAGCGAATGGACACAAAACAGCAAATGGGGAAGGGGGGGGGTTAAAATGGATAAAGTAAATAAATAAATCTTTAAAAAAAAAAAAAAGCATATAATGAATGCTATCTCTAAAGAGGTAAGTCATTATAAATAAGAAAAAAAAAGAAAACAATAAACTGAAAAACTTTCAAATATATTTCAAATTTTAAAAACTACATGGGTGCTCATTTTTAAGAATACATACATGTCCAATGACAGCACAAGAATGTTTATTATTGTGAACAGTTAAAAAACTAATTAGGTTTGCCTTTTAAGAAATGATTATAAATCATGTACATAAAACCATGCATTAAATCACTATTGTTGGTTCAAATGGTAATTATAACCTAGGATCAAACTGTATTTTCTAGCACCTCCTGAACTGGACTGTTAAAACTAACTTCTCCCACTTTATAGTAACTAATTGCTGTCATCACTTAGAAAAATCACGTACCTTCAAAACTGAACATAGGGAACGGGTATAGCTTAGTGGCTGAGCACTGATTCCCTTGCATGAGGCCCAGGTTCAATCCCAGGTACCTCTTAAAAAACAAACAAACAAAAACAAACAACTGAACATGAAATTAAACAGTAGATCCAAAGAATACATCGGACATATTAAAAAATAAAAATATTTCAAATAATTGTTGGTTTTAGTCAAGATGTTCAGAGAAAAAAAGAAATGTAGACTTCTGGTAACGACGGGTTAGGTTATTTAGATCATCATTTTCATTGAAAATACTAAAAAGTTAGATGCAAAATAAAAAAAAAACTATTTCAAAAACATTGAAGAGCATGCAAAAGAGTAAGGAAATGATCAGGCCAAAATCTAAAGGAAAATGAGAACCCAGAAATATAAAAGAGTGCCTGACCAGCAAAGCCACTTTTGTCCTGACAGCATTTGTCAGTCCAGGCAAATTTGGTCCTCAAGTTTTGCATGATGATAGAACAAAGGGAACAGAAGTCAAAGCCCAGTGCTTGATCACACATTAAGCTGCAGACTCAAAAGGTAAGAGAGAATTAGAAATAAGCTCACCCCTCACCATATCAACCTCAGAAAACTGCAGTAAGTGTGGCCTTTGGAGCAGAGAATAAAGGTAAAGAGAGGGGGAAAATACATATTCCTGAGAACCTGATGTCATAAACCACCCTTCACATGAATATTCAACCCGAGCTTTCATCACTTGGGTGGTTCAGGGATCCTTAAGCCATGAAATTGATTCAAGGTGATCCTAAATGATAGTGTCCCCAAGCACCTGGAAGAAGCAAATTGTAAATCCTCTCTGGAAGAGGATGTTTTCATCCTTAACCTCAAAAAAGTTCCATAAATACATTTCCAAGGAAACTGAGAAATCCATGGTTGGAAATAAACATGCACACAAGGAAACAAGGCACAATGAGTGAGAGCCATTAGAAAAAACAGACTGAAGGAACAGATCCACAAAGACTTCTGATATTGGAATTATCAGACACAGTTTACGAAACAACTATGTGCAATATATTTAAGATATATAAGACCAGCTTGGAGAATTCTACATGTAAGAAATAAGAGACTGTTAAAATGACCTATCATATTTGAAAAAGAAATAGATATGATTTCTAGAAATAAAAAAGAAAATAACCAAAAATTAAAATTCAATAGGAAAGTTTAACAACAAATTAAACACAGCTGAAAAATTATTGAACTAGAATATAGTCAAGAGAAATTATCCAGAATGCAGTTTGGGAGTTAAAAAAATAAAAAGATATACTATATGGAAGAATGGTTAAGTAACATGTAAAATAGTGTGAGAAGTTTCGCTATATGTTTTATTGATGTTCCATAAGAAGAGGAGAGAGAGAATGAGCAGAGACTATATTTGAAGAAATAGTATCTAACTAGTACTATATTTAGGTTGACTTCATTCAGAAAATGCTACTCATATAAATACGCTAATAATTTGTATTTCTTCAAAATAAACAAAGACATATCCATGATCGTTATTGTCAGAATAACATTCTTTATTTCTAGATTTGGGATTTCTTATCCATTCATAGTAATTGGGACCCTTACTTTCACAGGTCAAATTGTAAAATGTCTAGAAAGCTTAAAATAGTCACCAAATGAACCAAAATTTGCTGAAATTTAGTAAAACACCAAAATGAAAAGCTTATCCTGAATTAGACACTATCGAACTAGGCTATTTCAAATCACCAATAAAGTGTGATAAAGTTTTCAATTCACAAATGCTAAACAACCCAAATGAGCTGAAGCATGACCTACAGACTGGAGATCAAATTCCCATCAAAGCTTAGCTGAAGCCACTTCATCAACAAAGTCAGAAACTTTTACTCTGAAGGACAGAAAATGCTTACCTACTATTGGGTGACCACAAACTTTTGTCTGATAGGCCCTGATAGCCGATAATCCAAACTTTTTCAACTTTACTTCCGACTCTAATCATTGTACAACCTGACAAGTGAATTTTCGGTGATGGCTTTTAAAGCAACAAGAGAGAAAGACTCTACTAATTCCTCTCCCTTATTGGAAGTTAAAAGACATAAGTATTATTCAAAGCCATTGCCACTCCTCCACTCTTTTCTTGAGACCTACCCAATAATGCCAACCTATCACATTACAGCCACTGAGCTTATCCCAGTCCGTCCTAGCAAATGGCACGTTCTAAATCTAAACTCAAGGATGATTTGCAAAAGAGACTGTAAAAACAATTGGCCTTGCCAAAATAATGAACATTATCTCATTTATATTTTCAGGTATTAAGAAAGAAGGATTTAAATCGAATGCTTTCTTGAATGATCACATTAGTATTTAAAAGACATGAATTTTTCTGAAAATGAGATAGTCTTTCGTGTGCCTTACAATGAAGCAGAAAGCCCCATAATGTCAGTACTTTTCATCTTTGGCAGCAGGAGGCAAACATTATAGTTCATGTTCGTAGTCAACTACCAACTAATTTCTCCTAATAAACAGCTAGCACCCTCTGTGAGTGAATTCATTAGACAAATTACATTGAAGTGAAAGTCGGCGGTCTATGGCTGGTAGCTTAATAAAGAGACTAATTATACCAAGGAACTTAATAATCGTGATAGTAATTATTTGTTTGGATTTAACAGTAATGATAATAGATTATGTTAAAAACATATTATTGAAGAAAGCAAGGAGGTGCATAGCCAATATGTTGGACCAGCAATACATAGCAGACATATGCAAATAAAGAAATTTATGCAGGTTCAGATCAGAAGGTGTTGGGGGCCATAAACAAGCCCCTGAAGGAGGAAATGTTGAAAAAGAACATATAAATTCTCTTACACAGGGAAAAAAGAAGATCAGAACTATGGGCAGGAACTCAAATTTTTCAAAGCACAGTAGTCCAGATATCCTGAAATCTTTCTACCTTAGTCCCCACTCTCCCACCCCACAAAGCATCTGGAAGCACTGGACAAAACCTTAAAATATCCTTTAAGTGCTCAGCTGAAATTGCAATAAAGTGAGGGAAATTGGTGAATGTGTTCATGTGTGTGTGTGTAAACCACATGAGTCACAAAAAAAGTCTCAATCAATATAAAAAGACTGAAAGTATACAAAGCACCTTCTCAGATCATAATGGAATGAAGCTGGAAATCAACAGTAGACAGGAAAGAGGAAAACGTACAAATGTGTGGAAGCTAAACAACACACTCCTAAATAATCAGTGGGTCAGAAAAGAAACTGTAAGAAATTAGTAAATATATCAGGACAAATGAAAACAAAAACACAACTTACCAAAAGTTATGGGATACAGCAAAGGCAGTGCTGAAAAGGAAATTTATAGCTCTAAAAAGAAGGGAAATGCAAATATTCTCGCTGACCTGATTTTGTGATAATCAGGGTAGGCTAAACATTCCTTATATTAGAAACCATGCATGTGTCCCCTCCCTAGGTCTGGTTTTAAGAATGCTGGTGTTAAACCAAGCCTGATTTATTATATGACCACCCTGTATGGGAAAAGGCTGTAACTTTGGGTATCTTTGGTCAACCTTAAGAGATATAGCAAGGGGACAGATGTGGCTCGGGTGGTTGGGCGTCCGTCTCCCATATGTAGAGACCTGGGTTCAATCCCCGTGGACCTCCCGGTAAAAATAAAAAACAAGAAAAATATAGAAGGCGTGTGAGCCGCCAGGCCACATCTGTGGGTGAGCTGCCAAGCCCCATGTGTGGGTGCGCCGTCAGGCCCCGCGAGCCACATAGCAAGATGATGATGTAACAGGAGAGTGACACAAGGGAGAGCCAAGACGAGATGCACTGAAAAACAGGAACTAAGGTGGCACAGGCGGTAGGATGCCTCTCTCCCACATCGGAGATTCTGAGGATCAATCCCAGTGAAGACAGGAAGAGAAGGATGAGAAGAGAAGGCAGGAAACAGACAGAGAGAGTTGCACTGTGAATGGACACAAAATTAGCAAAAATGGGAGGGCGTAAAAATATATAAAAGTAAATAAATAAATAAATAAATCCTTAAAAATATATATATAGGGGAGGAAGATATGGACTATAGTTAGTAGTAATACTTTGATGATGCTCTTTCATGATTTGTTAACAAATGTTTCACAACAATGCAGGGTGTTTGTGGTGGGGTGATGTGTGGGAGCCCTGTATGATGTTATGCGTGTTTGTTTTGTAAGTTCACAATGTTTACTGAACACTAATAGTTTTTGTATGTTGATGTATGAATGATATACTTCAATAAATTGTTAAAAAAAAAAAAAAAAAAAGAAGGGAAGCAGATGTGACTCAACCCCTTGGGTGTCCGCCTACCATATGGGAGGTCCTGGGTTTGATCCTGGTGCCCCCTAAAAGAAGAGGAGCAGATGCTGCCTCTCCCCGCAATGAGCTAGACTCTGCCCCTGCCGCAACAAGCAGATGCCACAAGCCAGCAGATGCCGCAGCCTCTGGGTTGCGGATGTGGCTCAGCCTGTTGGGCTCTCCCCTCTCATGTGGGAGATCCCAAGTTCAGTTCCCCATGCCTCCTGGAGAAGATGAGCAAACAATGAGCAGACAGATGAGAAAACCATCTGGGGTAGAGGGGTAGAAAGAAAAATAAAGTATATAAAATAAATCTTTAAAAAACAAAAGAAGAAAGAGCTAAAAAAAAAAAAAAAAAAAAAAAAACCTAACTGAACACCCAGAGGTGTAGAAAAAGAACAATAAACCAAATCCCAAAGCAAGCTGAAGGAAGGAAATAATATAAGATTAGAGCAGAAATAAATGAAATTGAGAACAAAAAAACAATAGCGAAAATCAACAAAACCAAAAGCTGGTTCTTTCGGAAGATCAATAAAATTGACAAACCATTAGCTAAACTAACAAAGGAAAAAAGAGAGAAGATGCAAATAAATAAAATCAGAAATGAAAGGAGGGGGGGACATTATGACTGACCGCACAGAAAGAAAAAAGATCATAAGAGAATATTATGAGAAACTGTATACTAACAAACTAGACAGACTAGATGAAATGGACAAATTCCTAGCAATACCTACATTGACTCTACAAGAAATACAAGAATTCAACAAGCCAATTACATTTAAAGAGATTGAAACAGCCATCAAAAATCTCCCAACAAAGAAAAGTCCAGGACCAGATGGCTTCACAGGTGAAAGCTACCAAACATTTCAAGAAGAATTAACACCAATATTGTTTAAACTCTTCCAAAAAATTGAAGAGGATGAAAAACTACCCAACACATTTTATGAAGCCAACATCACCCTAATACCAAAGCCAGATAAAGATACTACAAGAAAAGAAAATTACAGACCAATCTCTCTAATGAACATAGATGCAAAAATTCTCAACAAAATACTTGCAAATCGAATCCAACAGCATATCAAAAGGAGTATACACCATGACCAAGGGTGATTTATTCCTTGTATGCACGAGCGGCTCAACACAAGAAAATCAATTAACATAATAACATCACATTAACAATTTAAAGGGGAAAAAAACTCATGATCATCTTGATCAATGCAGAAAAGGTATTTGACAAAATCCATCATCTTTCTTGATAAAAACACTTCAAAGGATTGGAAAGAAGGAAAGTTTCTCAATATGATAAAGGACATTTATGAAAAGCCCAGAGCCAACATCATACACATGGGAAAAGGTTTAAAGTTTTCCCTCTAAGATCAGGAACCAGACAAGGATGCCCACTGTCACCACTGTTATTCAACATTGTACTAGATGTTCTAGCTAGAGCAATTAGACAAGGAAAAGACAAAGGCATTCAAATCAGAAAAGAAGAAGTAAGACTCTCACTATTCACAGATGACATGATCCTATATTTAGAAAATTCTGAAATGTCTTCAACAAAGCTACTTGAGCTAATAAATGAGTTCAGCAAAGTGGCAGGATACAAGATCAACAAGCAAAAATCAGTAATGTTTCTGTACACTAGTATTGAACAATCTGAGGAGGAAATCAGGAAAAAAAAATTCCATTTACAATAGCAACAAAATGTCCCAAATACCTAGGAATCAATTTAACCAAAGATGTACAGGACCCATATTCAGAAAACTACAAAATACTGCTAAAACAACCAAAGAAGACAAAAACAAATGGAAAGACATTCCATGTTCATGGATTGGAAGACTAAATATTGTGAAGATATAAATCTTATCCAAACTGATTTGTAGATTTAATGCAATACCAATCAAAATTCCAACAGTCTACTTTACAGAAATAGAAAAGGCAATTACCAAATTTATTTGGAAGGAAAGTGTACCCAGATAGCCAAAAGCATTCTAAAAATGAAGAGTGACATGGGAGGAATTTCACTGCCTGACCTTGAAACATATTACAAAGCTATGGTGGTTAAAACAGTGTGGTATTGGCATAAAGATAGAATTGAGAGTCCAGAAATAAACCCTCACCTCTACAGCCAACTTGTTTTGACAAACTGACTAAGTCTACATTACCGGAGCAAAACAATCTCTTCAACAAATGGTGCTGGGAGAACTGGATATCCATAACCAAAAGAATGAAAGAAGACCCCATCTCACTACCTATACAAGAAACAACTCAAAATGGATCAAAGACCTAAATATAAAGGCCATAAAACTGCTAGAAGAAAATGTAGGGAAACATTTTAAAGACCTTGTGGTAGGTGGTGGTTTCTTGGATCTTACACCCAAAGCATGAGCAAAAAAAAGAAAAAAATAGATAAATGGGACCTCCTCAAAATTAAACATTTTTGCACCTCAAAGGACTGTGTCAAAAGGGTGAAAAGGCAGCTGCCTCAATGGGAGAAAATATTTGGAAATCACATGTCTGATAAGGGTTTACTATCTATGATATATAAAGAGATGCACAACTCAACAATAAAAAGACAAGCGATCCGATTAAAAAATGGGCAAAAGACATGAATAGACATGTATCCAAAGAAGAAATACAAATGGTTAAAAAACACATGAAAAGGGAAGCGGCTGTGGCTCAATCAGTAGGGCTCCCGTTTACCATATGGGAGGCCCTGGGTTCAGTTCCCGGGACCTCCTGGTGAAAGCAAGCCTGCCCGCACGGCGTGGTTAGCTGACCCAGCGAGCACAAGCAGCAAGGGGGGGATAAATGAATAAATAAATAAAATCTTAAAAAAAAAAAACACATGAAAAAATGTTCAACATCTCCAGTGATTAGGGAAATGCAGATCAAAGCTACAATGAGATACCATTTCACACCTATTAGAATGGCCACTATTAAAAAGTTGGGAAACTACAAGTGTTGGAGAGGATGTGATGAGATAGGAATGCTTATTCACTGGTTGGTGGGAATGTAGGATGGTACAGCCACTGTGGAGGACTGTTTGGAAATTCCTAAGGAAGTTGAATATAGATTTGCCACATGAACCAGCAATACCACTACTAGGTATATACTCAGAAGTACTGAGAGCAGTGACATGATAATTAAAACTTATGGGAGACAGCTAAATTATTTCAGAGGGAACTGTATAGCATTAAATCCATAGCTTTGAAAGCATATGAGCTAAACATGATGAAAATTAGATGAAGAAATTAGAAAAAGAATAATAGGGTAAACACAAATAAAGCAGAAGAAAGACACAGATCGTTGCAAATCTAGTGAAATACAAAACAAGAGGAAAAAGAAACAGTCAAAGAGCAAAAATTGGTTCTTTGAGAAAACTTAGATATTAGACAAACCTGTGGTGATATGAGCAAATAAAAATAGAGAAAACACAAATAATATTAGAAAGGGAGGCTATAACAATAGATATTAGCAACTATAAAAGCGACAAAAATATATGGTACCAAGAAAGAAAGCTAACAAAGATGCACAATTCTTCACTGAGGAAACAAACAAACAAAAAAACAAACAACAACAACAAAAAAAAACCATTTTATTTTATAATATTAAAGATAACCTAAATAAATGGTGACATATACCATTTTTATGGACAGAAATGTTCAGCTTCCTGAAGATATACATTTATCAAATATGTTGATAAATTCAATGCCATTTCATTAAAGAACTCAACGGCATTTATCATGAAACTTGATTAGCTGATTTTATTATATATATAGACGAGCAAAGGGCCCAGAGTAGCCAAGATAATTCCAAAGAAGAACCAAGGTGGGGATGGGGATGAGCTTACCCTATTAAATTTATTACAAAGTTATGGTAATTAATTCGGCATGACATTGGCATAGAGATAGAGAATCTGTCCTGTTAGAACAGAAGAGAGAGCTCAGGAAGAGTCCCATGAAAATATGAAACCTAACACATGAGCAGCAGTGCAGATCAGTGGAGAAGGAGTTCAACAAATGATACTTGGAATAGTAAGCTTACTACACTTTCCTTAATGGAGCACAGTATTTTAAAAATTGCTCAATTTTATCTTGACGGTATTTGGATAATAGTAAATATAGTTGCTAACACTTACACTACACCAGAGCACCACCTGAGTGCTTATAACAATCCTATGAGTAAATTCTGTTCTCACCCCTATTGTACAGATGAGAATATATTTGGAAATGCACAGAGAGGTTAAGCAACTTGCCTAAGGTCACAGAGCTAGTAAGAGGCAGAACTGGGAGTCTGTGCTCTAAACATCACCCTGAAGATGAAGAACAATACATTTCAAATTGCAGTATAAATAAAAAGTGGTTCTGGCAAGCTCACTGACTCCTAAGCACAATGTAAAAGCCTTATTTGCTTAATTCATTTCACCACTAACTGGTCCCTCGCTCCTAGAAGATCCAGAAATTCTATTTCATGGCAATTAGTTGAAGAATAGTCTAACTCAGAAAGGAGGCATCCCCCCAAAAGTTGGGCAGACACTAGACCATCGTGGTTCCCACACCCTTTAAAAAACCAGTCCCGGCCTCTTACCCAGTGAGAAAGGTGCACGCCCGCGCCAGCAGCGTGGGGGCCCCAGTCGGGCCGTGTACACATCCGCTTCGCCCGCGTGCGCGGCCCGTACCTGACCATGCAGCATGGACTCCAGCACAAGGGCCCACAGGTCCACGAAGGTCAGGGGGTGGCCCTGCTCGGCCCGTAGCTCCAGCTCCCGCTGGTAGCTCCCCAGACGCTCTGGGGAGAAGGCCTCCAGCTTGCTTTTGGCCAGGTGCTGCTGGGCGTATCGGATGGGCCCCTTAAGGTCCCGCTGTGACCACTCAGGATCCCCGTACAGGTGAGCCATTGTCCTGGGGGAACAGGGGACAGGATCAGTAGGAGGCTGAGATTCCACCCGGGTGGCTGTAATTCCACCTTCCTACCCCCCAACCTCTCTCCCAGTACAAGGCTCCTGCTGCCAAAGCTCCAACTCTCTGGCTTTCTCTCCTTCTATGTCCAATGTCCAATATAAAGTTAATGTGGGCTCATGTTTGTAATTTTATATTTTCTAGTAACCACATTAAAAAATGTAAAAAGAAACTGGTGAAATAAATGTTGATGTTATTTAACTCAATATATCCCAAAACGTTCAATTCAACATGTAAGCAACATAAAAAATTGCCATAATTTTCTTTTGTTTTTTTCCAACTAAGCATTCAAAATTCACATCTTATAGCACATCTCAATTTGGACTGGTCACATTTCAAGTACTCAGTTGCCACATGTGGCTAGTGGCTACCTTACTGGATAGTACAGCTCTAGACCTACTCCTCCTATCTTCCTGGGCCTGTCCTAAAGCACTTTAAGACTCTGCTTGTCAAAAGCTGTCACCTTGGGAAGCAGATGTGGCTCAATGGATAGGACTCCCGTTTACCATATGGGAATCGAACCCGGGGCCTCCTGGTGAAGGCAAGCCAGCCCGCGCGGTGCGGCGAGCTGACGCAGCAGGACAACCCAACAAAGGGAGACAGGCAGACACAGAAAAATGCACAGCAAATGGACACAGAGAGCACAAGCAGCAAGGGGGGGATAAAAAAAAAAAAAAAAAAAAAAAAGCTGTCACCTAAATGCCACTGAGATTTTAGCTAATAGTAATAGTGACTTCTTACTCCTTAAAGTCACATTTCAAAAAGACTCAAAGGAATGAATCTCTAACAGTGAAATGTTCCAACCCAAAATAGGCAGGTGGAGGCTGTAGGGAGGCAAAGCTGTCCTTGGGTAAAATAACATCACTTAGCCTCAGTTTCCTTCTCTATAACTATAGGGAAAATAAGGAAAATGACCCCAGAGAGTGTTTGGGAGAAGTAAAGAAAAAACAGCTACCAATTTGGAGCTCCTATTACACGTAGGCATTATGTTTTATGTTTTTCTTGGGTTATCTCACTCTAATCCCATGGAGTATACACTACTATTATACCCATTTTGGAAATGAGTCAACTGAGAATCAAAGGAGGTAGCTGTTCAAGGTTACCCAGCCAGTAAGTGGTGGAGACAAGACTCAAACTCAGCTCTTTCTGCATCAGCTACCTTACATTTCTTCAGCAATATCTGGGAATGGGCCTCCTCCATTGCCTCACTGATAGCAGGGCCTCTGTAAATGTTTTCTTCCTTTTGAGAAAGACTTTTGGGGGCCCATCAGATCATACTGATCATACCCACTCAGCTTTCCATATAGAGGGTCTGTCAGGTGCCCACCTTTACCCCACCCCAGGGCATCCAGAAAACCTCTGGGCCATCTCTGCTGCTTCTCCAGTCTTAGGGCCCCTCACCATGTGGAGCCTGAGATGCCACTGAAGTAGGTCACGCAGTCCAGGAGGCCCAGCTTCTGCAGGGCCAACAGGTGGCCGTAGAGCGAGGTCATAGCCCGGGCACCCCCTCCTATGGCCATGATGCCCACGACAGGGACCTGGACCACACACAGACAGGCTGGCTTCACAGAGGACAAGGACAGAGCCGCCTCCTGCCTCACCCAGGGACCCATCCCATGTCCCACCTCCAGGGGAAGGGGCTTCCTATTCAGGGCCTAATAGAGAGAGGGTTAGAGCTGGAGTCCAGCCCCTTCCCAGGAAGCAACAGCTTTCGGCCTAGGACAGAACCCCAGAGGGAACGAGAACCCTAATGCCCTCATACCTCCCCACACGTGCCCACTCCCGTTCTCTGCTGACAGGAGTGTCTGGAGAGGGTAGAGGAATCAGGTGCTCCCTTAAGGCCAGCCCAGAGTAGCAGCACCCACATTCCCCCCAGCATCCCCAAACCTCATCCTCCTGCAGGTCTCCCTCCAGCTGCAGGACGCGCTGCAGGGCCTTGGCCACCACCTGCTTCCTCCTGCTCAGGAAGGCCTGCTCCTCTGCACACAGGTCGAAGCCCAGGTGTACGGCCAGCTCCTCAGAGCTGGGACACAGGCGGAGCCAGGGATCAGTGGCACTGGCATAGCTCAGCCACAGGCTGGTCGAATCCACAGTCAGCTGCCAGCTGACCTCCCTGCTCCAGGGAACATCCACAGCACCCTCCCCCCATGAACCTCCTGCCTGTCCCCCACTGATGTGGATGTCCCTTACCAGGCCTCTGCCTTGAGCTGCAGCCTCACTTCTGGGCCCTGAAATCGAAGCAAGAGACCCTGCTCAGAATGTCCTGGGCCTTGAGGGAGACAAGGCTGTACCCTGAGAGCCTTGGACTCGCCTTGTACCTGTTCTCCCTGGCACAGCCCATCCGGTTGCGAATACTTACACTGGGGGCAGCAACATCGATGGTCACCTCCTTCCCCATGGCCAGGGAATTCAGGGGCACGGTGAAGTGCCCATCTGAGCTGTCCAGGTTCCAGCCATTGCCTGCAGCACTCTGGAAGGAAAAGTTCAAGCATTCATTCATTCATTCATTCATTCATTCCACAATCCTTACTGCATATCTAGAGAGACACAGCTATCCAGACAGATGCAGTACTTCCCTGATACTCACCAATGATTACAAAAATAATAGTGGCTAAGATTTATTTAGTACAAAGGCATTGTTCTAACTGAATTGCATGGATTAATTTTATAAAGAAACAGATTGCTAACTGATGTGAGTGTGATGAAGAAAATAAGCCGTGTGATTTGATAGAGTAACCAAAGACGGGGAGGGTGGGGTCTATTTTACGTGAAAGTCAAGGAAGGCCTCTCTGAAGAGGTACGCATTTAAGCTGAGATGTAAAAGAGGTGGAGGAGGAGGAGGTAGCTTTGGAAGGAGCCAGACGAGGACAGGAAGTACTTGGCATGCTGGAAATGCAACAAATGTGGCTGGAACAACACGAATGAGGGGGAGCCTGGAGCAAAAAGAGGCAGCAGAGGCAGGTAGGGGACAGGCTATGCAGGGCCTTGTGGGTCACAGACATAGGATTTTATTCTAAGAGCACACTGGAGGAAGCAATGAAGGGTTTAAACAAAGACTGCATGGCTGTAGCACCCCCTGCCCGGCCTCTGGTGACCCACCCTGTCTGCTGCTAAGGTCCTGGAGCCTTGTGTGACATGACCACAGGGGGCCTGGCCTTGGGGGCTTGAGGGAAGTCCAGGGAGGGGCCTGCAGTAGTCCCAGCTGGCCCAAGGCTGGGGTTGGCAGGAGGGCTCCAGAGCTGAGACCCACCCTCAGGCACCCACTCAGTTCCGTCTCCTGGGCTGCCAGGTGGTGGAAGCGGAAGGAAGAGGCCAGGCCCAGGGCAGACGTCTGTGTGTCCTCATATGACCCCTTCACCACCAGCTCCAGCTCCAGCTGGTCCTGATCTGGGGGAGAGAGCGGGCAGGGCAGGCAAGAGGGCTGCATGTCTGTCAGCGTGAGCCCAGAACCCCAGCTCAGACCTGGGCCACAGGTAGTCATGCCGGGATATGGCTAAGGGCTGGGAGGCTGGACCATGTTACTATGCCAATAGGAATCTGAAAAGGAATCCCCAGCCTGCCAGGCCCCACACCCCCACAGGACTCCCACCTCCTGTGACATGCTTTCTCCGAGGTCAGGGAAACCCTCCTGCCCAGAGGAGACCTGTTGCCCTTTGTGCTGGGTGGGCAAGGAGAGGCGAGCTCCACCTTATTTTGCTCACCTCCCACCCGTACAGGTTTCCCAGCAGCCCTCTTCTCCCACCCCTGCCCCCTCCTACCCACATGTTCCAGCAAAGTCCAGACCTGGTTCTGCATGGGTCTCACTAGGGACCACGGCCGTGCTCCCCATGCTGTCCAGACGCACATCCAGGCAGGACAGCTCTCGGGCCTGGGGTAGACCACATCGTGGGCAGAGGCTCTGCTAGGTAAGCTAAGGTCCCTCACCTTCAGCCCTCTGAGTCACTTTGTCCCAAATCTACCATACCCTGAACAAGAAGTGGGGGCCAGCGTGGGACTGGATACAGAAACCCCTCACCCCATCTCTGATCCACTGCAACCAGATGGCCAAACTGGATGTTCTGGAGCAACCCCATGCGGATGCTGTGGATGCTGCTGGTCCCAGGACCACACTGAGAAGAAAGCTTCTAGAGCATCTCTCAGCCTCCCCTCTCTCCATGCACCCTTGAGGCCCAGGCAACTCCAAGCCCCACAGCCCCAGATATCCACAGAGGTAGAGGCCAGGAGTGGTTTTAACACAAAGCCCTGTCCCTTCTGGCCCACACCCCAAGCAGCTGCCCCTGGACCCACCACACCCCACTCTTTGCTCT
This sequence comes from Tolypeutes matacus, assembly GCA_026826555.1. Classification (NCBI taxonomy): domain Eukaryota; kingdom Metazoa; phylum Chordata; class Mammalia; order Cingulata; family Chlamyphoridae; genus Tolypeutes; species Tolypeutes matacus. Next base: position 6,005,388 of record JAKSZT010054394.1, on the reverse strand, counting down.
GGGGCCCCTCCCTTCAGCTCCTCCCCACAAGCCTGGGGAAGGCAATTACCACAAGGACTTTGTTGGTGATAAGGATTTCTGGGTGGTCCGACCTGGAAAAATCAAACCATCTAGAGTCTGACCTTGCAAAAGCAAATGCTTCCTGCTTTGACCTGCCCCCCTCACAGCTGAGGCTCCAGCCCAGGTGGGGTGTCCCTGGGTGATGCTGAGGGTTCTCTAAGCCCTGGATAGGATTCAGGGGGAAGAGGAGGTGCTTCTGAAGAATCACAGATGGATGGGAGAGAGTAGGGCAGAGAAAACGTTCATCTTCCTCTCCTCATCTCTCAGAGGATCTCTCTCCCAGACCTCTCTGGCAGGGGGTGGGGAGATGAGGGACAGAGAATCTCAGCTGCACTGACCAACAGGGAGATCTGGGTCAGGCCAGGGAAGCCCTCTCCCTAAGTAGAGCCTGAGTCCTGAGCCCTCCCTGACTGTGATATTACTCACATCTGCTCCACCAGGAATTCCACATCCAGCTCCTCCTGCTGCTAAAATCAAAGAGGATGAGCAAGCCATCAACATTTACACACATCTTTAAAGTTGACACAATTCTTTTATGTGCATTATCTCGTCATATAAAGCAGTCTCTAAGGGAGGTTCTGTGTTATAATTATTCCCATTTCACAGATGAGGAAACTGAGGCTTAGGGAAAGAGGATGCCCAAGTTACCCACAGCTAGTAATGAAACCAGGGAAGTGTTGGATTCCTCTAGGTTCTTGGCTAAGTCACATAAAAAAATTTAAGAACATGCCAGTTTAGGTAGGCCAGTAAAAGAATTTATTGGGAATTGGGGGGAAAACAACAAAACTTGCTGCAAAATGGGAGAGAAGGATGGAAATACACACTGAGATTTGGTGCAGGCTCCTCTAGGCAGAGAGAGCGAGATTTGGTTTGTGTGGTCACCTTTTCAGCTATTAATTATTCCTCCCCTTGCTAATGCTAAGGGGAGAGGCCCCGGCTATTATTGGTTATCCCACCAATGGTGGGGGCCAATGGTGAAGCCTATTTGGAATATCTGGGGCCTCCCTTCTGCCCCAAAAGAGTCCCAACTAGGACCTCAAGGTCAAGGTCAAGGTCTTAGTGATGTCTCGTGGCCATCTTGTCTGTCAACCATGTTGTCTGTCGGCCAGGTTGTGGCTCATCTTCTTGTTTCCCTGTACTAACCTGCCTCAGTAAGTCTTCAGAGAATGAATTTTCCCTCCCTGAGTCCCAAATCTCTGGGCAAAGCTGAAGGGGAATATCAGGGGCACAGGCTGAGGGAGGCTTGAGGATTCCCAGCATCCATTACATCTTCTTCCTGAGGGGGACCCAGATCCCACCCCCTGCCCCTCAGCCTGCTGGAGAGGGAGACAGAGGTCTTCGTAAAGTGGTAGGTGGCTCCATGGGAGGATCCAAGGCAATGAGAAGTGATGGAGCCCACCAGTGCCCCAAGGGCTGATTACACTGAGCTGTGTTCTCAGGGGCATTAGGAAATTCCTCATCACCCAAAACCTTCCTCTCTAATGATTAAGATCCCTTCACAAAGTGATTCAGACCTTGTGGTTAAGTTCAGCCTTCTCCCTTCCTATTAAAATGCGAATGTATCTGGGAGTAGTTTACATCTTTCGGTGAATGAGTTTGCCTTGGCAGCATTCCAAGCCAGGGAGAAACAGCAACTTCCTCAGGAGTGGGTAAGGGTGGGGCCTATGGGGACTTCCCCACCCACCTGGGGAATCAGGGAGAAGGTCTTCCGGAACAGCTTGCCAGGTGGGACTTCTGAGATGTCATAGAGCACCTTGAAGTAGGCATCATCCTCCGTGACTGAGTCCTCATCATGGACGCTCAACTCCAGAACATTCTAGGGATCCGAGAACAGTAACTTGGTCCATCATCTATGCATAGCAACAATAGCTCCCCTCTTCTGAACCCTTACTTGATGCCCGGGCCAGCAGTTTGTTAGGCCTCCATCCTTTGTATTTAAAAATAAAAAGAACCATAAAACTAAAAGAAATATAAGGATATCAAACAAAGTTCCTAATTTCCCTCTCCTAAATTTTGTTTTTACCAAAAATAACAACTCCCTCCCCCTCCCCCTCTTTGGTGGTTCCCTATTGTCCAGGCACCTTGCTAAGAGACTTCCACAGATGATCTCATTTAAACCCAGAACGACAATCAGGAGGGGACTCTTACTATCGGCATTTACAGGGGCTTAGAGAGGAAAAGCAGCTAGTCAGAGGGCAGGGGCACAACCCGGCGTCGTGGCCTGGGGCACACATTTACCCTCCTCCCCAGCGTTTCTCTGACTGAACCCTGGAAGAAGGTGGGCTTCTTCCCCGGGAACCTCCATGTGGGGGTACAGCCTGTCCTCAGGGGGGCGGCCAGGGGTATCCTGGCCTTTACCTTGACCTGAGACTGGATTCGGAAACTGAAGGTTTCATTCCATACAGGTTGATTGGAGTTGGTGACTGTTTTGGTCTTGAGCTTTGTCCCGGGAGCGGTTGGCAGCTCTATGATCACATACGGGTCTCCTTTGCTCACTGCCAAAGTCAAGAGAACAGTTTGGGAAAGCTCTCCTCCCAGCCCTCTCCAGATTCTTATCAAGACCCCAGTGCCACCAGCTCCAAGGCCTTTGTCTGGCCTTTCCAACGGCTCCTGCAGCCCCGGAAGACAGTCACTCACACAGGTCGGCCCACGGTAGGTTCCGTGCCTCCAGGACCCTCACGGTGAGCCGGCAGCAAGGAGAGGCCTCCCCCTGGAGAGAAATAGCAAACTTGTGAGTTCCTCCAGGTCATTCCCTCACCCAAACCTCTGGACCTGCTGTACTGACAGGTCCCCACAAGCAGACACACCCCTGCCCCTTGCATGCAGAGGCTTCCCCTGAGCTCCGTGGTGATGCTGAGGTGCTGCCAGGCACCCCCAATAGCTGGGACCCACCCAGGCTGCAGTGCTCAGGGAATGGCAGACCACACCCCTGGGGGTGGAATTTGTGGGGTCGACCCCTTTAGGGGCAGGACTGCACAGTGGAGTGGCGAAAGTGAGGAAGTGAGGGCCAAGGAACTGCCACCACACTGGCCATGTCTGTTTGGGGCCTGCCACCCAGAGCTCCCAGCCCTTCTGTGAAGCATGTGGCCCTGCTGCCCAGTGCCCCCTCCCCTCAGCCCTCTGGACAGAAGTGGGTGCACCACTCAAGGCGCACAGAGCCCTGGGGAGACCAGCGGTCTGTGATCTCTTCGGGCACTAAACTGGAGCTCAGCCCATCTGCGCTCTCTTGGGGGTTGGATTAGGAAATTCCCAAAGCATCAGGTCCTTACAGTAATCAAGGTTGCAGGTCAAAGGTCATTGCATGTTAAATGCTAGCGAGGCCACATCAGGCCACAGACAAGCTGGAGTGATGAGGAAGAAGCTGAGTGAGCACAAGCTCTGAGGACAGAGACAAGCAGAGTGTAGGCAGCAGGAGGAAAAGCAGAGGGGCCGCTCAGGGTGTGGCTGAGTTCTTTTGGCCACTGGTCACTGCTCAGATCCAGTGGGGACCCTTGGGTTTCTGCTCTCCCTGGGGTCTGGCTGTGTGGCCTTTTCTGGGCACCCTCACAGGTGTTTTAGAAGCCTCTGCTCTCCGAGGTAACTTGCATGAGTCTGGCAGGACAAAGGCACACTTTTCCTGTGGGCTGGACCCCAGGGAAAGCAGTTGGCTTTGCATCCTTGAAAGGGGACCTGCCCACGATGACCTGTGGGGCATATGGTGCCAGAAGCAAGGGCTTGTGTGGAGTGAACCTTAGAACAGGGAGTGAGGGGGGAGTGGAAAGAGCATTGCCCACACCAGGAGGCCCCAGCGAGGAGGGGACGCTGCAGGGCCATGGCTACATGACCCCAGGGGCAACATTCACATCCATGTGTATGAAATGGTGACCCCTGGAGTTACGTAGTGTGGCAGCCCTGGTGAAGAACCTACAGAAGTTTCTCATGAGAGAAAAAAAAAGGTCTGTATGGGGGCTTCTGCCGCCCAGAGGGTTCTGCCACCAGGCTAGACCCACACTGAGTAAGAGCTCATCTGCCCTTTATCTCCCCTCCCCCCTCTCTGCTCCTACCCTGAGGGAGCCAGAGGCAGGGCAGTGCTTGGGTGGTGGATTTTTGACATTGTTTGTTTGGGAGACAGTGATGTGATAAAACTGAAGCTGTTTTCCTGCTTTGCACTCTCCTGAGACCAGTGCCACTTCCCAAAGCCCTCTGTGCATGTGGTTGGGAGGTCTTTGCTCTGTACAGGGGCCCAAGGACCTCTGCAGCTGCCTGCTAGGGGCAGGCTCAGAATCCATGGGGACCCACCTCTCCACTCCTTACAGGTGGGCCACATCAAAGCCACACATTATTTGGAGCCCCTGCCCCTCAGCCTTCTCCCCTGGCTCCCTGCATCTTCCCTCTCCTGTGGTGTGATGCTGAGCTGGGAAGAGGCACGGAGCATCCCTCTCGTTGCTGTCAGCTTTGGGACAGAGCACACAGGATCCCCCAAGCAAGGTAGACTTGTTTCTCCCTTCTTGGTGATTAACTCCAGTGACACAAACAACAATTCTACTATATAGACCTTAAGTCACAGGCTGGCATTGGCAGAGATTTAATGATTTTTTTGATACCTGCCACCATTTCCTCCCTGCCCCCAGAGAAATTGCCATCTGGGATTCTGGGCCTGGGAGACAGCTGTACTCCAACACCCCACTCTAAGATGGGGGGAGGCCTTGCTCCCCCTGCTCCTCCAGCCAGGTTGGGGGATTACAAGTCCACAGTTTTTGGTGATGTTTTAAAGCCACTTTGCTTATTAAGAAGTGTCCCCAATTGCCCACTTTTTTTCAGTCGCTAACCACAATTCAAAGGTCATTGCCCATTTCCCCCACCCAGTCACTGGGCGCCTTCAGAAAGCCCACAATGCCCTGGCAAGGTATTTTTCCCAAGGTGAAAACCCAGTTCTCTTCACTTCTAAGACCATTGCTAACATAGAGCACCCAGAAGATGGCATAGCCTTCTCCTGGGAGATGAGAATGGAGAGGGAAACTTCAGAAACCTCCACAGCTCACTCATTTGGAGGCTCAGGGCTCCAGGGGGGAGGAGACAGTGGAGTCAGAGCTGCCCAACCCCCCTCTGACACCCTGGTCCTCCCAGATCCCCACCAAGGCATTTCCACCTGATGTCTGCCTTGCGGATGGGTCCTCAGGACTCAGGCTGACACAGGCTAGGGCAGCAGGTATTGTCTTATGGAGAGGGGTCCCTCTCTATCTGCCCCCAGGATTCTGGTGTCTAGCCTGCCCCAGTGTAGAGTTGCTTGCCTGGACCCAACTCAGAGCCAAGGTTCCAGAAGCCTGGCAGGGTCTGCAAATGAGGCACAAGACTTGGACACACTTAGCTCCCTCCATGGCCACCATCTGGAGCACCAGGGAAGACCTAAGGAGCCAGCCTTGCTGGCCTTGGTGCCTGATCTGAGGAAAGGCATGGATGGGGTGGGTGGTGAAGGGTGAGAAATCCAGGCTGAGAGGAAGCACAGTGGCAGGGTGGAGGTGAGCAGTTCACCACCTCCTTGGCCCGGTTGCAGTCACATAGCTCTTGGGCCCAGGAAATAATTAGTGTAGAGTGAGGATGGGCTTCCACAGCTGCTGAGCACACACGGTGATCCCTGGGCTCCAGCCAGCTCCAGGAAATCGCTGCCATGCAGTGGTGGGCTGTGGGTCTAGTGGGTCTCCTTCTGTGACACACAGCCTATGTTCCCTGACGGGGGTGTATGAGCATGCCAGGGAGCAGGGCTCCAAGGCTGCAGCTGCTGATGACTCATGGTGAAGAGAAGAAGCTCTGGCTGACCTCACTCATGTTTCCTTGTGCCTCTGCTTCTGTGGATCCTGCTTGTCCATCACCACCCACTCCACATCACCAAATACAGACTCTTTCATCCTCTCCCTCCCTTTATCTCTGCCTAGGCAGAGTCTCCAGGTCTGAGGCCCGGACCCCTCCAGAGACCAGAACCACCCTGATTTCAGCTGTGCCAAGCTTCTTAGGATGCACCCTGATCCCAAGCCCTGTCCTACCAGGTGCCATGGACCCAGCAAACACTGTTACCTGGTGAGGATGGCCAGGGGGTCTCCTAGGTGACAGGCTCTCCATGCCAATTCTTCCAGCTCTATTCCAGGCCCAGCTCCTTCCAAGGATGCTTGCTCCCTGGCTGGGTGGCAGCAACTATCCCAAAGGGATGGGACCATCTGTGAATAGGCCAGCCCCAGAGGAGCCACAATCTTATAAGCAGGCTGGGGCCCCACCCCCAAGGCACTCCCTCAGCCCAGCACCTTCCCCTCTTCCCTAAGAGGCTGGGTCAACCAGCACCTCCAGAAACCTCTGGCAGAGCTCCAGGCTGTGGAGCCAGTTGCTACCTGGTGCATCAGGGGAACACAGGCTCAGGCACACAGAAACTTTCAGCCAATGGCCACTTTATTACTTACACAACACAAAGGGTCCAAAAGAACAGGGGAAGAGACCCCTTTGTGGCCAGTCTCCTGGGGAAGCCAAAGTACTCAGGTCAGGGTGGAGGATGGCTCCACTTCACATCAGAGGAGAGAAACACCTGTATTGTCTGAGGTATGAGGATGGGGTATTTGTACAACTCAGGGGGAGGGGGCCCTGCCACTGAGAGTTCCTGCCCTGATAAGCAGCTGGGGCTACTGTTACCAGTTTTAGGGTTTAAGGTATGGTCATGCCTTTTCATTAGACCTAACGTCTCCCCCCTGCAGAATGGAAACAAACTGAAACATCTGCACATAATAGAAGAGGAGGTGGGGCTAGATTAGGGATGGGAAATGGCTGCTGAGCCCATTGGTGACTTCCCCAGCACAGGCCCCATTCCTGAACCGGGATGTCAGAGTAGAAGATGCAGGCAGGGGAGGAAAACATGTCCCTGGAACAGTGGCAGGAAGCTGCTTCCCCTGAGGCTGAGGGTAGAGCTGAGGAAACCCCTACAGTTTAGCACCAGCCTAGGGGAGGAGGGCAGGATGCCTGGGACCAGAAAATAGGTCAGACCTCCTGGACAGCTCCATGCAGCTGGGACCTGGGTCACCATAACCAGCATCCACAGCAGCAGCCCCTACACTAGGGCTTTATCTTCCCCTGTCCCTGAGCAGATGCTGAGATCTGCAGAGAGGTAGGAATGTGGCTCCGATCCTAGGCCCCTTGCCCAGGACTCTACCCTCAAACCGTTGGGTTCCGCTGGCCCTAGGAGTCTAGAGGATGTCTATTAGGAGCTGTGACCCTTTGAAGCTGGATGGACCCCAGAAAATACTGTTCTTACAGCTAATCCATTCCTGTGGGTGTGGACCTATTGTAGGTGGGACCTTTTGATTAGTTAACTTCAGTAAGGCATGGCCCAGGGTGGGTCTTCATCCTCTTACTAGAGTCCTTTATAAATGGGATGAATATGGAGAGAGAGAGAGAGAGTGCACCACAGAAGCAGAGAGAAAGCCAGAGGAAGCAGGAAGCTGAAGGCAATGAAATACAGAAAAGAAGGGAGAGACCAGCAGATACTACCATGTGCTGGCCATGTGACAGAGGATCTGGATTGCCGGCAGCCAGTCTTCAAAGAGAAAGCATTGCACCTCATGACTCCTTTTTTTTTTTTTTCCATTCTTTTTCTTTTTTAAAAGATATTTAGATTACATAAATGTTACACACAAAAATATAGGGATTCCCATATGCCCCACCTCCAATACCTCCCACAACCTCCCACATAAACATCCTTCATTAGTGTGCCATGATGCCTTGATTTGGACATTTTCATGGGCTCAGAACTGTAAGCTTTCAACCTAATAAATCCCCATTGTAAAAGCCAACCCATTTCTGGTATATTGCATTCTGGCAGCCTAGCAAACTAAAACAGAAGGAAACAGTAAACTTTGTGATGAAGGTAAAAAGAATCAGCAAATGTTTCAGTTATCAATACTGTAGATCAAAACTTTGGGAAGCCACTGAACTGCTTATTCATTGTGCATGACAGCACTAAATGCTCTCCTAAAATGGCATGAGTTAGGAATTCGCTATCTAATTGAACAGTAATGATTTGTTTTTCAAGGCAAATGAAACTGAATTAACATTAAATTATCGCAAGCGAATCTAAAATATATTATTACAGAATTAGCCCAAAATGAAAATTACTAATGGTCTATGAACAAGTGAAAAATAAATGAATGGGAAATATTTCTAGTTTCCATGAACCAGATTTATAGCTAATGAAAAAGTAAATGTAAAATGTAGAAAACTGCAAAGAACTTTGCCACTCCCCCATCAAGAAGTGAGTCCAGTTTCCTCTCTTGAATCTGTAACTCTCTTGTAACTAATGGAATGTAAGGAAGGTGACACTGCTCGACTTCTGGGGTTAGGTCATAAAAGGTAATGCGGCTTTCTCCTTGGTGGCTGGAACACTCACACTTAGAGCCCTGAGCCATCATGTAAGTCCAGTTCCCCTGAAGCTGCCCTGCTGAGGGGAAGCCAATCCATGTGGAAAGGCTACAAGTAGGTGGCAGAGTCCGCAGTCCTAATCTTCAAGTCCTCCCAGCTCAAGGTTCCAGATGTGTGAATGAATAAAACTTCAGATGATTCCACCCTCCCCCCACCCCCAACTTTGAGCCTTCCCATCGAAAGCAGAGACGAGCCAAACCTGCCATGTCCCTTTTCAAAATTTCTGACCCATAAGACCTATGAGCATAACAAAGTGGTTGCTGGTTTATGCCATTAAGTTTGGGGTAGTTTGTTACATAGCAATAGTAGCTAAATCACAGGTTTTCCCAAATTTTATATGTTACGAATAAAGAGTTGTGAAATGGAAGGAAATTATCAATAATTAATTAACTATCAATAATTTAAAAGAATTTTTCAATCAACCAGGCTAGAGGAAAGATTGCTTCCTATTTGCTCTAAAGAAAACGATATTGCAAAACTGGTGTAGTAGATTGAATTATGTACCCAATTTAGTCATGTCCTTAATCTTAACTGTATTCCTGTGGGTGTGAACCCATTGTAACAGGATTTCCTGAAGATATTACTTTAGTTAAGGTGTGGCCAAACTGAATGAGGGTGGGTCTTAATCTGGATTACTGGAGTCCTTTATAAGCAGAAGAAATTCAAAGAGAAAGCCACAAGGACATGCTGAACGTTGGAAGTCAATGAAACCATGAAGAAAAAGGAGAGGACATCACCATGTAATGTGAGGTAGGGCTACAAGCCAAGGAACCCCAAGGATCACCAGGCGCCAGCATCAGAATGTTGCAGAGTTTGGGGAGAAAGCATCACCTTACTGAATCCTTGATTTTGGACTTCTCCTAACCTCAAAACCATGAGCTAATAAATTCCCATTGTTTAAGCCAATCGATTGTGTGGTATTTGCCGTAACAGCCTGGAAAACTAATACCTCTGGTTTTGAATAAAGAGGCAAAGAAGGACATTAGTGGGGCATGTGAAAAGAAACTGGAATATAGATTGCAAGCTTTATATTAATGTTAGATTTCTTGAACTTGATAACTGTACTTAAGCTGGTTCCATAAGTGAATATCCTTGTTCTTAGGAAACATGGGAGTATTATGTTCAAGGAGCATCATGTACACAATCCACTCTCCAATGTTTAGAAAACAAATGATGATAGATGATGATAGGTAGGTAGATAAGTAGATAGATAGATGATAGATAGATAAATAGATAGATAGATAGATAGATAGATAGATAGATAGACAGACAGAAAGATAGAATGATATAGCAAATGTGGCAAAATGCTAAAAGTTGGTATATCTGTGTGTCTGGGTGGAGGGTAAGTTGGAGTTCTCTGTATGGGTTTTTAAAATTTTAATTTTAATTTTATTTTAAATATATATTTTTATTTTTTAAAAGATACTTAGATTATACAAATGTTACACATACAAAAATAGGAATTCCCATATGCCCCACTCCCCACACCTCCCACACCCTCCCACATAAACAACATCCTTCATTAGTGTGGCACACTCATTGCAATTGATAAATGCATCCCGGGGCATTGCCATTGAGCATGGACCATGGTTCACACTGTAGTCTGTATAGGTTTTGTATTATTTTTGCATCTGTCCTGTAAGTTTGAAATTATTTCAAAATAAAATATTTATTTTTCAAAAAAGAAGTACCTAAGGAATATGCAACAGAAAATGAAGGAAAAGGTATTATAGAGGTGTACTCAGAGTTGATTGATACAAACATGCTATTTTTTTTAATTTTGTGATTTTATTTTGGCATTTGCCAGCTTTTTATTTATTTATTTTTATTAGAGAATTGTAGGTACAGACTTCTCATATACCACCCTGTTACCAACAACTTGCATTAATGTGGTATATTTGTTATAATTCATGAAAGAACATTTTTATAATTGTATTACAAACTATAGTCTCCTGTTTGCAATAGGGTTTACTGTTGTACAGTCCTATGTTTGTTTGTTTTTAATATTTATTCTAGTAACATATATAAAACCCAAAATTTCCCCTTTTAACACATCCACATATATAATTCAGTTAATTACATTCACAATGTTGTGCTACCATCACCAACATCCATTACCAAAACTTTACCATCAACTCAAATAGAAATTCTATACAATTTAAGCATTAATTCCCCATTCCCTAACCTCACCCTGGGCCCTGGTAACCTATATTTTACCTTTTGACTCTATGAGTTTGATTATTCTAATTATTTCATATCAGTGAGATCATACATTATCTGTCCTTTTGTGTCTGGCTTATTTCACTCATCATGATGTCTTCAAGTTTCATTCATGTTGTCACTTGTATCAGAACTTCATTCCTTTTTATGGTTGAATAATAGTCATGATATGTATATATCACATTTTATTTATTCATTCATCGGTTAATAGACACTTGGGTTGCTTCCATCTTTTAGCTTCTAAAAATTGTATTTTTTGTGTGATTTATCTTATCATTCTAAATAAATATCTACATAAATAGAATATTATTGTAATAAATATCATTCTAAATAAAATTTTTAAAAGATTTATTATTTTATTTATTTATCCCCCCCACCCCCATTATTTGTACTCGCTGTCTGCTCTGTGTCCATTTGCTATGTGCTCTCTGTGTCTGCATGTCTTCTCTTTTAGGAGGCACTGGGAACTGAACCTGGGACCTCCCATGTGGAGGAAAGGTGCCCAGTCACCTGAGCCACCTCAGCTCCCTGGTTTGTTGTGTCTCTCGTTGTCTTTCCTCTTTGTGTCTCTTTTCTTGCATCATCTTGTTGCATCAGCTCGCTGTGCCTGCCCACCGCGCCAGCTCTCCTTCTCCAGGAGGCACCAGGAACCAAACCCGGGACCTCCCATGTGGTAGGCGGAAGCCCAATTGCTTGAGCCACATCTGCTTCCCCTAAATAAAATTTAAAACTGAACACCTAATTTTGTATCAACATGAATAAACTTCAGGCTCCAGAGAAGTTTATGGCTCCAGATCTGCCCTTGGTGCCATACTGTGCTAAGCACTTAATACAAATTATATCCTTAATCTTCCCCAAACCCTACAGGGTAGGTACTATTATTATCCTCATTTTATAAACAAGAAAACTGAAGCAGGAATTGGTTGAAGAACTGTCCTGGTACCCTGGGAATCTAGCTCAGTGGCAGTGCTCATAACCTCCCTATGAACAGAGAGATTCTTTCTCTTCAGATGAAGTGCAGGCAAGAGGAGCACGAGCCAGTCCCTGGGTCAGCGGTGCCTGAAGAAAGCAGATCCAGCCCTGGTTGTTTCATTTGCAGCCCGTCCCCACCTCCTTTAACTTCAGGAAAGAAGGGTCCAGACACTCCTCTCCCTCTACCTTCCCCTACAATAGCTGTAACTGGAGTCACCAGATGACAGTGTCATAGAGGAGAGGAGGCAGCCAGCAGGGGTGGAGGAGGACACTGGCTGATGCCCAGCTGAGTCTCAATTCCAGCCAAAAGCCCTGAAGCAGATGGAGGGATGGTGGCAAGACCTACAGAGTGAGGCTGGATGACACATGTGGCAGCATTCAGCACTAATTTACCATGTCAGGATCAAGGTGCCAGGCAGGTCTGCACTCTTGCATCACGAGGAAGTGGTTTTTCACTCTGTTGACAAAAGAGTCAACAGGACCAAGCATGATGGGGGCATCTAGCTCCTCCCTCATTCCAGAGCTGTTGGAAAGGATGAGCCTCCCTCTAGGCATAGGATACCACTCAGATCATCCATTCATTCATTCAATAAATATTTATTGTGTATCTACCAATAAGGTAAGTAAAAAGAGGCCAGACCCCTAGCTCAGGAAGCTTCTGTCCAGTATACAACCCACCTTTCCCTCCATGTCTCCCAGTCAATGGAGCATATCAGGGTTTTAGAACCTGGGGTGTTATACAGCAGGCCCTGGAGTGCTGGGGCAGGTTCTGACTCAGAACAGAGCCTCTGGAACTTCAAGGTAAAGAACCATGGAAGAGCTGTCCACAAACATTACTCAGCTAATTAACTCTGTCTGGAGGTAGAGGTAGCAGATACGTGAGCTTTAGTATAAGTAAGAAATAAAAGCATGTCTCAAGAGCTACTGAGGTACTCCTCCCTACTCTGCTTCTCCTTGTCTGGCTTTCTTCATCTCAAGGGTGCTGTCCCCAGCCCACACTCTGCCCTATTAGTCTTTTCCTCTCCGATTCCTTTTTTTCGTAAAGCTTCCACTTAAGGGAAATGTGTGTGTGTATGTGTATCATTATCAGATTTATGAATTTTATATTCTAGCTCATAAGTTTTAAAATTAGGTTAATTGAGCCATTTATACATTCTCAGAACACAATCCTAAAGCCAAACTGTTCAAGCCTGAACAGCAGTCTTTAATGATTTTTGTTTCTGTGGGCTAGTTGACCCTAGCAGAAAAAGAATTTTTTTCTTTAAATTCCCATGGTGACTTCCATCCCTACTTCCCAATTTGGCAGAAGAACCCTCAATCCAGACCCATGTCCAAAGTCCCTGCTCTGCTGCCAAGATTTCATGTTTCACCCTCCTCTTCCCACCCACACTGACTCATCTGAAGTATGTTAGCGTTCCTGTAAACGCCCAACAAACCAACAACTCCCAATGGGAAGGACAATGAGGCAATGATCTGCCCGCCCTGGTTCAGAAGGGGTGTGGGGCACAGCTGTGCCACCTGCAAGGCCCCAAGCCCCAGCCTACCTGCTCCCTTTGCCAACACCTGAGGTCCCCTCTCAGTGCCGAGGAGCCTTCCTTCCCTTCCAAGCACTAAGCAGGGCAGGCAGTGAGTGACTTGAGATAGAACTGGGCCTAAGAGTCAAGTCCAGGCCCTCCTCATCACACTCCCTCAGCAGCAGCTACAGCTGCTGGATATTTATTCATATAAATATCCATGTTTATATGAATTTATATTTATATGAATATTTATCATATTTACATGGATTTATATTTGTATGAATATTTATTCATAAGCTAAATGAATATTTATTCATTTAAAACCTCATGTAACAGGGTTTATATGTATGTATATATATGTATAAATATATGTAGCATGTATATAGTATGTATGTATATACTCACACGTATGTCTAATATGGATTGGTTCTGCTTCAAGTCTCAGAGCCAACTCTTCAGAGATAATGCTTGAAGACTGAACATCATGAGGAAAATAAAAGGTTTTCTAAATCTTCAAATTTTCCTTTTACATATCATGAGCAAAGCTTTGAAGTCTGAGTCCTGTGAAGAGAGAGAACCCAACATAAGTTTGAAGGAGAGAGCCCCTCTACTCCCGGGAGGGAGAGCAGGGAGAAGGGCCAGAGCTCAGAGATTCATGGGTCTTAGTGCCCTGCCCCAGTCCCAAATCCTCAGAGGATATTGTGCACAAATGAATAATTTGTGAGTTTGGTCTTCTCTTCCACTAGTGCATTCTGGGAAAAGCTATGCTGCCCTAGAGAAGCACCATGTCCAGCGTGGTGTTGCCCAAGGTGGTTGTTAGAAATGCTTGAGGGAGGGCTTTAGGTGGGGCAGGAGCCAGTGATGGTGCCCACCAGTGCTCCTGCTCCCCTTTGTGATATGGAAGGGGTGAAGTCTTCCTGTGCTCCCACTGGGGTGTACAAGGTAGTTAAGCTGAGAGTCAGAGGCCTGGGGCTGCCATGGAGAGGGGGGAGGCTGCAGGTGTCAGCCTGAGCAAAGGGAAGGACAGGGTCCCCAGCCCACCTGAGAGCTGAGGCAAGCCCGAGTCAGCCAGGGGCCCGCTCCCACCTAGTCAGCATAGAATAGAGCAGCTATCCCCCCAGCTATGGTTTCAGCTATGGGTACAAGCAGGAACCCAGTGGTCAGGCCAGGTAGATGCCTGGCTCTATCCTGCCTGCAGGGCCACTGAGGTTCCCCCCATGCTTTGCTGCCATATTGGCTACAAGGGTAGGGGGGGGAGAGATCCCTGAAATGAGCATTTTCTAAAAGAGGCTGAGATCACTCAAAGTGAAGCCTGAAATTTGTTTACATTAAGTGACAAATTTTAATTCCTTCTAACGCATTGCTATATTCCCACTACACAACTAACCAGAGTTTTTGGGGGCTAAGAAAGAAAATGAAATGAGTTATATATATATATATAAAAAGAAAAGAAATCTAAATGGGAAGTCTGGAGAAAGAGTTACAGAGAAGACAACCTTTAACTTGAGACTTGGAAGATGGGTTAGTGTTTATGGATTATTGCAACACCAATATACAGTGGTCTGTGCTATTTAAAAGTGATGTGCCAGTATTTTTATTGGCGTAAGATGTTCTTTCAGACAGCATCCAATAGCTGTGTTCAGGCCTCTTGGCTGTCTGTAGTGCCCCCTTCCCCTTGCTTTCCCCTTCCCAGACCCTCTCACCACAATCCCTGCCAGGCCCTTTTCATCACTCAACCCCTATAACTCCCCTGTCCCTTGCCATATCATATCATCAGTGCTTCCTACCACCCACCTCTCAAAAGAGGCTGAGTAGAGGATCGCTCCAAAGAAGATGCTTCCTACTAGGCATGGGGAGAGGCCAGGCACCCATCAGAGCCCCCCACCAGGGCAGAGGAGGGGCTCAGAAGCAGAAGTCATGGGAGCCCCATTGCTGGAAGTCTCAGGCAGCCGGGAGGGGACCAGCTCCAGTAGGGGCTGTTCTTCTTTGGACAAGGCGGAAGGAGGGTCTGAGATCAGAGGTGGCAGAGTCAGCCTCTGACAGGGGGCCCAGGACCTGGAAGCCTCGAATCAGAATATGGAGCCAGACACTTTACATCTTGAGACCAAGATTAGTGACTCAATTATTCCATTTATGCTGAAAATTCATGCTGAACAAAACTCTTCTCTGCAGTCAGGCACTGCAATAGAATTTTGAATCAAACTAAGGTTCATTCTGTTTAAAAAGCATTTGCCTATATACTTCCTTAACCTTTAAGAAAAGGAAGAAAATTATCATCAAGGAGGCAAAGCAACTATTGCAAGAATAACATACACTCCAATTCAAATATTTTCTGAATACCTGGAATGTGAACTTGACAGTACTGAAATTAATAAAGACAACCTTGAACAGAATATCTTCTGTGTATGCGATGAAACTAAAGATCATAATAATTAGTAAATGTTTTCTCTGAGACAAAAACAAAGCTAGATATTAATAAAAAGATTGCAATCTCTACAAATAGATATTAAAAGGTTTTTAAAGAAGTTCCTTCAAGTTTTCAAATAAGGGGGTGGCCTTATGTGAAGATGAAGGATCCAGATGAAAGTTAGACGTTTTGAGGTTAGCTTCAAACTTGCTCTTTACCATTATCCTGACTTATATAAATTTAGAGAGAGCTTTTTCAGTTGCTGGAATTATTGGCTCTTGACTCCAAGATTACACCTATGATACACGGAGTTTCTTAAAAACATAACTTTTTAAAATATCAAATAATATTATTTCCTTTTCAATTTTTGTTATTAAATAATTCAACTTTAATATAGTGTTTAACTTGCTATTTTATTTACTTTACATGCTAATAATTAATATTGTGTTTATGTAATGTTAATATTCACACAAATATGAGGGGAGGAGCCAAAGAGCAGTGGAGCAGGGCACTGGTGCGTGCTGCGGCCTGGCCTGCTGAGGGTTGCGGGTGGCTCAGCCCGAGGGTGGTGCTGGGGACGGGCAGGGATGAGGCTGCTGCATCAGGATGAGCCACCTCTTCACCAGCCTAAAACCTACTGGCCCTGGAGAAGCTCTCAATATCTGGTGGAGCCACATGGGTTGGGGGAATGAGAAACAGAGAAGGAAGACAGAAACAGATTTGCTCAGATCAAAAGATGCATCTGTGAAAGCACCAGGAATCCAGTCCAGGCTTTTTCACACACACACTCGCACACACGCACACACGCACACACACGCACGCACATACACAAACATACCATTTGGCTTCCAGAAACAATGAGTTCCTATTTGCATGGGCTAGCAGTTGTACCTGGCTCAAGTTCAAAGAGGTGACCGAGGATAATTAGGGAAGGAACATTACTTACACCCACCAGCTGGAGCCACCAGGATTGGTCCATCACCCCACAGCCTTCAGGAGGCTGATTAGAGAGAGTGCTGAGTCATGCAGAGGGATGGGGAGGGCAGAGTGCTGAGAGGAGGAGCAGAAAGGACAGTGAATCAGAAGCCCAGACCTATAGCTAAAAACAAAGTACTAGCACAGATATAATGTTGAGTGAAAGAAGCCAGATAGAGAAAAGTACATACTGCATGATTTCATTTATGCAAGGTTCTGGAACAGACTAAAGTATTCTATGGTGACAGAAGTTGTGGTTACCCTTGGTGGGGTTATCTCCTGGGAAGAGGCACAAGGGAATCTTCAGGTGTGATGAAAATGTCCTATATCTTGATCTGGGTGGTGGTTACTCATGCCTGCATATATGAATATCCATCCAGCTGTAAACCTATGATCTTGTGCTTTCCTGTATATAAGTTATACTCAGTAAAAAAGTTTAAAAAATAACTAGGAGTTTGTAATTGAGAGTGGGGGCAGAGAGGGAAAAACTAAACTGGTTCTTATTTCAAAACTCTAGAAAAGCTCAGGTACCTCTAAAGACAAAGGTTTAGGTGAACTTGAAAACAGAAGGATTGGTTGGAAGTTGGCAGAAGAATAATAGTCCCACAGATCCCTGCCAAACCCCAGCAGAAGAGGAGAGATTTACTTTCTGGAGAGTATGAAAACGCAAGGACAACAGGCACAGCTGTGACCAGGAAGAAGTAGTGGGAGTCCACATGCTGAAATGAGAGTCCTCACCCCTCCAGACCTCCTGCCCCTCTTAGCCCTGACAGTGCTGGCAGCCAGCCTTACACCTCCCCTGCCACCACCATCAAGAACAGAGATTCCCCTTCAGGGAAACCCACCACACAAGAGAAGAAGAAGGAAAAAACCTACCAATACTAATAAGTAAGGATTGTACTTCACAATTCCAGCTCCCTGCCTGATCAACCTACAGAGATGTCCCTATTCAACCAGATCAGGCTGTGCACAGAGCTTCCAGTGAGTTTTTAGTGCCTCCCTCTTGAATGCAAACAGCCAAGGATAACCAGACATTTGAAGGAAGCCTGTAACATGATGAGTGAAGATCAAAGTACAAACCAAATAAAGAGACTTAAAGGTAACAGAGGGACTGCAAGGGATAGGAGAAAACTTTTTAAAAACTCTAATTAATATATTTGGTGAGATAGAAAGATGTATCTATGCAAAAAGAATGGGATTCTATGAAATGGAACACAGAATATAAAGAATCCTTGCACATTAAAAATATGATGGCATAAATAAATAAAATTATTATAAGAATTAGAAGATAAAATTGAGAAAATCTTCCTTAAAAGCTAAACAAAAATACAAAGAGATGGAAATAGGAGATGAAAGAGAGAGAGAGAGGAGCATGCCAGAAAGTCCAATATCTTTCTGTTAGGTGTTCCAGAAACAGATAATGAAACAAACCGTTAGAGAACATTATTAAAGAAGTAATACAGGGAAACGGATGTGGCTCAAGAAGTAATACAAGAAATCTCACAGGACCAGAAGACAAGAGCCTCCAGATTGAAAGGGTTCACTGAGTACACAGTACAATCAACAAACAAATATAAAAGACCCTCATCAAGCACCTTATCATGAAATTTCAGAAAACTGGAAATAAAAGGAAGATCTGAAAAGTACCTAGAAGAAACCAAAACTTGGGATTAGAAGTCAATGGACAAATATCTTGAAAATTCTGATTAAAAATGTTTTCCAACTTGGAATTTTATTCCCAAACTATTAGCCAAAAGTAAGTGTAGAATACAGGCATTTTCAGAAATATGAAGTCTTGATTTTTTTTTTTTTTAACCTTTTTCATGAGCTTCTAGAGAAGTGCTTTTTTAGACTTTAAAGTTTGCAGCTTATCTGGGGAACTTGTTAAAATGCAGATTGTGGTTCAGTAGGTCTGGTGGGGGAGGGAGGTGGTGTCTGAGATTCAGCCTTTATGACAAGCTCCTGAAGGGATGCCAACACTGCTGGTCCATAGCCCATACTTTGAGCAGTAAGAGAGTAAAGGAGGTGTCCCACCAAAATGAGAGACTAAACCAAGAAAGAGGAAGGAATATGATCCAGGAAACTGAGGATCCAAGATAAAGGAAAGGAAAGAGAATATCTAGAGGTGAAATCCCATAATATTACCTAATGGACAACCAGTCCAAATTGGAATATAAAGAAATTATCAAAAGGAGGAGGAAGAATAGGAGGAGAATGTTGAAGAGGAGAAAATAAAGAAATTGATATTACCTGATATATTGAGAAGAGATTGACACTTTTGGTGGAGAATTTGAGGATGAGCTAGTGACTTAGAAAACTAAGTTTAGTTTAAGCCTCTAACTGAAAACAATGATAAGTGAAATAGGAGGAGCTTGATTGGAGCTAAAGCATTCTAAGAAAATGAATCCAAAAGAGTTTAGAAGAAAAAGCTTAGAAAAAGCCAGGGGAATTGAAGGCACAAAATAAGATAGTAATAAATCCAAATATATCAATAATCTCAATAAATACTAATGGATGAAACTCATCAATTAAAAAAACATAGATTTACTTTTATGGATGTTTGAAATGTTTCAAAATAAAATGTTTAATAAGGGGAGATTGTCAGTTTAGGGTTTTTAAAAACACGCCTATTCCTGTTTGTAAGAGCACACCAAAAAATTTGAAAATAGGAGACTAGAAAAAGATACACCAGGCAAACCGTGATCATAAGAAAACTGGCATATAGATAAAAGAGACTTTAAGGCAAGTCATTAGAAAACAAGAAAATTGCTATGTAAAGAAAAAAAAAATACAAGGAACAACCAGTAAGATGGCGGCAGAGTATGGAGCTCCTAGAGTCAGCTCATGCTACAAGGTAGTAGTCACCCAGAGCTATCTAAAGCACCTGTTTGGGGGCTCCAGGACACCAGAAGAGCATCCTGCAACATCCTTGAAAGAATGGAAGGAGGAGACTGCCCATCTGCAGAGAGGATTTTGTAAGTAGAGCCCTCCATGCCCTGGAGGCCAGTGCCATCCTCCACTGGTGGCACAAACCACCTCAGGAGCTATTCCGCAGCTGGAATTGGAAGTTCCACTTCCCCAAAATGGGGGAGGAAGAGACAGTTGGGCACCAACTTCAGCTACTGATTGGTAAATTTGGTGGGCTAAAGTATAATCCTAAAAACAGCTAAAGTTTGAACCTGTCCAAGTCAGAAAGAGGCCGGTAGCTGCCATTTTAACTCCACCCCTGGCAAGAGGGGTAGTGGGATGGACTGAAGATCACTGTGCTGATAGGCACCAGCTTCTTTCCATCCAGATCAGATTGCAGCTCTAGCCTAAGCCCCAGGCCTACCTCTGGCAAGGAGGAAGGTTGGGGGACCTGCACCAGCCATCTGGGAAAATACAGATGATCATCCAACTCTGGTGGCTCAAGTTGCCCCAGGAGCTATTCTGTGGCTGGAGTTAGAAGCTCCATTACCCAAAAACGGGAGGGAGAAACAGTTGGCCACTGACTTCAGCCATTTTGACTCCGCCCCCGGCATGAGGGGAAGGCAGGCTGACTGAAAATCACAGTGATGGTAAAGACTGGTTTCTTTCACGCAGATTGGCCTGCAGCCCTAGCCTAGACTTCAGACCCACCTTAGCAGGGAGGAAGCTGGTAGGCCCTGCACTAGCCTCTTTGGGTAACCGTAGGTACACAGTTGGCACAGACCGAATAGTCAGAATTCTACCAGGGCAACTGTAGTCATCTTGAACCTGCACGGCATAGATTGCTGCCCACACCTGCAGCTCCATCAGTGCCCCAGGCAGAGGAGAAAGGGCGTGAAGCTTCATCAGTCTCTCTGGGCAACTACAGTCTAGGCCTGCACAACTTGGATTATTAGACACAGCTGTGGCTCTGTCCCTACCCTGGCAAAGGAGAAAGTTGGGAGAAGCCTCATTGGCCCCTTGGACAATGCAGGCAGCTTGAGCCCCCACAGCTTACAGCACCAACTACATCCTTGTCTCCTACTACACAACTAGCAAGGGAGAAATGGCAAGAAAGCCATAAACTAAAGAGAGAAACTGCACCCAGAATAAATACATCTAATAAGCTAAATGCCAAGACACCAATAAAAAAATTACAATCCACACCAAGAAACAGGAAGATATGGCCCAGCTAAAGGAATAAGATAAGCCTCCAGATAACATAAAAGAGTTGAGACAACTAGTCACATATGTTCAAACAAATCTCCTTAATAAATTCAATGAGATGGCTAAAGAGATTAAAGATATTAAGAAGACATTGGATGAGCACAAAGAAGAATTTGAAAGCATACATAGAGAAATATCAGATCTTATGGGAATGAAAGGTGAAATAAATGAAATTAAAAATACACTGGAATCATATAATAGCAGATTTGAGGAGGCAGAAGAAAGGATTGGTGAGCTTGAAGAAATGGCCTCCAAAAGTGAACATACAAAAGAACAGATGGAGAAAAGAATGGAAAAAATTGAACAAGATCTCAGGGAACTAAATGACAGCAAGAGTCATGCAAACATACATGTCATGGTTGTCCCAGAAGGAGAAGAGAAGGGAAAAGGGGCAGAAGGAATATTTGAAGATAAAATGGTAGAAAATTTCCCAAACCTATTGAAGGACATAGATATCCATGTCCAAGAAATACCATGTACTCCCTTCTGAATAAATCTGAATAGACCAACTCTGAGACACATGCTATTCAGAATGTCAAATGTCAAAGACAAAGAGAATTCTGAGAATAGCAAGAGAAAAATGATGCATAACATATAAGGGATACCCAATAAGATTAAGTGCCAATTTCTCATCAGAAACCATGGAGGCAAGAAGATAGTGGTATGATATATTTAAGATACTGCAAGAGAAAAACCTCCAGCCAAGAATCTTATATCCGGCAAGACTGTCATTCAAAAATGAGGGTGAGTTTAGAATATTCACAGATAAACAGAAACTGAGAGAGTCTGTAACCAAGAGACCAGCCTTGCAGGAAATACTAAAGGATGTGCTACAGCCTGAAAAGAAAAGACAGGAGAGAGAGGCTTGGAAGAGAGTCTAGAAATGAAGATTATATCAATAAAAGTAACTAAAAGTCTCAAAAGAGTGGTGAAAATAAAATATGACAGATAAAATCCAAAGGTCAAAATGGTTGAAGTAAGAACTGCTTTTACAGTACTAACACTGAATGTTAATGGATTAAACTCCCCAATCAAAAGACATAGACTGGCAGAATGGATAAGAAAATAGGAGCCACCTATGTGCTGTCTGCAAGATTCTCACTTTAGACCCAAGGATATTCTGGAAAAAGATATTCCATACATGCAGTAACAAAAAAAAAAAAAAAAAAAAAAAAAAAGCCAGAGTACCTATACTTATATTAGATGAAATAGACTTTAAAAGATACTAGTAATGTGCAATCTGAGGAGGAAGTCAGGAAAAAAAAATTCCATTTACAATGGCAACTAAAAGAATCAAATATGTAGAAATAAACTTAACCAATGATGTAAAGCACTTGTATTCAGAAAACTACAACTCATTGTCAAAAGAAATTTTAAAAGACCTAAATAATTTGAAAAACATATCATGTTCATGGATTGAAAGGCTAAATATCATTAAGATGTCAATTCTACTCAAATTGATATACAGATTCAATGTAATCCCAATAAAAATTCCACCAGCATTTTTTAAATATATGGAAAACATGATTATCAAATTTATTTGGAAAGGTAAATGGTCCCGAATAGCCAAAAACATCTTAAAAAGGAATAGTGAAGTTGGAGGACTCTCATTTCTGAACTTTAAGTCATATTACCAAGCTACAGTGGTAAAAACAGCATGGTACTTGCATAAAGACAGACACATAGAAAAATGGAATTGAACTGATGATTCAGAAATGGACTCTTACTTCTATGGTCAAGCAATTATTTTTTTTAACTTTATTTTGTACATTTAATAATTGAAAACATAAGCAATAAAAAACTAAAAAGTAAACACAGATGAATAAATATATACATTTCTCAATTAAATGTAACGGATACATGTAAATTTTTTTGTTGTTTTGTTTTTTGTTTGTTTTTTTGTTTTCTTGTGTGTGTGAATCAAACAATATATTACACAATATATTTGGTTCATAGTAATGCATTCATACAGTATTTGTCCTTTTGTGTCTGGCTTGCTTCACTCAACATAATGTCCTCCAGATTCATCCATGTTGCCATATGCTTTATGACTTCATTTCTTCTTACAGCTGCATAATATTCCATCGTGTGAATAGACCACAGTTTGTTTATCCATTCATCTGTTGATGGACACCTGGGTTGTTTCCAACTTTTGGCAATGATGAATAATGTGGCTATGAACATTGGTGTGCAGATGTCTGTTCGTGTCACTGCTCTCAGTTCTTCTGGGTATAAACTCAGTTGTGGTATTGCAGGGTCACGTGGCAAGTCTATATTCAACTTCTTTAGGAACTGCCAAACAGTCCTCCATAGTGGTTGTACCATCCTGTATTCCCACCAACAGTGAAGAAGTGTTCCTATCTCTCCACATCCTCTCCAACACTTGTAGTTCTCTGTCTTTTTAAAGGTGGCCATTCTGATAGGTGTGAAACGATATCTCATTGTAGTTTTGATTTGCATTTCCCTAATCATGAGTGATGTTGAGCATTTCTTCATGTGTTTTTTTGCCATTTGTATTTCTTCTTTGGAGAAATGTCTATTCAAGTCTTTGGCCCATTTTTTAATTGGGTCATTTGTCTTTTTATTGTTGAGCTGTAACATCTCTATATATCCTGGATATTAACCCCTTATCAGATATGTGATTTCCAAATATTTTTTTCCCATTGAGTCGGCTGCCTTTTCACCCTTCTGACAAAGTCCTGTGAGGTGCAAAAGTGTTGAATTTTGAGGAGGTACCATTTATCTACTTTTTCTTTTGTTGCACGTGCTTTGGGTGTGAAGTCCAATAAACCACCACCTACTACAAGGTCTTGAAGATGTTTCCCTACATTTTCTTCTAGTAGTTTTATGGTCCTGGCTTTTATATTTAGCTCTTTGATCCATTTTGAGTTGATTCTTGTATAGGGGGTGAGATAGGGGTCCTCTTTCATTCTTTTGGTTATAGATATCCAGTTCTCCCAACACCATTTGTTGAAGAGACTGTTTTTTCCCATCAGCATGGGCTTGGTAAGTTTGTCGAAAACCAGTTGACTGTATAGGTGAGGGTTTATTTCTGGATTCTCAATTCTATTCCACTGATCAATATGTCTATCTTTATGCCAGTACCATGCAGTTTTGACCACTGTAGCTTTGTAATATGTTTCAAGGTCAGGCAGTGAAATTCCTCCCACATTGCTCTTCTTTTTTAGAATACTTTTGGCTATTCGGGTGCACTTACCCTTCCAGATGAATCTGGTAATTGCCTTCTCTAATTCTGTAAAGTAAGCTGTTGGGATTTTGATTGGTATTGCATTGAATCTATAAATCAGTTTGGGCAAGATTGACATCTTCACGATATTTATTCTTCCAATCCATGAACACGGAATGTCTTTCCATTTGTTTAGGTCTTTTTAAATTTCTTTTAGCATTGTTTTGTAGTTTTCTGCATATAGGTCCTGTACTTCCTTGGTTAAATTAACTCCTAGGTATTTGAGTCTTTTTGTTGCTATTGAAAATGGAATTTTCTTCCTGATTTCCTCCTCAGATTGTTCAGTACTAGTGTACAAAAACATTACTGATTTTTGCGTGTTAATCTTATATCCTGCCACTTTGCTGAACTCATTTATTAGTTCAAGTAGCTTTGTTGTGGATACTTCAGGATTTTCTAAATACAGGATCATATCATCCGCAAACAGTGAGAGTTTTACTTCCTCTTTTCCTATTTGGACACCTTTAATTTTTTTCTCTTGTCTAATTGCCCTCACTAGAACTTCTAGTACAATGTTGAATAACAATGGTGACAGTGGGCATCCTTGTCTTGTTCTTGATCTTAGGGGGAAAGCTTTCAACCTTTCCCCATTGAGTATGATGTTGGCTGTGGGTTTTTCATATATGCCTTTTATCATATTGAGGAATTTTCATTTTATTCCTATCTTTTGAAGTATTTTTATCAAAAAAGGATGTTGGATTTTGTCGAATGCCTTTTCTGCATCTATTGAGATGATCATGTGGTTTTTTTCCTTCAACTTGTTAATGTGGTGTATTACATTGATTGATTTTCTTATGTTGAACCAGCCTTGCATACCAGGAATAAATCCCACTTGGTCGTGATGTATAAGTCTTTTGATATGCTGTTGGATTCGATTTGCAAGTATTTTGTTGAGAATTTTTGCATCTATGTTGATGAGAGAGATTGGTCTGTAATTTTCTTTTCTTGTGGAATCTTTATCTGGCTTTGGTATTAGGGTGATGTTGGCTTCATAAAATGTGTTGGGTAATTTTCCCTCCTCTTCAATTTTTTGGAAGAGTTTAAACAGGATTGGTGTTAATTCTTTTAGAAATGCTTGGTAGAACTCACCTGTGAAGCCATCTGGTCCTGGACTTTTCTTTGCTGGGAGATTTTTGATGACGGATTCAATCTCCTTAATTGTGATTGGTTTGTTAAGTTCTTGTATTTCTTGTTGTGTCAGTGTAGGTTGGTTATGAGTTTCTAGAAATTTGTCCATTTCATCTAGGTTGTCTAGTTTGTTGGCATAGAGTTTCTCATAATATCCTCTTATGATTCTTTTTATTTCTGTGAGGTCATTTGTCATTTCCCCCCTTTCATTTCTGATTGTATTTATTTGCATCTTCTCTCTTTTTTTCTTTGTTAGTCTAGCGAGGGGTTTGTCAATTTTATTGATCTTCTCAAAGAACCAGCTTTTGGTTTTGTTGATTTTCTCTATTGCTTTTTTGTTCTCATTTTCATTTATTTCCGCTCTAATCTTTATTATTTCTTTCCTTCTTTTTGCTTTGGGATTGGTTTGCTGTTCTTTCTCTAGTTTCTCAAGTTTTTCAGTTAAATCTTTGAGTTTAGCTCTTTCTTGTTTCTTAATATAGGCATTTAGGGCTATAAATTTCCCTCTCAAAAGACTGCTTTTGCTGTATCCCATAAGTTTTGATATGTTGTGTTCTCATTTTCATTTGTCTCAATATATTTACTGATTTCACTTGCAATTTCTTCTTTGATCCACTGAATATTTAGGAGTGTGTTGTTCAGTCTCCACAGATTTGCAAATTTCCTTTTTTCCTGTGTGTTATTGATTTCTAGTTTCATTCCATTATGATCTGAGAAGGTGCTTTGTATAATTTCAATTTTTTTATATTAATTCAGAGCTATATTGTGACCTAACCTGTGGTCTATCCTGGAGAAAGATCCATGGGCACTTGAGAAGAATGTATAATTCGCTGATTTTGGATGCAGTGTTCTGTATATGTCTGTTAGGTCTAACTTGTTTATCATATTGTTCAAGTTCTCTGTTTCCTTGTAGATCTTCTGTCTAGTTGTTCTATCTAATGATGTGAGAGGGGTTTTGAAGTCCCCGACGATTATTGTAGAACTGTCTATTTCTCTTTTCAGTTTTGCCAGAGTTTGTCTCATATTTTGGGGTACCCTGGTTAGGTTCGTAGATATTTATGACTGTTATATCTTCCTGGAGGATCGTCCCTTTTATTAATATATAATGGCCTTCCGCATCTCTTATCACTTTTTTGCCTTTGAAGTCTGTTTTGTCTGATATTAGTATAGCTACCCCTGCTCTTTTCTGTTTACTATTTGCATGGAGTATCTTTTTTTTTTTTTTTTTAAAGATTTTATTTATCTATTCATCTATCCCCCCCTTGCTGCTTGTGCTTGCTGGGTCAGCCAACCGCGCCATGCGGGCGGGCCCGCCCTCACCAGGAGGCCCCGGGAACCAAACCCGGGGCCCCCCACATGGCAAACGGGAGCCCCACTGATTGAGCCACAGCCGCTTCCCGAGCATGGAGTATCTTTTTCCAACCTTTTACTTTCAGCCGGCTTGTATCCTTGTGTCTGAGATGAGTTTCTTGTAAGCAGGATATGGATGGCTCATGTTTATTTTATCCATTCTGTCAGCCTGTATCTTTTGATTGGGGAATTTAATCCATTCACATTCAATGATATTACTGAAAATGCACTATTTATTTCCTCCATTTTATTCTTTGGTTTTCATATGTCATCTTATTTTTGTCTTTCTTTTTACTCTTTTGGTTATCCTTTCTGCTTTTCTTTCTTCTATACTCTCCTCCAAGCCTCTCTCTCCTGTCTTTTTCTTTCAGGTTCTAAGGCTTCCTTTAATATTTCCTGCAAAGGTGGATTCTTTTTTGCACACTCTCTTAGTTTCTGTTTGTTTGTGAATACTTTATATTCACCTTCATATTTGAAGGACAGTTTTGCTGGGTGAAGAATTCTCGGCTGGCAGTTTTTCTCTTTCAGTTTCCTAACTGTATCATACCACTGTCTTCTCGCCTCCATGGTTTCTGAAGAGAAATCTGCACAAAGTCTTTTTTTTTTTTTGTACAAAGTCTTACTGGACGTCCTTTGTACGTGACCGTTTGCTTCTCTCTTGCTGCTCTGAGAATTTTCTCTTTATCTTTTACATTTGACATTCTGAATAATATGTGTCTTGGCGTAGGTCTATTTGGATTTATTCTTATTGGGGTACGGTGTGCTTCTTGGACATGAAAGTTCATTTCTTTCGTGAGAGTTGGGAAATTTTCAGCTATTATTTCCTCAAATACACTTTCTGCCCCTTTTCCTTTCTCTTCTCCTTCTGGAACTCCCATGACACATATGTTCTTGCGTTTTGTGTTGTCATTCAACTCTCTGAGCCCCTGCTCAATTTTTTCCATTCTTTTCTCTCTCTGTTCTTTTCTCTCTTCAATTTTAGCTGCTCTGTCTTCAGTATCACTTATTCTTTCTTCTATCATTTCGAGTCTGCTGTTGTATGCTTCAAATGTATTTTTTACTTCACCTATTGTGTCTTTCATTCCCATGAACTCTGTTACTTTTCTGTTCATGAGTTCAAAATCTTCTTGATGTCATTGATCTCTTTAACTATATTCTCTTTCATCTCATTAAGTTGATTTTGGAAATGTGTGCTCATCTCACTGATTAGTTCTCTCAAATTCTGCATCTCTTCTGGGACTTTGCTGTATACCTTTTCTTGGGCCATGTCTTCTATTTTCTTAGTATGGCCCGTAATTTTTTGTTGGTGCTTAGGCATCTGGTTAGTTTGTATTTTACTTAGATGCTCTATCTCTTTTATGGGGTTTTAGTGGCAGGAGGCTGTGAGTTACCACCGCTCTTTGATTTTTGGCTCAACCTTGATTGTTAGGATTGTTCTGCTGGTTGCTCAAAACTGGGCACTGGACTCAGTAATTGGCTGTAGAGTCATTTCCTAGGGCCTTGGGCAGGGAGGCTATAGAGGCCAGGAAAAGACTCTCTTACGTCTGCCAGGAGATGGCGCTTGTTGGCTGCTCTCAATTCAATGCCTGGTCGGAGTGTATTTGTTGTGACACAGACCAGATCAATGTGATAGAGCTTCCTGTCTGGGGGCTAGGAGCCCTGTGTTTCAAACTTTCTGAGACAGTTCTGCAGACTTCTCTCGTAGCGCCCCCCTTTTCCCAGCTAGGAAATATTTCCACTCCTTTCTGAATCCTCAACAATCAGTCCCTGTTAGTAGAGGATGAGATTGGGAGGTTTGTATATCTTTAGCCCCTTGCAGGCTCCAAGACAAACAATGGCGCAGCCCCACCCAGCCTGGAAGGGCTCTCGGGACAGGGCAGACCAAACCTGGGAGTCCAAAGCAGGGTCAGCCCAGGCTCTCTCTCCCCTCTCCCGTGATGTCCTCAACAATTAGTCCAGGCTAGAAGAGAGGGAGGTTGCGAGGATCGGATTTCTCCAGTCATTTCCGGACTCCCAGGGCAAACCGCCCCGTGGTAGGGTCCTTTCCAGGCTCCCAGGGCAAACCGCCTTGTGGAAGGGTCCGTGGGGCTCTGCAGCCCAAATTTCAGGTCCGAACCTGAGTCAGCCTAAGGCTGTGTCCCTCTCTCTCCCCTTTCCGGGAGTGGCAGATCCCTGAAGCCCCCTTTGTCTGTGGTCGCAGGCCCAGGGGCCGGAGAATTCTGAAGAGTGTGGGGGAGGGTGTCGGCAGCAGCAGAAGCTGCTACTTGCAACTCACAGTTCTGTAGTCGCGATTTCCCTCTTCTGTCCCTCTCTCCTCTGGGTGGCGTGTAGCCTTCACCTGCTGACCTAAACCCTAGAAGATCTTTTTCGGGGCTGTTTCAGCTTGTCCGTTAGCTATTTTTCTGGAGAAGAGATTCCCGTGTCTTACTAGTCCGCCATCTTCCCGGAAGTCCGGTCAAGCAATTTTTGACAAGCCTGTCAAACCCACCCAGCTGGGGCAGAACAGTCCATTCAACAAATGGTGCTGGGAGAACTTGATATCCATAGCCAAAAGAAGGAAAGAGAACCCCTGTCTCACACCTTATACAAAAATTAACTCAAAATGGAACAAAAACCTAAATATGAAAGCAAGAACTATAAAGCTTCTAGAAGAAAATGTAGGAAGACATCTTCAAGACCTGGTGATAGGTGGTGGATTCTTAAAGGAGATAATAGGAGGTCTGAGATGGACTACTGATGTTTAATGTATGTACAAGTTTTAATTAACTTTACTGTAGAAGCATGGAAATGTGTAGAGTTGATGGTAACACATTATTGTGAATAACAGTTGGTTTATAAATGGGAATGTGGCTGAAAATGGTAGTGTAGGGATGTAAATGCCAATTGACAGAAAGCTAGGGACTGAATAGCACAGTAAACCCAGAGGTCGATGAGAATTGTGGTTGACGGTACAGATGCAAGAGTGTCCTTTGTGAGCTAGAGCAGATGTACATCAGTATTGCAGGGTGGTGGGAATGTGAAGAAGCATGGGAAATATACAATTGGAGTGATCTATGGACTGTGGTAATAATGCAGTAATAATGTAATATTTATGCATCTATGCCAAAGTTGTACTGTGTTGATAATGGGGGAGCATGGAAAAAGTGTACCAAATGTACATTATGGACCTGGTAATAATCTGATGATATTATCTCATAATCTGTAACAAATGTTCCACCACGGTATGGTATGTTGATAGAAGGGTGTTTTGTGGGAATTCTGCACATGTGCATGATTGTTTTGTAAGTTTACAACTTTGGTCATAAAAATATATTTAAAAATAATAATAGGGTAGGTTGGGGGAAAATACACCAAATGTAAGATAAGGACTATAGTTAGTAGTAAAATTTTGATGATATTCTTTTATTGGTAACAGATGTCTCACAACAATGCAAGGTGTTGGTAGTGGGTTGATGTATGGGATCCCTGTATGATGTTATACATGTTTGCTTTGTAATTTCACAACTATTACTATAACCTTATTGTTTATGTATGTTTATGTATGAGTAATATACTTCAATAAATTAGATATATCTATAAAGAATAATACATCAGGAAGATATAACACTTTGAAACGTGCATGTTCTTAAATAACAGACTTAAAAGCCAAACTTGACAAAATGACAGGGAGAAACTGACAAACCCACAATCACATCTCTCTCACTAATAGATAAATAAAGCATACAAAGCATTATCAAGAATATAGAAGATTTGAATGACACAGTTAATAAGCTTAACCTACTAGACACATATAGCTCTCTAAAGCCACAATATTTAGAGAATATTCCTTCTTCTAAAGCACACTGCAATACTTACAAACATTGATCATAAATGAGGCCTTATGGAAAATCTCAAAAATTTAAAAAAGACTTGATATCATACAGATAATATTCTTTGACCAAGATGCAAATGTTAGAAATCAATAACAAAATCATGACTTCGAAGACCCCTGATTTGAAAATTATGAAACATACTTCCAAATAGAAACATAGAATAAACTTACTTTTTAAAAAAAAAAACCATATTTTTAGGACAGTTTTAGATTTACAGAAAAATTGTAAAGCTAGTACAGAGCATCCCCATATATTCCACACCCAGTTTTCCCTATTACTGTATTAACATCTTACATTAGTGTGGTACATTTGTTACAATTAATGAACAAATATTGATACATTATTATTAACTAATGTCCATACTTTATTCAGATTTCTTTGATTTTTACTTGTTTCCTGTTCCAAGATTCCAGCTAGGATACAACATTACATTTAGCCATCAAGTCTCATTATGCTTCTCTTGGCTGTGACAGTTTCTCAGATTTTCCTTGCTTTTGATGACCTTGGCAATTTTAAGATGTACTGGTTAGGTATATTGTAGAACATCCCTTGAATGAGATTTGTCTGATGTTTTTCTCATGATTAGACTGGGTTTTGGTTTTGGGGGGAGGAAGACCACAAAAGTAAAGAGCCATTTTCATCATATCATATCAATTATACAGGCTCACAATATGACTTATCACTGCTGATGTTGACCTTGATTACTGGTCTGAAGTAATGTTTCCCAAATTTCTCTCCTGTAAAGTTACTTTTCCTCCTCTTTACATACTATGCTTTTTGGAAGCAAGTCACTAAGTGTCACTTAAGTCACTTAGGAGGTGAGGAGTTAGTTCCACCTCCTTGAGGATGGAGTATCAACATACATTTTTTTGGAATTCTACTGCATGGGAGATTTGTCTTTTGGATTTATGGATTTATCTATGTCAGTATGGATTCATGGATATTTATTTTATGTTTTGGGTTATAAATGCTATATTATTTATTTTGTTGTTCAAATTGTTCCAGTTTTGGCTTTTGGGAACTCTTTTAGTTGGCTCTGTGTCCCTTTTGACATATACTCATTGTTTTATTTTTTCAGCACTTCCTTACTTTCTGGCACTAAAAGATGTTCTAGGCTCATCTTGTACATCCCTGCCCCAGCCCCAGAATTTCTCCAAGGAGCCCTTGTTCTTTTTATTGGATAATAGTATTAGAAACCAAGATCCGGGCACTGGATGTGCTCATTGCTACCGGTGTCATTGCTTCTAGATTGTTTCAGCAAACAGAGCTAGAAATATGTATATAATATATATACCTGGGCATATGTAACATATATATATATACATAAACCTGTATATATATAAAAATATACCCATATATACACACTTATCTATAATTATTTCTGTATCTATCCATCAGTGCCTATATTAACCTAAGCCTGAGTTCACTCTGATGTTTCTGACTCTAATCCAGTACTACAGGGTTAATTATAATCATCTATAAGTCCTTTAAAAAATTGAATTAGTAATTAAAAATATAACCAATAAAATAAACGCAAGACCCAGCTTGTTTTACAGGCAAATCTTACCAAGGATTCAAGGAATCAGTAATTTTAATCTTTTCCAGCTATTTCAGAGAATAGAGAAAGAGTGAACAACTTTTTTTTAAGGGAACACTTCTTGACTCCTTCTATGAAGCTATCATAATTTTGATATCACATTTGTTAAAGATAGTATATGGAAGGAAAACTACAGTTTGATCTCACCCGTGAATATAGATATTAAAATCTAAATAAAAGATTAGCAAACCAAACAGATGACCTAGATTCCTATTCATGATAGGATAGATGACCTATTCAAGATTACATTGACACAAAAAGAAAAAAAAAAAAAAAAAAAAGTGTTTAAAAAAAA
This sequence comes from Tolypeutes matacus, assembly GCA_026826555.1. NCBI lineage: Eukaryota > Metazoa > Chordata > Mammalia > Cingulata > Chlamyphoridae > Tolypeutes > Tolypeutes matacus. The sequence goes on along the minus strand of JAKSZT010054394.1, from coordinate 5,973,142 downwards.
AAAAAAAAAAAAATAGATTACATTGACTTTATTTCAGTAATGCAAGGTGTTAACTTAGAAAATTTGTTATTGGTTACATAAAAGACTAAAGGATTAAGACCAGATTAAAGGAGAAAGACCACATGACAATCTCAATAGATGCAAAAAAAGTATTTGATAAAATGCCATATCACTTATGATTTTTAAAAAAATCTTAGCCTCAGAAATAGAAAATAAGGGGAAATGGATGTGGCTCAAGCGATTGGGCTCCCATCTACCATGTAGGAGGTCCAGAGTTCAATTCCCGGGGCCACCTGGTGAAAGGCAAGCGGGCCCGCACGGAATGCTGGCCCATACAGGACTGCTGGCCGGCACGGAGAGCTGGAGCAGCAAGATGACGCAACAAAAAGAGATACAGAGGAGAGACAATAAGAGATGCAGCAGACCAGGGAGCTGAGGTGGCGCCTCTCTCCACTCTGGAAGGTCCAGGATCAGTTCCCTGTGCCGCCTAAAGAGAAGACAAGCAGACACAGAAGAACACATGGAAAGCAGACAGTGAGCGCCAAAAAACAAACAAACAACAACAAAAAAAAAACAATGGGGGAGGGGAGATAAGTAAAAAAATAAATCTTAAAAAAAAAAAAAAAAAAAAAAAAACTCCCTTAATTTGATAAAGGATAGCTGTAAAAGTTTTACAGTAAATATACCTAATGGTAAAATGTTAGAACTATTTCTTTTAAAACTGAAATGAACCATAGATATCTGCTGTTACCATTTCTGTTCAACATTTTACTAAACATCCTAGCCAGTTCAGTAAAACAAGAAAAATAAATGAAACAGTTATAAAAGATTGGAAAGTTAGAAATTAAACAGTCTTTGTTTGTAAATATTATGATTCTCTATACAGAAAACCCAAGAGAATCTATATACTGGATATTAGATCAATATTTTAAAAGCTTATTGCTCTATTCAATAGAGATGTGCAGTCAGAAATTAGACTATGTAATTTATAATAGCTATATTGGAGGGGGAAAGTGCCTAGGAAGAAATCTAATAAATACATGCACTGCATTCATTGGCACAATTTTAAATGTGCATTTGAAAAACATTAATGAAGATCTGAAAAAATGAAAAAATATATCATGTTTCTGTATATAAAGATTCCATAGCTAAAGATGTCAATTCTGTCCAAAAATAATCTATAAACTTAATGCAATTCCAAATGAAATCCCAGAAGAGTTTTCAATGAAACTTGATAAACTGAATCTAAAATGTATATGAGGAAAGGTCCAAACAGAATGATAGCCAAGACAATTGTAAAGAAGAATAGGAAGGGGTGCTTGCCCTACTTTACATTAATTAAGGCAGCTGAGTATTGGTGTAAGAATGGGCAAACAGACAAATACTCTAGAATAGAATACTGTATAATAGAATACAAATACTATAGAGTAGAATACATATCACCCACATCTGGAAACTTCAATAGATATAATTATTTTCCTTTCTAGCTTGTTTTTGATTCTTGTTTAAGAAATCTTTCACTATACTGATGTTGTAAATCTCATAGATTTTTTGCTTTTAAATGTGTCTATATTGAATTTATATTCTGCTAGGACAATCTAATGACTAGTTCATCTTTTCTGTTCTGATCTGTAGTGCCACTTTTATCACATAACAAGTTTCCAAATGTGGGTGATATGTGCCAGGGTTTCACATTCTATTATTTCACTCGTCTTTGAAATAATAAAAGGGGGATTTCAGTCCTGTATTTGACTTTATTGAAATTTTCCCAGATGGAAAACGTCTTTTTTCTCCTACTTGGGCCCCTTTTCCACACCCACTCTCCAAAACATGGGGCATATTTAAAAAGTGAGTGCTCAAAGATATAGGAAGTTATGATGGTTAATTAGTTCGGTGCTGGAATTTTTTTTTAAGCCCTGAGTTCAAGTTCTGTCTTTGCCATTTTTGAGCCTAGCAATCTTGAGTAACTTAACATTTCTCTGAGCCTCAGTTTTCACATTTGTAAAATGGGAATACTACTACTACCTCCCTCATAGAATTGTTGTGAGGATAAAGGAAAATACACGTGTAAAATATTTGGTGCAAAGAAAACTGTTGGAGGCAGCCAGAAAGAGGTGAAGCTAAAATGGCCGACTAACAACAAAAAAACTAGCCTAATCCTCTATTTAGCCTTCTTTGAAAAAATAGCTTACCCTGTTCCCGCGCCCACGAAACCTTCCCGCCTTCCACAGATAACATACCCTCCCTAGCAACCAACTGTGCCCAATCCCCCGCCTAACACGTACTCCCTCCTCTTCCGCGCCCTGCCTCTTACTCCACCCCTTACCTAGCTTATAAAAGGCCCTGCACTTCCTCAATAAAGAGATCCTGTTTGCTGAACCCAAAGAGAGACTTGTCTGCTGCCTTTATTCTCTCGCCGTCCAAACCCCTCGGAACGCCGCCGTGCGATTCCCCCAACCATCCTACCCAGCCCCAAGACAACCACGACTCAACAGAAAACATTTGGTAGAGGATACACAATAATATTTCTATTATTCTTAAAAGCAAGAGGTTATAATAAAAGAGGGGAGGCAGACAGAAAACCCAAAACAAATGCAGAAGAGGCAGAAGAAAAGGGGAAACGTTGAGGACCCCGTGGTGGCCATGAGAATGCGCTGCTCAGACCCTAAAGAGAACCTGCTGTGGGGTCAATGGGTGCCTGACAGCCCCTGCAGCCCATCACTATGTTCATGCCAAAGCCACGCTTTCTTGGGGCCGCTCCCAGCTAATGACTGACTATGGGGCAGTGCTAGTGCCGACCTATTCCTGTGGAATATGGGTTCCTCTAACTGGCGACTTTGACTCCAGGACTCCCCATCAGCTGAACTTTCTTAGAGCTGTGCTGCTGGCTGAGACTTTTTCATCCCGATCCTCCTTTCATAGGTGCCCAGACAGCATTATGATCTGAAGACTCTCCCTGCTACCCTGCCCTCTTCCCTTTATCATTCACAGGCATTTCCCTCAATACATCTCTTGCAAGAATAATCCCACCTTGTCCTCATTTCGGAGGGGCCAAACTAACCCAAGCCCTCCCCTAAAGCTGGGCTTCCTTGGAGGGGGTTCCTGAGAAGGGTCATGAGAAGAGGGTGTGTCCCAGGTTCCTGCTGTACACCCACAGTGGTGTGACATGAAATTCTTTGATCATGACTTTGAATGGGAAGTGGGCAGTAGGACATGAGTGTCTGCAGGACATGCTAGGGTGCCTGATGCTCCGCATTCCATTCTGTGCCTAGAGTCACTTCTCAGGCCAGACTCTTCCTGCCCCCACTCGCTGGGCTGACACCTCCAACCTGCATCTCAAATCCATTCTGCTTAGGCATGAAAATAATTAGTGTGGACTGTTTGGTCAAACCAGTATTCTACACAGAGTTTATTGTCAAACCAGCCATGGACATGAAAGAGAGCTTTAGGTGAGATGTGTCCCACCCTGGGCAGTAAGACCATCTTCAGGGTGACCTAGGCCTGAGAGAGCTGGGAAGCCCCAGCCTAGGGAGAGCTGAGGGTTGGGTGAAGCCCTAGGAGGGGCAGAGTATGGCTTTCATGGTCCTGGAGCCTCAGGGAGATCTGAGTCTCTGGAGACCTCCCTTTGCCCCTCAGCCCCAGGGCCCAGTGCATCAAGGAGGTCTTCAAGGCCTGAGGCATGGTGCTGTGGTCACACAGGTGCAACAGGTGGTCAAAGTATTTCCCCTTGGATGTCATGGAGGACAAAGAATAGGATGAGGAGAAGTAAAAACATTTACGTGGCTGCCCTGGGCCTTACGGGTGAGAGAAGGTTAGGAGCAGATGACAGAGGCCTCCCCCGCAGCTGGATAAGACAAGAGGTTGGCCACAGGCTGGACTTCTGAGAATCCAGAAGGACCCACTGCTCTCTCCTTTGCAATGTTATAAGAATAACAATCATCATCATGCTCATCATTATTAATTCCATGGTCCATCATGATAATCACCCATACCCACTGACATTCACCTTCAATCCCTTTGCTTGTCTTTCGCTTCATTATACCCACTTGGCAATACCTTATCCTGATTAAATCAACTCTCAGACAACTTGGCCCCTACACCCCCAAAGCTGAACATAATGGTATCTAGTCTTACTTTAAATCCATGACCAAGGACCTCAAATGGGGCCCTTGTGTTGCCCAGAAGACCATGTCCCTAGTCCATTTCCTCTCCCATTCTCTTAATGACTAGGTCATACTTTCTGCTCCATGCACAAACATCTGAAACCCCATCCAGTTTCTCAGCTGATGACCTCAATTTCTATTTCACTGAGAAACAAAAGCAATTAGAGAAAGACTTCTCCAATCTTCCACCCCCCAACTATCTTTATCCATGTTGTGAATGGAGCATTCCCTTTTGTAACTATGGGTGAATCATCCATCTCCTATCTAAGTCCAGCCCATCCACTTCCCACTAGGGTCTATTCTCTCTCACCCACTGAAGGACAATGGGCCAGAAAGTTTCCATTCTTTCTTCTGCATCATCAGTTTCCCCCTCTTCTATAGGGTCATACCCATCAGTAGATAAACATGCAGTGATTCTTCATTCTCAAAACAAAAACTTTCTTCTTCCTCAAACTTTACATCCCTTTAGCTACTGACCCATATCTTTGCTCTTCTTTGTAGCTTCTTCCTCAAAAGACTTATCTATGTTGCCACTAATTTCTCTCCTCCCATTCTCTCTTGAACCCAATCCAAGAAGGTTTTCTCTCTCACTAGACCAAACTGCTCTTAGCGAGGTCACCAACAAACCAAATTGTTAAACCCAGTGATCAACCCTCAACCCTCACCTTACTTGATCTCTCAGCAACATGTGATCCAGTTGATGTGGCATTCCTCCTTAAAGACTTTCTTCACTTCATTTCCTGGACACCACATTTAGCTGGTATTTCTCCTTCTCATTCACCTTTCCTGCTTCTTCCTCCCCTTCCTGAACCTCTCAAGTTTAGAGTGCCCCATGGCTCAGCTCTTAGATTTCTTTCTTTCTCTGTCTATACTCACTCCATTAATGATCTCATCCAGTCTCATAGTTCTAAAAACCACATACATATAAATGATTCCCAAATTTCTATCTTCAACCCAGACCTTCTCAACTCCAGACTCATATAACTGCGTCATGATGTACAGCCCTTCCTTTGAGCAACCTCTTTTAATCAATGGATTTCAGATGCAGAAATGGCATATAACAATATAATTGAATAACATATTGGTATATATTAATTACATATTATCTAAGGCAATTGTGCCTTCTTTTCTGTGTACTGTCTGTTCATCTATTTTGTCCATTTAAAAAATCATGTCTTTGATCTTTTTATTTCTTGAATTTTAAGAAATTTTTACATATTGATAATATTAGCCCTTTTTCCATGAAATATATTGCATAGATTTTTCCCAGTTAGTCACTTGTCTTTTGACTTTGTTGATGGTGTTTTTGCCAAATAAATTTTTAATTGTTTAATTTGATTAAATGTATTAATCTTTTTGCTAATTGCAACTGTATTTTGAACTAATGTTGGAAAAGTATACCCTTAGCCCCATGTATACTTTTTAGTACCTGTATGGCTTTATTTTGTACATTTAGATTTCTGATCCACTTGGAGTTTTTCTCGTATATTGTATGAGGTATGAGGATCCAATTATATCTTTTTTCAAATAACTATCTATTGTCACAACATCCTCATTAGAAAATCCATCTTTCCCAGTGACTTGAGGAAAAATATATATGTGAAATTTCTCTGTGTATTTCACTCAAGTTGAGCTCACCATGAGGGAATCCCCTAGTGTCTTAACAAGCTCTGGGATTAAAATACAGTGAGTGGGCACAGGAGCCTCTAGTATGACGATAACCATGGAGTCCTCTGCAGGAAGAGCTGAGCAGATTACCCATTCTCCATGGCTGGTAAACTCAGATCAATTATTAGTGAGGCGTTTTGGGAAGGGGGATGTTGGAGAAGAGGCATGGACACTGCAGACAGAGCTGAGAGCCCAGTTCCGTAAGTAAGTAGCTTCTTCCCTGAGTCAGAGCACCCAACAAACAAGTTCCAGAACAGTCTTGGATGCCCAGGCAGCTCTCTAACTGTTCTCTTGCCCACCCATCCCAGTCCTTCAGCCTTGGGCTCCTCCAAGCCCATAGCAGGGCACTTCCACCTGCTGAGGGACAAGGACCTCTGGGGTAGCTGAAAACAGCAGGACCTCAGGCTGACACAGAATGTGGCAGCAAGTTGCTCAATGAATGGGGATCCCTGGCCTTGGGGCCCCAAGTTGCCTCTCCTTCCCAGATTCTCAGGGGTCAATCTGGCCCCAAAGCAAGAATTCTTTGGAAGAATTCCAAATCAGGAGCTGCTTGCTTAGACCAGGTTCAGGTCTAGATTCCTGGGTTCAAGGTTCCAAAAGCCAGGCAGAGTCTGAAAACAAGGCAAGGAGCCTTAGAACAGTCAATATCTCCCATTCAGAAGATTAGAGGATAGTGACCAGTGGCTGGGGAGCCCTGCCCTAGGCTACAGGCTCTCCTTGCCAGCCCCTCCTGCACTGGCAGCAGCTCAGGCTCCAGTTTCACTCGAAACTCAGCTTTTAACAGAGATATCTGCTCCCTGGGTGGTGACAGCAACACTCACACTGGGAAGGGGCCACAAATCTGCCAGCCTCAGCAGGGCAGAGATCTATGGAGAGATCTGGGGTTCTACCCTCATGCTGAGTGCTTTTCCCTCACCTTTTGAGGTCTGCCCACCAGGAACCTCTGGCACAGCTCATAAAAGAACAAAAGAGCACACACATGCACACACAAGGGTGGAATACCTCCCAGGTGAGGGAGGGAGATGAGACAGACATATGGAGCAAAGACAAAGAGAGAGTCCACCAGAAACCAGAACACATAAGAAGTAGATCCAGGGAGGAGATGTGGCTCGAGCAGTTGAACACCTGCCTCCCACAGGTTCAGTTCCCAGTACCTCCTAAAGAAGACAAACAAACAAAGAGCAAACATCAAGCAAAAACAACGAGCAGACAAAGAGCAAAAAAAAAAAAAAAACAAACAATGAGCAGATAATGAAAAAACCAAAAAGCAAGACAATGATCAAAACAATGAGCAGACAATGAGCAAAAACAAACGAGAAGGGAGCAGATGTGGATCAAGCAGTTGAGTATCTACCTCTCACACAGGAGGTCCTGGGTTCAGTTCCCGGTGCCTCCTAAAACAACAACAACAACAAAAAACAATGAGCAGACAATGAGCAAAAAAAAAAACCACACAATGAGTAGACAACAAGCAGCAAACAATGAGCAAACAGATGAGAGAGCCATCTCGGGGGGTGGAGGGTGGGGAAATGTTAAAAAAAAAAGTGCCTGAAAAAGAACTTAAAAAAAAAAAAAAAATGAGCAAGACAACAAGCAAACAACGAGCAGACAATGAGCAAAAAAAAAACCAAAACAAGCAGGGAACGGATGTGGCTCAAGCAGTTGAGAGCTTGCCTCCCACATGGAAGGTCCTGGGTTCAGTTCCCGGTAACTCCTAAAGAAAAAAAACAGACAAGCAGACAACGAGCAAAAACAACGAGTGAACAGATGAGGAAGCCATCTGAGGGGGGGGGAATAAATTAGTAAATTGATCATCAAAAAAATTAATTTTGTTAATAGAATGAAATTTTATGAAAATGATTCCTAAAATTTCTTCATTATTTAGGATGTGTGATAGTTGAATCTAAATTGTTTATTAAAAAAAAAAAATTAGAAACTTCAGTGTGTAATTGAAAATATGTTTTTTTACATGTTGAGGGGAAATGTTAGCCTGTCCTCAATCTTTTGTCTTGAAACTGGAAATTCTTCCTTGTAATATTTTATTTACTTCTTATATTAGTCTACCAAAGGGGTGCTGATGAAAAGTACCAGAAAATCTGTTGGTTTTATAAAGGGGGTTTATTTGGGGTAAAATCTTATAGTTCCAAGGCCAAATCAAGGCATCAGGAGAGATGCTTTCTAACCAAAGTCAGCTACTATTGATCCTGGTGTGTTGCCACATGGTGAAGCAAGATGGCTGCCGATCTCTGCAAGGTCTCTCCTTCCCCTTTGGGCTTCCTCTTTCTCTTGAGCTCCGTGGGCCCAGCCTCTTGAGGCTTCACGCTTAAGTGATCCTGTAGTCCTCTCTCTCCTGGCATAAGGCTTGTTTCTTTCCAGGCCTTCTATATCAGTCTTTGTCCTTCTGTGTGCTTCCTGATTTCAGCTGTAAGCTATCAGGTGAAATAACTAATTTCTCCCCGGGGCCTCGGATGTTTGAGGCTTCTCCTTTCTGTCACATGGCAGGATCAAAAATGACAAAGTGTTGAACCCTAAATTAGCCTACCCATAGGCCTTCATGGCAACCAGAGTAACGTAGAAAAGTTTCCCACTGTCTCCTAAGTGTCTTATCTGAAAAGCACACAACCTCCCCTCCCTTGAACAATCCTGCAAGGACATCTCAACCCTGCAGCTGTGCCCCACGCTATCAGGGCGTTCTGTGCAAATGCTAGCTAACTGCCAAAATCCGCTTCTGTTTATCCTGCTTGCTTGCAAACTGCATCTGCAACCCCCTATAAAAGGGAGCCATTTTAAAACCTCGGGGCTGCAGTTCTCTCCTGCATGAGAGGTGATGCAGACACCCGTGGGCTTAGCTCAATAAACTTTATAAAAGTGGTTAAAGTCTGAGTGTGGTCGATCTCCTGGGTTACAACAAAAGCTCTCTTTCCTGTGTCTTTCTGAGTGAGTGTCTGTTCCTATTAGAACCAGCAAGGGGCAGGGACTCAACCTGAGTCCCTTCCTAAAAGCAATCTTAACAGGTTATCTAATCAAAGGCCCCTCAAATGAATTTAATACAATCAAAAGGGTATCACACCCAAAGGAATAGATTAGTTTACAAGCATAATCTTTCTCTTTTTGGAATTCATAAAATAATCTTGAATTGCCACACCCCTTAACACAAAATCCATATTATTGATAGAAAAGATATAAAATTAGATTAATAAATTCATAATCCATGCTTCAAAACAAAAAAGGGAACTCTTTATAGATCAGAAACTCTCATGTAACCCTAACAAAGGAATTATGTAGGAAGCCTCCACAATAACCAAGTATAGCCACTGCTGTACAGTTGTCGTCATTGCCAAGGCTGCTATCCTTAAACCATCAGGTCAGTACCAGTGCCTTCATAGTCACATTAGCAAAACTGGAGCCTCTTTCACAAGTCCCACATTGCCACCTGGAGGCCACCATTGCCAGTGCATGACCAATGAAATGACTAGGAGGCCATCACAGCCCAGGCATGCATAGAACTCTCTCAGAAATGATATTATAACAAAAAGATTACCAAATATATAAAAAGGCAAAGTTCATAAAGGAGAGGCAACAAACTCAACAATCTACCCCCAAGTAAATAGTTCATAGAGTAATCATAAAAATTCCTTAAAATAAATATATTTAGTCATCGGAGTTGAAGAGTGAAGCACATCTATAAAATAAAAGCAGATAGTTTTGAAAGGGATCATCTTAGAGAACTGGAAAATGAAAAATGTGATAGTCAAAAGTTAAACTCAAAAACTTTCAACAGATGGAGAGGAGTGCAGATTGGATGCAGGTGAAGGTTACAATAGGGAACTGGAAAAGCATGCTAAGAAAATCCCCCAGAACATGGACCAAATAAAAAGAGAGATGGTGTGTAAGAAAAGTTTAGGGATATGGAGGATCAATTCAGATGAATTCCTAGATCCATCTATTAGGAGTTTCAAGAAGAAAATGAAAATGAGCAGTGCTTGGATAAAACTGGTGACAGAGGGGGCGGATGTGGCTCAACTGGTTGGGCGTCCGTCTCCCAAATGGAGCGACCTGGGTTCGATCCCTGGGACCTCCCGGTAAAATAAAAAAATAAAAAAAATAAAAAAAAACTGGTGACAGAAGTTCTAGCTATAAATAAATAAATAAATAAATAAATAAATAAATAAATAAAACCATCCAAATAGAAAAAGAGGAAGTAAAACTCTCACTATTCCCAGATGAATGATCCTATATTTAGAAAATCCTGAAATAGATACAACAAACCTATTAAAGCCAATAAATGAGTTCAGCAAAGTGGCAGGTTACAAGGTCAACACACAAAGATCAGTAACATTTCTATACACTAGTAATGAGCAAGCTGAGGAGGAAATCAAGAAAAATATTCCATTTACCATAGCAAAAAAAAAAAAGACTTAAATATCTAGGAATTATTTTAACCAGGAATGTAAAGGATCTGTATTCAGAAAAATACAAAATATTGCTAAAAGAAATCAAAGAAGACCTAAACAAATGGAAGGACATTCCATGTTCATGGTTTGGAAGACTAAGCATCTTGAAGAAGTCAATTCTACCCAAACTGATTTATAGATTCAATGTAAGACCAATCAAAATTCCAACAGCCTACTTTACACAAATAGAAAAGTCAATTACCAAATTTATTTTGAAGGGAAAGGGGTCCTGAATAGCCAAAAACATCCTGAAAAAGAAGAGCAAAGTCAGAGGACTCACGCGTCCTGACCTTGAAGTGTATTATAAAGCTATGGTGGTCAAAACAGCATGGGGTATTGGCATAAAGATGGAGACATCGATCAATGGAATTGAACAGAGAGTTCAGAAATAAACCATCACCTCTATAGTCAATTGATATTTGATAATCCTACCAAATCCACTTTTCTGAGACAGAACAGTCTCTTCAACAAACAGTGCTGGGATAACTAGATATCTATAACCAAAAGAATGAAAGGGAACCTCTATCTCACTCCATATATAAGAATCAATTCAAAATGGATCAAAGACATAAATATAAAAGCCAGGACCATAAAATTCCTAGAAGAGAAAGTAGAGAAACTTCTACAAGACCTTGTAGTAGGTGGGGGGTTTTTAAACCTTATAACCAAAGCATGAGCAACAACAGGAAAAATGGATACATGGGACCTCCTCAAAATTAAATACTTCTGCAACTCAAAGGACTTTGTGAAGAGGGTAAAAAGGCAGCCTACTCAACGGGAAAAAATATTTGGAAATCACACATCCAACAAGGGTCTAATATCCATGATACATAAAGAGATCCTACAACTCAACAATAAAAAGACAAACGACCTGATTAAAAAAAATGGGCAAAAGATCTGAATAGACAATTTTCTAAAGAAGAAATACAAATGGCTAAAAAAACACATGAAAAAATATTCAATATCACTGGCTATTAGGAAAATGCAAATCAAGCTACAATTAGAGGAAAATGGATGTAGCTCAAGCAATTGGGCTGCTACCATATAGGAGGTCCAGGGTTCGATTCCTGGGGTCTCTTGGTGAAAGACAAGCTGGCCCATGTGCCGAGCTGGCTCAAGTGGAGAGCTAGGCCACACGGAGTGCTGGCCTATGGGGAGTTCTGGCCTACATGGAGTACTGGCCCACGCAGAAGTGCTGGCCCATGCAGGTGTGCTGGCCCACACGGAGAGCTGGCACAGCAAGATGACGCAACAAAGTTACAGAGGAGAGACAATAAGAGACGCAGCAGACCAGGGAACTGAGGTGGTGCAAGAGATTGAGCACCTCTCTCCCACTCTGGAAGGTCCAGGATCAGTTCCCTGTGCCGCCTAAAGAGAAGACAAGCAGACATAGAAGAACACACAGAAAGCAGACAGTGAGTGCAAAACAATGGGGCGGGGGGGAGGGAAGAGAAATAAATAAATAAAAATAAATCTTAAAAAAAAACAGTACAATGAGATATCATTTCACGCCTACTAGAATGGCCACTATTAACAAAACAGAAAACCACAGGTGGTGGAGAGGATGTGGAGAGATAGCAACACTTATTCACTGTTGGTGGAAATATAGAATGGTTCAGCCACTGTGGAAGTCTGGTGGTTCCCAAGGAAGTTAGATATAAATCTACCATGTGACCCGGCAATACCACTACTAGGTATATACCCAGAAGAACTGAGAGCAGTGACACAAACAGACATCTGCACACTGATGTTCATTGTGACATTATTCACAATTGCCAAAATATGGGAACAACCCAGGTGTCCATCAGCTGATAAATGGATAAGCAAACTGATATATACACATGATGGAATATTATTCAACGGTAGGAAGAAATGAAGTCCTGAGACATATGATAACATGGATGACCCTGGAGGACATCATGTTGAGTGAAGGAAGCCAGGCACAGAAAGACAAATATTGTATGATTTCACTATTATGAACTAAATATAATGAGCAAATTCATGGAGTTAATAGCTGGAATATAAGTCATCAGAGAAAAGAATGTGATTAGAAAATGGGAAGCTGAGATTTAATCTGTGCAGAAATGGTGAAAAATTGTTTGTAAATGTTTGGAAATGAATAGAAATGGTGAAAGCACATCATAGGATTTGTAATTAATAGTGCTAACATGGGTATGATAGTGGTTTGTTTGTTGTGGTGTGGTTTTTTTGAGTAATGAAAACCCTCTAATATTAATTGAAGTGATGAATGCACAACTTGGTTATTATAGCAAATGCTATTGATTGGACACTTTAGATAAATTATATGGCTTATGAATTTGAAAAATAATAAGGTGGGTTGGGGGAAAAATACACCAAATGTAAGATATGGACTATAGTTAGTAGTAATACTTTGACAATGCTCTTTCATAATTTGCTACAAATGTTTCACAACAATGCAAGGTATTTGTGGTGGGGTGATGTATGGGAGCCCTGTATGAGGTTATGCATGTTTGTTTTGTAAGTTCACAACTTTTACTATCCACTTATTGTTTATGTGTGTTCATGTATGAATATAATACTTCAATAAATTGTTTTTAAAATGAAAAAAAAAAAGACATGAACATAAATTGAGAGAGTTCACTGATAGTTTTTTTTTTTTTTTTTTTTAAAGATTTTATTTATTTATTCATTTATCCCCCCCTTGCTGCTTGTGCTCGCTGGGTCAGCCAACCACGCCATGTGGGCGGGCCTGCCCTCACCAGGAGGCCCCGGGAACCGAACCCGGGGCCTCCCATATGGTAAACGGGAGCTCTACTGATTGAGCCACAGCCGCTTCCCACTGATAGTTTTTTAAACTCACACCTTAGAGAAATCATAGTGAAACTTCTAAAAGTGAAAGATAAAGAGAAAGTCCTAAAAGTTAGAGAAAGACAAATCACCTACATTGGAATGAGAATCTGACAACAGACTGCTCATCAGCAATGGCAAATTCAAATAGGCATTAAAATCTGAGTAAAAATAAGTTTGACCAAGAATTCTATACTCAGCCAGACTATTATTCATATGTCAGGCCAAGAAAAGACAGTTTCAAACATATAAGGACTCAAAGTTGGTTTTCCACAGACCTGCTATTAGTAAACTATTCAATTATATATTCCAGCAAAAAGAAAAACCAACTCAAAAAGAAGAAAAGAGTTCTAAGAAATAATAGCATGCAATGTAAAAATATATTATAAAGTTGAAATAAGTATTTCTGTCTTTAAGTTTTTAATAAGTAGGAAATAAAGTTTCAGGGAGCCACTAAGTAGTTAGCATAAAGTTTGGGTAGATGAAAGAGCAGTATGTAAGGAAGGAAACATAAGAAAGTAAATGCATGTTAAAGTTTTTGTCTTCTTCGGAGAGGGAAGTGGAGACTGAATGATATAGGACTTTTTAAAAATAAAAGATTAAGTAAGTATATTAAAAATTTAGGAGGAGAGCCAAAAACTGGAAATAGCCCAAATTTCCATCAGCTGATGAATAGATAAACAGATGGTGGTATATCTATACAATGGAACATTACTCAGCAATAAAAAAGAATGAAGTCCTGATACACACAGCAACATGATGACTTTCAAAAACATTATGTTGGGAGCAGATTAGCTCAATGGTTGAGCACCTGTTTCCCATGTATGAGGTCCTGGGTTCAATCCCCGGTACCTCCTAAAAACAACAACAACAACAAAAAACACATTATGTTAAGTGAAAGAAGCCAGACACAAAAGGGTACATACTGTCTGATTCCATGTATATGCAATTCTGGAAAAGACAAATCTAATCTATAGTGACAGAAAGCACATCAGTAGTTACCTGGGACTGGGGGTGGGGGGATTGACTGGATGGGACACAAGGGAACTTTATGAGGTGATGGAAATGTTCCATATCTTGATTGTGCTAATAGTTACATGTATACCTACATTTGTCAAAAAGACATTGAACCTTGGGAGGAGGCTGTGGCTCAATCGGTGGGGCTCCCGTTTACCATGTGGGAGGCCCCAGGTTCGGTTCCCGGGGCCTCCTGGTGGGGGCGGGCCAGCCCGCACGGCGTGGTTGTCTGACCCAGCGAGCGCAGGCAGCAGGGGGGGATAAATGAATAAATAAATAAATAAAATCTTTAAAAAATAAAAGTCATTGAACCATACGCTTACAATGGATGAATTATATTGTATATAAATTATACCTCAATAAAGTTGACAAGAGGAACCACCAGAATACTAGAAATTGAATGTATAACTTTCAAAGTAGTAGAGGATGGTGTGGGAGCCCAGGGGCCAGACTTCTCCTCCTTAAATGAAATAGCCCAAAACACTTGGCCGCCTGCTTGACCGGGACAGTCACTAGTTTATAAAAAGTAACAAGCCTCCCGGAGGAAAAGAAATGTGCAGATGGTACTGTAAACTCTAATCTTCTCAAGGTTGTGTACTCTCCTCCTGGTATAACATCAGCAGACACCCTTTTCGTGCGCTTTGTGTAACTCTTGCAGGAATTCTGCTCTCACACCCTAGGGAATGTCTTTTTTCTGAGACCCCTTATATTGTCCCCTCTTTTCTCACCTTGCAGAGCGCTACCTTCATTCTCTGGACTGCTGCCACCACAGAGATCTTTTCCTGTACGTAAGTCCCAATAATGCTCATGTCTGACCCAGTGCCATGTGCATTTTTCGGTCTTGCAGCTGCCCCGACCCGTGCCATTCAGGAGTAGGGTTGGAACAGCTAGATGGTGGGGAAAAAAGACAATTGAATCATAATGCAGGAAAGGGGAGGGAAATCAAGAAAAAGCAAGGTAGATAGAAAACAAGAAATAATAATCAACCACTGTGATCTAACAGCTATGTATAAGAGTTCTATACCCACTAGAGAATGCACATTATTTGCAAATGCATATTGATCATGTATTAGGCCAGGATGTTGGTAGTAAATTCACAACGTGATTTCCTCTGGGAGGAGAATGGAAGGGGGTGGGCTACATGGAGAACATCAACTGCATCTGAAATGTTTTCTTTTTAAAAACTCACAAGGAAATTTAGCACAATTTGAAGATTAGAAAGTGTTTATTGGGGTACATAGGCACTCATTACACTATTCCATATACTTGATGTTAAAACGAAGAACAGAGAGAGCCGCTGGGTAAAATGATAGCCTATAGGTGCAAAATCACGAAGACAGGAATTGCTTGGCACCTTGGGGAAACCACACAGTACAGTTCCAATTTGAGGAGGGGACTAAGAGGAGACAGAAAAGATACACAGGGGCTAATTTTACAGGGGCATGTGGCAGAACATTGCTTCTCACACTGATAAAATTGAACTTAACTCGTAGGTATAGGACAGTCATTGAAAGGCTTTAAGAAGGAACTTTTAGTGAGTTCACCCTGGCTGTAGTGTGGAGAATGATTTGGAGAAGGTTAAGGAAAAAACAAGAGACTAAAATTAATAGGGAGGTTTGGCACAACAGCTTAGAAATAATAACAGGAGCCCACGAACCATAGGAATTTCAGGTATGTTGACAAGAATTTTATTAAAGATTAATGCTTCTCAGGTATAACTACAAATTGCTTCACATACAAAATACAGTAGTAAATACAAAAAGCAATGATAAAATCTTTTGCTGATTAAGAAAAGTATATTTTACAGGTTTACACTAATGATAAATTCATTTATTGTATGGGTAAAAATATCAACGTTATTAAAGAATTCCAGGTCAGAAGCGAGAGGTGTCTTTGGTCATTATTCCTGCATTTTCCATTTAGTGTTAGGAGTACTTATTATACAAGCATTTTTAAAGTTTTTTTAAAAAATCCAACATGAATGAAAATGATGCCATTTTTAAAGCTTCGAGACTGTGCAATGACAATTGGAAAGCCTGACATTCTTCTATCCATATCGGACGGAGCTTCCCCTGTTCCCAGTCTCTCTTCTCTTCTTGTCTTATTCTTTCTTTCTCATCCATGGCACCGTTTTCACGGACCCAGGTCCTGACCGGCACCTGACCGGCAACATATGGCAACAGATAATGCCTCCAGACAGGGCATCATAGTCACTGAGACCAGGAAGAAAGTCACCTACTTGGACCTTAAAGCAGTGGCCTAATACTCTAGTCTATTGAAAACATACCAATATAGTGGAGAAAGAAAAGCTAAATCTGGCAAATATTTTAAATCTATATTTAGGGTGAAAGTATTATTAAAATAATAATGGAAATATTGGGAATATATATTGAAGTATTGCCTCAGCAACCTGGATAAAGTAAACAAACTCACACTTAGAGACACAGAAAGTTATTGAAACAAGCTGTTGGTATTAGTGTCGTGTCTATGAAAAGAGATATATTCTGATAAATCAGTCTTTTGAACACTTTTATAATCACTGTAACAGATGCCAAGAAGCTCCCTTGAGGACTAAAGAAGAAACTCTTAAGTGGAATTGCTTTGGCTTTAACACTTTGGGTAATTTCAAGTCGATTATGTAGTTAAGCTCTAAATGATATATTATAATTCTAATACCTCCTACCCCTGATGCAAAACTGCAAAAAAATAGAAAGTTGTTCCATTCCTCTTTCCCCAAAGTGCACCCCACACAACTGGAACACTGCCTTCCTCTCTACACTACAAGAAAACGGTCTGTGTCCCAGTTCTATAGAATTATTATAAGGAAGGGAGAAAAGTGAACTCATATGTATTGAATGCCAGGGACTGTGAAAGACATTTTACATACATTATCACACAAAATTTAAATTTTATCCTAAGTTATAACTTTTCCAAAAAGGAATTATATTTTAATAATGCATACTAAATTAGAAAAAAATTCTTCAAGATCCAGAAGAATGAGTTTTGAGATTTGCTGTTGCTATTACTTTTGTTTTTGTTTTAATTTTTATGGTCTCTTTTCCCCTCTTGTTATCCTGTGCTCCCATTAGAATGATTTTCCTTTGGTCAACAACTCCCTTCAGGATCTCTCATAGTGCAGTTTTTTTGTTTGTTTTTTATCACAGACCTCAAACAAAAGCCCCTGCACATTCACGTGGAGTATGCCAAGAGAGCAAGATCCTGACCACTCTTTTCCCAGGCTGAGGGTTGGGTTGGTAGTGAGCAACCTTAAGACATGAGGCAACGTCTCCCTTTTGGGCAGGGAGCAGTCTTGCTTACCACTTACTATAAAAGCAGAGGATTCCCCAACCTCAGTGTCCCTCCACTGCAAGTGCACCATCCATCTAGCCCCACTCCCATTCCTCGGTGGAACTTGGGGAGCAAAAGGAATTGACATAACCATTATGCTCATGCTGCTTGCCCTGAGTATAATAAAGACATTTGTCTCCGATCCAAGAGTCTCATGTTTTCTGCCAGCATCCATGAAACAGTAACAGGCTAACATTTAGCATGCAAGTAAACATTTAGCTTGCAAGTAGGTGAAACTCAGGATTCTGAACTGAAAAAGAAACTATTTTGCTTTCATTCATGAATGATACTTTCACTGTGCATAGACTTCTAGGTTGCCAGGGTCTTTGGGTTTTTTTTTTTATTTGTTTGTTTGTTTGTTTGTTTTTCCAGCATTTTAAAGATGTCGTTCCCTTGTCTTCTGGCTTCAATAGTTTCCAATGAAAAAGCAGGTGTAAGTCTTACTTGAACATGTCTTTATTTTCCTCTGGCTACTTTTAGTATTTTCTTTGTCTTTGATTTTCAGCAACTTGCTTATGATATGCCTAGATATAGTTTTCTTTGCATTTAATCTGCTTGAAGTTCACTTAAACATCTTGAATATGTAAATTTTACCAGATTTGGGAAGTTCTCAGCCATTATTTCAATATTGCCTCTATCACATTAGTTCTCTCCTTTCATTCCAGGATACCAATTACACATCTATTAGAACTTTAGGCTATATCCCACAATGTTCCTTATGCTCACTTAGGTTTTTTTCCCTTTCTTTTTCTCTGTCAGTTTGGTTACTTTCTATTGACTTGTCTTCTGGTTCAATAATCCTGTTTTTTGCTTTATCCATTTTTTAAAAAATTTGTCAAATAAGTTCTTGATTTCAGATATTGTATTTTGTGTTTCTAGAATGTTCTTAGCACTTGAGAAATGTTGTGCCACTTCCTTTTGGCCTGCATGGTTTTTGTTGAGAAGTCCACTGCCATTCAAATTGTTTACCACCCATTGTAATGCATTGTTTCTCTCTGGCTATTTTCAAGATTTTTTTCTTTATCTTTTATTTGCAGAAGTTTGACTGTGACATTTCTTTGAGTTTATGAGTTTATCCTGTTTTGAAAAAAGAGCTATTAAAATTTTTAATGAGTTCGGAAACTTTGGAGAGCAAACTGGGAGTAACTATTAAAATTTAAGTTGTATAAATCTTTTGACTCAGACATTTACCTTCTCAGAATATGCCAACAAGTCATATGTAAGAATGTCCATTGAAACAACGGTTATCATAGGAAAAAATGGAAACAAACTAAATGTCCAACAATATGAAAATGGCTAAATAAAATGTATTTTCATACTATGTTAAAGGGGATATTGTTGTTTGCCTATTCGGCATCCATTCTCCCCTTTTCTTTCCTAAGCACTCACCTCCAGGAATGTGCCTGATTGGTCTATGATAATCCCTTCTCCCTTCCCAGAGATTGGTTTAAGAATGAGCTTGAGAGTGTTTCCTAGGGGACTGAGGGAGGGTCTGGGCAGTATGAAGTGGGTGGGCCCGGTGCGTAATGGCAGCACGGTGGCCTCATGTCCATCCTTACCATACTCTCGGACCTGTCACAAGTGATCTAAGGAGCTGGAGAAAAACTGCCACTGGGTGACCAGGATTCTTTGTAGTTGATAATGTTGGATATCAGCTCTGTAACTTTCTTTGGTGTGCAGTTGTTAAAAACAAATAGGGGGTTCTCTGGGCTCTGAGTTAGTTCGCGGCAACATGGCGAAACGCACCAAGAAGGTCGGAATTGTTGGTAAATATGGGACCTGTTATGGCACCTCCCATAGGAAAATGGTGAAGAAAATTAAAATCAGCCAGCACTCCAAGTACACTTGCTCTTTCTGTGGCAAGACCAAAATGAAGAGAAAAGCTGTGAGGATATGGCATTGTGGTTCCTGCATGCAAACAGTAGCCTGGACCTGGACCTACAACACCACCTCTGCAGTCACAGTAAAGTCTGCCATCAGGAGACTGAAAGAATTGAAAGACCAGTAGGAGCGCCACAACTTGAACTATCTTTAGCCTGTAATAAATGGGTTAATACTGTATGAATGCATTACTATGAACCAAATATATTGTGTAATATTTTGTTTGATTCACACACACACACACAAAAAAAAACAAAATTGTAGAAGTAGA
This sequence comes from Tolypeutes matacus, assembly GCA_026826555.1. Taxonomy (NCBI): domain Eukaryota; kingdom Metazoa; phylum Chordata; class Mammalia; order Cingulata; family Chlamyphoridae; genus Tolypeutes; species Tolypeutes matacus. The sequence continues at coordinate 5,953,511 of JAKSZT010054394.1, read as the reverse complement.
ATATGCAAAATCTGATGAATGTACAACTCTGTAATATCAAATGACATTGTACACTTTAGATGGATTGTATGGTTTATGAATACATTTCAATAAAATGGTAAAAAAAAATGAAAAAAAAAAAGCAAACAAAAAACAAAACAACAAAAAAACTTACATGTATCCATTACATTTAATTGAGAAATGTATATATTTATTCATCTGTGTTTACTTTTTAGTTTTTAATTGCTTATGTTTTCAATTATTAAATGTACAAAATAAAGTTAAAAAAAATAGGTATTATAGAAAAAAGAAATAAAAACAAATAGGGAGAAGCGGATGTAGCTCAAGTGATTGAGCTCCCGCCTACCACATGGGAGGTCCATGGTTTGGTTGCTGGTGCCTCCTAAAGAAGACAGCAAGTTGGTGCAACGGGCAAGCTGACACAACAAGATGATGAAACAAGAGACACAAGAAGAAAAACATAATGAGAAACACAACAAAGCAGGGAACAGAGGTGGCTCAAGCGACTAGGCGCCTCCCTCCCACATCGGGGGTCCCGGGTTCAGTTCCTGGTGCCTCCTAAAGAAACAAGGAAGACAAACAGGGGGTGGGGAGAAAGAAATAATATAAAATAAATTTTAAGCAAACAAACAAAAAAACAAATAGGATGCAAACTTTTCAACTCCAGATTATGAAAACAGTACTTAGAAAACTAAAAATTACCTAAATGATTGTCTTTAGCTGGACTGTGTTCGTAGTGAGCAGAAGCTGTGGCCAAGGTCTTCTGTGGACTCTCAAGGAGCACTTAGCCCACTTCCTGGGGACTAGAGGCACCACTGCCATGAGCAATCCCTGTATCTGCCAAGATGACGGTGTTGAAGAAGACAGTGTTGACACCCAGCAGCAGCAGGGGGAGAACAGTGCAGACCCACTGCTGGCACAAGGAGTGAACCCCAGAACCCTGTTTGGCCACCAAGGAGGAGCTGAGGACCACATAAGCCCAGGAAAAAGAAACAAAATGTAGATGGGCTAGTGCTGGACACACTGGCAGTAACGCGGACCCTTGTAGATAATGATCAGGAACCTCCCTATTCAATGATTACATTGCATGAAAGGGCAGAAACAGATGAAGGATGGATGGACGTTGTCCAGTCTTTAATTAGAGTTATTCCATTGGAAGATCCACTGGGATCAGCTCTTATAACATTGTTGCTACATGAATGTCCACTACCAACTAAAGATGCACTCCAGAAATTGACTGAAATTCTCAATTTAAATGGAGAAGTAGCTTGCCAGGATGTGGGCCATCCTGCCAAACACAGGAACAATCTGCAGTTCTATGCTGTTTGGCTGAGAAACTAGCAGGTACTGCAAGTATAGGCTTACTCAGCCCAGGAATACTGAAATATTTGCTACAGTGTCTAAAGTTATAGTGTATAAAACAAAAAAACAAAAAAAACAAAAATAAATAAAAAATAAAAAAATAAAGTTATAGTGCCACCCCACAGTCATGCTTTTTGCACTGATCACACTGGAAAAGTTTGCACAGACATGTAGAAATAAATTGACTATCTCTGAATCCAGTATTCGTGACCGGCTTGTCACATTGGAGTCCTGGACTGATGATCCTGATTATCTGAAGTTGTTCTATGCCCAGTGAAGCTTAGACAATCTCTCTTTCTTTCTTTCTCTCTCTCTCTCTCAATGATTGATAGAGTCTTTTACTAACACTCAAAACTCTACATCATTATAATAGGAAAATAATTCTTTCTCTAACGACTACTTACACAAAAACTATTCATGGTCTTGTAAGAGTTTTAATGTGTACTAGGTTTGATGCATATCTTAAAGACAGGACATTAGCTTGATGGGATAATTAGGTCATGACTGAAAATTAGAAACAGTAATTTATAAAACATTATCTGAAGAGCTTTCCCAAACGGTAATCCCTCTGAAATTAAAACAGAAAATAAAACTTAGGTTTATACCTAGTTTTAGCTATAAATCACAACACACATCAATCTCATTCGAAATTTTATGGTTTTGACGTTACTTTTTCAAAAGTGCCTGTAACCGTTGGCCAATTTGATGTAATTATGAATTCCAAAAATATAACTGGATCATGCTTGTAAACTGATCTGTTAATCTGGGCATGATTAGGTTATGATTAGGGCATTGAGCCCCACCCCTTGGTGGGTGGGGAATCGAATATAAAAGGTAAGACAAAGGACAGTTGAAGCAGTTTTTGAGAAGCAGTTTTGATGTTGGAAAGAAGGCCCCAGGAAAAGAGAAGTGAGCCGTTTGCCTGATCGTCTACAGCTGACTTTGTGGAGAAAACAGGAGCTAAGCCTGGAGAGAAGCGCAGCCCCGGGAAGAGAGGAACCCCAGAAGCCTGAACCCTGGCAAACGCTGGCAGCTATCTTGCTCTAACACGTGGCAATGGACTGTGGTGAGAAAAGAAACTTAACGCTTTATGGCCTGGTATCTGTGGACTTCTACCCCAAATAAATACCCTTTATAAAGACCAACCCATTTTTGGTATTTCACATTAGCACCCCTTTGGTTGACTAATACAGTGCCCAAAAGAAATTCAAAGCTTATTTTAAGATCATGAATTTGAGTGTGCAATAAAGTTGTAATATCTCAGCATCAAAGTTTCTTATACAACAGTTAACCAGTATATACTGTTTCAAAGACAGTATTAGTTTTCCTTCCTTGTTTCTCCCCAGCACTGATCATTCTAAGGCTTTGCAAGCACATCCAGGAGTAGAGCAGGCACTGCTGATTTGGTCACAAAAATCCCTCTTGGATGGGCAGCACTTTTCCTTTATGGAAGAAGCTGCAATTTTATTTTCTTCTGTTTCTTTTCTATTATGAAAACAGGGCTAAACAGAATCTTAAAGTCTCATTTTTTTTGCTGGATGATTAAAATCTTTAGTTTTTAAAGTATCTTAGTCTCTAAAATCTATTGGATGTGGAGGAAAAACAAAAATCTTACTGAAGTGTGCTTTCCCCCATGCTTTCCTCC
>JAKSZT010054394.1:5709289-5950494 GCA_026826555.1 Tolypeutes matacus | reverse complement strand
AAAAACAAAAATCTTACTGAAGTGTGCTTTCCCCCATGCTTTCCTCCATTCTCTTAACATAAAGTCAAAGCAGCAATGCAAGAAATTATAACAATGAGGTGGAAAAAATAAAAATAAAAATAAAAAAATAAAGTCAAAGCAAAATAAAGCCACATAGAAAATTCAACATTGATTTTTTTTGGACTCTTAAAGCTTATTAGGAGTCAAAAAGCTTTATATAAATCTGTAGTCTCTGCATATATTTGTTAGCTTGGTAGAAATCATGATCTAACAGACTACTTGCATTCAAAAGCCCATCTTTTAAAAAGGTCCTAGCTTTCTGGATTGTCTCTTTAGACAGTGTACACTGTCCTGTTCACACAGGCAAGCAGAAAGCAGATGACTCCCATTTGAGCTCCATGAATGTCACTTTACTGTGGTATATAAAGGATGATGATCAGAATCTCTAAAGTTTTTTTCAGTCCACAAGCACACACATATACACATAAATACACACACAGTTACCAATACTCACATCCACACTTTTGACAATTCAGAATGCCTAAATACTTTTCTAATTGAATTCTATGAGAAAATTGCCTTGAATTTAAATTATTTTTTAAACTTCAGTCTTCAATATTGAAACTGCTAAGTTATTCCATTTTTCCATGAAAAAAGAGAAAAATACATTTGGGGCATAAGTGAAAAATAAAAAAATACATTGGAAAACTTCCTGTTACTATATAGGTTTAAGAATCCTACATAGAAAAACACACGGAGAATATTCCAATTGAAGGAAAAATCTGTGTGCACAGAGTTGCTTACCAAAGCATTTTTTTGTAATAAATACTTGAGAACAAATGAAATATCCAGTAATAGAACTTTAAAATAGATTAGGAAATGTCCAATTGATAAAATATTGGACATGTTTCATTAGAAATTATGAGAACAATGATTAAACCACATGGGAAAATGCATGACAACATTAAACCAAAACAAAAAGTATCCTCACTATATTTAAATAATCTCCAGGTCTATTTTCAAAAACTACACAAGAGCATGATTTGACATGCTGTCTCACTGTATTATGGGTATATTTCCCCCTTTAATGATAAAACAAAACAACATGAAGTTTTTATTGTGGCTATACATTAAAAATAAAAAAGGAAAAGAATAATTTTTGCTCCTAAGGGAGGCACAAGCTGACCTGGTCTCGAGATCAATTTGCCTCCACTTGGGAAGGTGGTTGTCTGAGCAGCAGCCCAGTTCTCTTGAGAGCTATGCTCACGCACAAGACCAAAAAGGGTGGGGGGTGAGGGGAGTGGCAATTGGCCACCCAGATGAACTGTGGTTTAATCCTTGTTATTGAGTCCATCAATGAGGTCCTAATTTGTCCATTTGACATTTCTATACAATATATATATTTCTATGTTTGAAGAGAAAATTTCACATTGAAGCCTTTATATTTCTGCCTTCAAACAAATTCAAATACATAACTAACTCCTCATAAAAAAGCAGTCAGTCCTCAATTATAATCAAATTATGTTTTTTAAAAATGATAAAATGGTATTAACCCTGTGAAACACGTGACCATCAATAATTAGAGACCACTGGGTGAGATCTACCAGAAATAATACTAAACAGGATTACTTACGAGAAAAGCAGTTTTCAATTGGAAGTTGAATATTTCCACGGTTTTACTGTTAAACAGTTGGGGCAAAAGACCAGATTTCCTATAACTACAGTAAAACAGAATTATAAAGACTTTCCTACAGGCTCCAAGAGTACAGGGATGGAATTTTTTTTGGGGGGGCGGGGTGGTTAACAATGACAATTATGACCTCCTAGGTTATTTTAGCTCTCTAAAGAAAATGTTTATCAAAAGACGAAATCATACAAAGCATTTAATATTTTCAAACAGTTGCCCAATCAAATGTTTAAAACATGAAACTATATCATTGAATTCTGCTTGTGAAATATCTCAATAAGCAATATTTAGAAATGCTACAACAGAGAAGCTTATTAGTGTACTGCAGACTCTACATTGTTATAAAAACAGTCATAAAGAGCTTAAATACTCAGTGTAATGATTAATGTTTCATTTCTCTCAGGTCATATCTCTTTCAGTTACATTCTCCCAGTTTATTACATTCCAAATGGCTTTTAGATAATCAGGTCTGACATTTCTATACTGAAGGTAATAAGCACGCTCCCACACGTCAATTCCCAGCAGTGGAAGACCTGTTGTTCCTTGCAGTGGATCCTGCTTAGAACAAGCCACAATCTGTAAGCGGCCCTGCTCCTTAATGAAGCCAAGTCACCCCCAACCTGATCCTTGAACACCAACAGGCACATTTGTCAACTTTTCCTTAAATTTATCAAAGGAACCAAGTCACGTTTGATGGCTCCCAGCAACTCCCCTTTGGGCTCCCCACCACCGTTAGGACTCAGGTTTGTCCAGAAAATGGCATGATTGATATGGACTCCACCATTGAACTTCAGTGCAGGCTGAAGAGCTGCCTGAGTGGTAACATCACCCTTTGCCAGCACCTCCTTGTATTTCTCCTTGGTAGCATTCGAGTTATTCACATACGCAGCATGATGTTTGCTGTGGTGCAGCTGCACCATCTGTGCTTTGATGTGAGTCTCCAGAGCACCATATTCATAAGGCAAGTCAGGAAGGCTGTGCTTTTGCCTGGACCTAAAATTTCCAAAGCTGGTACCAGCTTCCTGTCCACCCGGGACAGCACGGTGCGAGTGACCAAGCACTCCGACAGAGTGTGAGCGAAGGTGGATGCTGGGTTGTAATACTACGAAGGAACAGTGGTCACTTCTGGCGTCATGCACATAGGCTGGGCCACTCAGCACCGCACATTTCTCAATCACGAAGACCATGGCATTGGGGACGACAAGTATTATGTGCCCATTATGGCTGCTGGCAGCCGATTTGGTACAATGCCAGATGTAAGCCTCGCCTACACCCATGCTGGAAAGAAGGAGACACGGTAGGATTTTTGTTAGACTCTAATGAAATGATCTTTTTAAATGGCAACCAGCTGCCTCCTGAGAAGCAGGTCTTTTCATCTACCTTATCGGGATATTTTGCTGCAGCTAGTGTTATGTCATATTGACAATGTGAGTTCAACGTTGGAGCAAAACCATTCAAATACCCGCCATCTTTGAAATTTAGCACTTAATGACTACGCCTTCCTAACAGCTGAGGAAAAAATCATTTTGCCAAGGCACCGGCATCTTGCTCTGTTGAAGCAAGTCCGTATCCAAGAGCGCTGCTGTCCTGCTGTTGGAATTAAGTAGCTGAAGCCTTGTGGACACAGTGACCTGTGCATGGACTGTGCCTTGCAAGTGGATACCTACCCATTGTATTGTAAAGAAATAATGTCTAGAAACAGACAGATTTCCCATATTTCATGACACACATGAAGAGGCCTTATGGACTTCTTTCTACTCAAATCCAACCATTGTTGAAAAATAAAAGAAAATTTAAAAACAGCTCTAATCAGCTGTACGCACATTGAAACTTATAGCCATGGCCAGATTTTATGCTAAAAGCGGCAGTTTGTCAAAGACAAAATTCTCTTAGAATCTAACCCAGCTAGCTTACCAGCCCTGAGAAATTCCTTTAAAGGCCAAGGAAAGCTGAATGCTAAACCTGTGGTACTTCTATGAAAAATAATAGGAGACTGTCCTCTTGAGTGCTGAAACCACAATGAAATTCTCCATGTTGGGTTCATTTGACTGTTTAACACAGGATGCTTTGTCTCATATTCTAAAGTTTTTATTTTGGGTGGAAGTCATCATGCAGAGTGACAGCATTTCTAGGTTAAGCAAAACTTTCCACTGGTCAGAGACACACTGTGGTGCATCAAGCATGGATATTGCCCTGCAAGACTTGAATCCATAAAATTAGAATACACAGGTCAATACTACTACAAGCGACATAGAGGACCTGAAAGAAGGTGCACAAATTGTAGGGAAAAAATACAAAATTTTGATATTTCAGTGACCAAAGAACACTCTCATTTTTTTTTAACTGCAGAAGATTGGTGGTATTTTCACATTCATGGTGTTTCTATCCAATTTGCATTACTCACATTTTGTGAAGAAAAAATGTTTTACCAGTGCAGGATGAATTTCTACATTAATTGCAATGTTAGACTGGAGAAAATTTGATATTTGGAGTATTTTTAAGGTACCATCAAATCAGGGCTTGTTTGTTTTTAGTTTTTAATTAGTATTGTTTCAGAAGCAATATACTTTGATATTTTATTTTAAGATTTATTTTATGTATTTATTTCTCCCCACCCCCTCGTTGTTTGCATTTGCTGTGTCTGCTTGTTGTGTGCTGGTCTTTTTTTTTAGGAGGCACTAGGAACCAAACCTAGGACCCCCCATGTGGGAAGGAGGTGCCTAATCACTTGAGCCACCTCCGCTCCCTCTGCTTCCTCCTTCATTGTGTCTCTCATTATGTTTTCCTCCATGTGTCTCTTGTTGCATCAGCTCACCACGCCAGCCCGTCACAACAGCCCATCACATTACTTCGCTGTCTTGCTCATCTTCTTTAGGAAGCACCGGGAACCAAACCTGGACCTCCCATGTGGTAGGCAGGAGCTCAATGACTTGAGCCACATCTGCTTTCCAACAATATACTTTGATTTTTTTTGCAATATACTTTGAAACTCTTGAACTAATAAAACTCTAGAGGACAGCCTGACAACAGGTGTTTCTATTGTTTAAAAAAAATATACATGTTTTTGAATAGTAAATTCAATCATGAATTGTTGACTATGTCTTCATCAAAAGTGTTAATCCCTCTCAGGGTCTCTGGTAAAGACCTTCACGAGTTTTTTTTTTTCTCCCAGAAAATTGAAAAGTGGAATTGCAAAATTCATAGGATTTATTTTATAGTGGTGTACCTCAGCAGCTGCCTTTCAATTTATGCCAAGTCCTTATGAGTTTATACCTGAATAGTAAACGTGTCTTCTAAGTTTTAAAGTGTCTTAAACTCAATGCACAATTTTTCTTCCCTTCCCACCCTTTCCTGTTAGTAGTTACCTTAAACCTATCCTATTGTAGAGCCGATTTCCTTCCTGGCTGTAATTGTTGGGGTGCTTGATTTTTTCCATGTCTTTAGTCTTCCATAAATTCAAATATATGTGTTCTCTTCTTTAGCTTGTGGTGAATATAATAATTTGTCTTAAAGAAATAAACATTTGTTGCCTTTTTAAAAAATGAGCCTGTGGCCCAGTTTAAATGAATAAGACATGATAAGAGGGAAATTAGATGCTTTGATTAGTTGAACCATATGAAATTGACATTTCTTTCAACAAAAGACACTCAAATATTAGCAATTTCATATGTCTGAACCTAATAAAGTTTTTCTGCTCTCTTAAAAGGAGAACCATGAGCAGCTTTTTTTTTCTCCCCTGCTGGGTATAAATAAGGAAGTGTATAACTTTGTATACCAGCAACTGATAATCCACAAGGAGAAGACTCACACCTAGAATGTAGTAAAGACATTCAAGAACAGAGTTTGAGAAAAGGGTGTGTGCGGGGAGGGGTTGTGTTGCTTGATGATATTGTTGAACTACTGGGTATGCATGAATGAAAGGAAATGTCTAATCTTCTCCCAGATAGCAGTTCCCCATAAATTGTGTCTGAAGAAACAGAATTACTTTCAAAACCCTTTAAGAGGATTGTTCGTGTGAAACCCAATGATGGTCAAATAAATGGACACGCAGTGGACAGGAAAGGAGAGGAAGGGGTGAAGTGAAACATGTCCTGGTACTTGAGGTGGAACTGAAATCCTGTGGGCCCTTAGAGGCCTTGAAAATACCGGCAGAGTTTAGGGAGCAGAGGAGAGTGGGAGGGCAAGGAAGGCAGAAAAAGCACCGAGAGGCCAGAGAGAGACAGGAAAAGCTGGAGGAGGTACCGACCTGAACCAGATGAAACAGAGGTAAAAGGATACCTAGGCCTCGCTGTGGGACAGTGCCAGCCTACACCCAAGTCCTGGGAGATTATGGCCTGCAATAGGCCAGAGCAGAGCCAACCTCTGTCCTCACACTCTCTGAGCTGAAATTGTGGTCCCGGGGCTACGATGTGGCCCAGCTCCAGGGAGCAAATTCACATCATCAGTTCATATGACTACCATCCCCTGGAATTGTGCTGTGCATAACCTGTGCAGCCATATGCGGCAGTCTTGGTGGTCACCCTTTTTCTTCCCTTGTATGATGAGGGGCTCTGACAAGTTGAGGAATGATGCCCTTTGTGCCTGTGTTTTGACCCCACCTTAGGAGTTGAGCCAAGATCATGGGTGTGTTGGTCTGGCCAAATCTCTCCAATCCAGTCACCTTCAGAGCCTTGAAACTTATTTCCAATCATCTTGGGTGGGGTTGGGATTGGAGGAGATGGATCTAGATCAAAAGCCAAACTGGCCAGGTCATCTTTGATCCCCTTCGCCTCCCTACCACCAGTTTGCTTGGCTCCCAGATTCAATCCTGGTGACGTTCCTCATCCCCTGCCTGAGGTTACCCCTGCACTGCTGGCCAATTTTGTGGCTAGAGAATTGGGCCCAAATCTAAACCTAATCTGACCCCAAATGGCGTTTCCAATACCTTCTGTATGTGTGAAGGCCCCCACCAGCTCTGCACAAGCACATATGCCTGCTTCCTTCACAAGCCTTGCTGGCCCCAGAGTGCAGACACTGGCCCCCGTGCCCTGGGGTGGTGATCATCTAGCTGAAGCAGAGCCCTTGCAGTATGCATTTTTCTTGATAGAGCGTCTATGGTTTTCATCAGCTTTTCAAATTGTCCATGACCCCACATAAGTTAAAAACCACTGGAGTATAGGATATTGCACATCTTTTCATGGTTGGTGATCCATGTCTTCAGAATGTAGACTTTTATTCATTTATTTGCCAAATATTTACTGAGCACCTACTATGTGGCAACTGCTACAATCCCTGCTGCTGTGGATAGAGCAGTGAACAACACAGACAAAATCCCTGCCCTCTCAGGGCTTACTTGCCAGGGGCCAGAGACAGCCTGAGGTTTTGGAGGCCCTGAAGGCAGCCTGACTGGAGGTTCTGAGTGAGCAAGGTATTGATGGTGGTGGGCACAGCAGTGGTGATGACAATGGTCCTAGCAGGGGCTCAGGATCCAGCCTGGGGCCTCTGCAAAGTAAATCTCTCACTGCTGCACCAAAAGGCAGGGACAGCAACCTATTATAGGCAGGACAGGAGAACCAAACCACCCTCCACCCCAAGCCAGCCCAAAACACGGGCTCTTTGGAGGCCCGGCTCACCCAGCCCTCACTGCTCGTGTTCAGCCAGAGGACTGTGAGTCCAAGGCCAGGCTGGGTCTGGCCATCCTTCCCCCATCCTCCTCCTAGCTGGGGGCCAGAAGTAGGTTCTTCCTCCCAGGGTCAGGATGGCTGAGGCTTCCCAGCAGAGGTGTCCCTGCTTGCAAGAGGATTTGTGCACTTTGAGGCTGGAGGGCATGTGTATGTTTGTATGAGGGAGGCGGGAGGGCTGTGCAGCCAATGAGGGCGCTCCTGGCTGAGGGAGCAGTAGGAACAACGGCTCAAGCAAGCACGGCCACCTGGCTGGCTGAAGGGCCCCAGGCAGCTCAGGGCCAGGGCAGATGAGGGTGGGGGGCAGGAAAAGGGTGGGGAGAACAATGTCGCAGAGGTAGGCGGCCAGGTGCAGAGGGTACCCCTCACAAGGCCCCTGACTCAGAATGATCTCCTCTTCACCAACCTAAGCTCTGCTGCAGTGGAGAGGCTCTAGATATTTAGAGGGTCCCGAGAAGGTCAGGGGAAATGAGAATCAGGACAGAGAACCAGACTTGTCCAGATCATCAGATGCTTCTGTGAAAGTGGCAGGAACCAGGCCTCTAAGCTCCAGGCCAGGGTTCCCTCTACCACTTTCCATCCCTTGCCAATGGACAGGTGCTCACCAGCCCCTGCTCTCACCAAGAGCATGCACCCATGTTCCTCCAGCCCTTCCACAGGTGCACATTTACTCTGCCTCCCTGATAAACAGATGCACCCTCTGGGTATGCTTGTTTAGCTTCTGGGAATGTGAGACTGTATTTGCTCAGGGTGGCAGCTGTACAGTTGAGCAAGGAATGGGCCCCAACTTTAAAAGGGCAATCACCAGGGAGACATTGTGCACACCCACCAGCTGGGGCCCGACCAGGACTGGCTGTCACCCCACAGCCTGAGAAGCCTGAGCAAGAGGGTGGTGAGCTGTGAGCAGGGCGAGGGGCAGAAGGCCAAGTGGAGTTAGCAGGCAGGATGATGGAGCCAGTGACCCAGATGATGGAGTCAGTGACCCAGCCTGGCGATCCCCATGGCCCTCTTTACTCTCCATAGCACTGCATCCAGGCACTCAGCAGGTGGAGCTTGGGTTACTTTGCAGGAAGTGTGGATGGATGCATCTTTGCTTTAGGTCTCAAATTAAGGAGAGTAGCCTGCATCTTAGCTCTCACAGCTCCCATTCTGGTGGGGATCTGAAGACCTGGGCCCTCTAAGGCCCCTCTGTGTTTGGGGTGGCCCCTATGGCTAGATTGTCACCACTGATTCCCTTCACACACCCCAATGTAAAATGTGCATGGCTCACTTCTGCCTTGCGTTCCCAAGCAGTCGCTGGAGAGGCATACTGTCATCTTTCCCCACTTCCCACCTTCTAGAAACACATATGATGAAGGCCCTACCTCAAATCCAAGCTGCAAATCTGCAGGAGCTTTCTGGAAATGGAGGACCCAGGAGGCAAGTCCTGAGGAGATGGGAAGCAAAAGACCCTGCAGAGTCCATCACTCCACTTCCACCAGACCCTGACTTAGAGCCCCGTGCCTCTCATCTCAGTCAGGCCTCAGGCTCCAGGCTTGGTCAGTCCCCAGCCCTGACCCCAGCTTGCCGTCGGTCCAGAGCCAGCCAAAGGGCGCCCCTCAGGGTCTCCACATTGTTCAGGACGTTGTATCGGCTCAGGGCCACCAGCCGATCAAACTCCTCTGGCTTGTAGGTGAAGTTCATCATGCCATAGGGGGTGTCCGGCCCATTGATGACGAAGTCCCCAAAGGCCTTCTCCTCAGCAGTTTGCCGTTCCACACCTGTGGGGGGGGGGACATGGAGGAGAGGCCAGGCAGGGTCTGAACAGTCCTGAAGCTGCCTTTGCCCCAGGACATCAGAACACAGAGGTCCAGGAGCAGAGGCAGCAGTGGCCAGCTCAGGTGCTGCAGGAAGCATGCTTGGGGACATTGGCCAGGGCTCCACTCTGTGAAAGCACCCCATCACCACCCCAGGGCTCAGTGGACCAGACCCAGAGCCGGGGTTCCTTTACCTGGGGCCAGGTGTGTGCGGAAGGTATGGTTGACAAGGGGGAAGTGCAGCACGATGGGTGAGTGGGGGTCCTTAGCCTCAGCAAACAAATAGCATTCTCGGGGTTCCTCCAGGTCCTCAGGGTGCACCTCAATCTTGGGGAAGGGGATTCCTCGGTCCCGGCAGTACCTCTCTGTCATCTGTAAGACCTGGGCAGGGGGGCAAGTTCTGACCCTGCCTGCCCTCCACCCCTGCCCTGACCCCACTCACTGGGACTTGGCAGGGTGGAGGTCAGGGGAAGAAAGAGCTCTGGACCCACACAGACCCAGATTTCAATGCCAGCTCTGCCTCCTACTAGCTGAGTGACTTCAGGCAGGCGATGTGACCTTTCTGAGCCAATTTCCACATTTGTAAAATAAATATGGGAATAACTATCCAGTGGGCTTGTGGTGATCAACAGTCATCACTGGGGAGCACCTGGATCACCATCGTTCTCACCGCCTCCTCCCATAACTGTCCACTGCTTTCCCTTCTCTGACCCGTCCTTGCCCCCCATTTGGGGACTGATTTCAGATTCACAAGGTTGAGACTAAATGATTATAGAATATCAGCATTGGAAAAGACTTAATTGATCATCTAACCCCAGGCTCTCATTTGACCCAAGAGGAGGAAGAAGAGGCCAAAGAGGGAAGGGCTCATCCAACAGCTCGGCCAGAATCCCACGCATTTGGTGGAACCTGTCTACTACACTATAGCAGGCTCAGAGTTTGAGGGAGTCATTGCTAGAGACTCCCGAAGGGATGTTGATGGCTCTGTTGTTACCACAGTTACCAAGACCCAGAACAGAGCTGGGAATCCTATCATGTAAAGGCAGGGCCTAGAAAAGACGGTCTCCTGTTAACCAGGATGAAAGACTCTTGAGGACACTGCTTGGTCTCTTCTTCCTACTCTTTCCCTCCCATAATCTCAGCAATTCTCCTCCAACTGGTGAAAACCATTACTGCTAACAGGTTCAGCAAGCACCCCACTCCTGCTCCCTGCTGGGCCCCCACAGATTAGGATCCAGGCCTTCCCAGAGGAGCCATCCCCAAATAGCTGGCCAGGCCACTCAATAGAGACCTCCTCGCCTCCTCCTGCCCCTCCCCTCCTCTGTCCACTCATTTCAGGAGCCCCTCCCCCTTTACCTCAAAGGGGGCTTCCAAGGAGTAGTCGAAGGACAGGATGAGGTCCACAGCCCTCTGAGGCAGCAGAGTCAAGGGGAATGGAGAGTTGATGGCAAACCCTCCGTCCACCAGGTACAGGCAGTCCCACATGGGGGTGAGCTCGTTGGGGAAGGCATCCGGGTGTCTGTCTGCAAGGTAGACAAATACTTGCTGTCTGACAACTACCTGTTTCACTTCCATTCTGAAAGCCCTCTGTGTAGGTTGATACCCCTCAACACTCACTCACACACACACTCTCTCTCTCTCTCTCTCTCTCTCTCTCCCTCCTCTTCTCCTGACAGCTGTGGGGTCTTCAACCCCAGTGAGCAGGAAGGAAGGAGGACCCCTGTTATGTAAAACAAAATGGTCCCCTGCATTGGGCACTCCTGGGAGGGACCCCTTTCTGAGAAAGGATTTTCCAAAAGACAAAAACAATTGACTGCAGGGGCTTTCCAGGAAAATGGAACAACGGAACACCCTACAGAAAAGCAGATAAGCAACATCTGGGGATAAATCAGTTTGGTTCCAGGAGAGATAGCTTATCTGATTGGACATACCACACTAATCAGTGTATACCTGCTCTCCACTCTTTAAGAACCCCCTCCATGTCAAGGAGAAACTCAACTTCAAACAATCAGAACATTTCCTTGCTTCCATGTTCGCCTTACAAAAGCTTCCCTTTTCCACTCCCTCAGTGGAGCTCTCTTCTACATTCTGAATGGGATGCTGCTGAGTTCATGAATCATTCAAGAAAGGTGTAAGATCCTAAATTGCATGAATCGTTTTTCTTTTAACACTCCACCTGCCTCCCGCCCAGGACAGTCCCCACCTTTCCAGGCCACAAACTCCCTTCCAGCCATGTAGTCCTTGTGCAGGCAGAGGCCCCGGGTGAAGTTAAAGTTCTCCGCGGAAGTAAAGCGGGAGGTACATATGTCCAGGACAGCCTGGGAGAAGGACCCCTGGGGTGTGAAGAGCTTTGTTCGCAGCTGGGCTGGGTCATGCTGCTGCAGCTTCTGGCAGTCCTCTAGGCGGGAGCAGGGATTCCAGTCAAATACAGCAGGAAGTGCTGTCCTCCGTTGTCCAGTCCTTACACTCCCTGCTCTCCCAACCAGCCTCCCATTCTGACAGTTGCTTTACATACATAACAGAAGTCCCTTTGAATGACTTTTTCTTCCACGTGCCCCATGATTTGAAAGTTGACTATGAAATTGCATTTATTTAAAAATTTAACCACTTACTGAGCAGTTGCTACAGGCCAAGCACTGTGCTATGCACAAGGGATGCAAAGGTGAATTAGACATGGCCTTGGCTCTACAGGGCACATGTACATGGTCCTGCGGGGTCACAGTGGTAAGATCCTCAATCAGCCTTGAGGGATGGTGTGGAACAGAGAAGGCTTCCTGATAAAATGATGTCTGAGCAGAATCTTAAAAGCTAAGCAAGTGTTATCCAGGGACGAAGGGATTTCCCACAAAGCTGTGATCTCTTAGGCCATGTTAAGGACCAGGTGAAAGGCGAGCCACTAAGGGGTATGGACAGTGATAAAATTGTATGGATAACGTCCTAGGGACCCCTCTGAGCCAGGACAAACAAACATTAAAAAAAAGAAAAACCACAAAACCCTAATTTCTCTTTGAACTTCCTCTAGCTTTTGTTATTTGAAATCACCATCAAAGGTGGCCAACTCAGAGAGCCAATCAAGCCCCTAGTTCATTACATTTGACACAATACAAAATAAAGGCCATGTGCCCTAAACCCACCCCTATAAGACAGATAAACTGCTATCCAATCAATAGGAGTCAAGCTAACTTCCTCTTTATGGCTACAAAAATCCCTTGCCATCCCTAGAAGCTCAACACTACTTCCATTTTTTGCAAGTGACCCACCTTCCTTGCTGCAGCAAAACTTTTGGTGTCCCAGATAAAATGCAAGATTCTGATTTGTCTTTTGACAACAGGCTATCAAACAGATACCCAGTGGTCCTGGACTGAGTTGATGTAATTTGAGCCCAAAGTAGAGGCCCACTAAGTGTGGCCTTTTCACGGAACACTCACAGCTCCCACTGAGTTTTCTGACATGCAGCCTTCCCAGCCCCCCACTCCTCACTCACTGCCTTTACGGACCTTTGGTCATCTAAAGAGACATCTTAGAGACACTAAGCTAAAAGTCATTTCTTCAGGACTTCTCCAAATGCAATGGTACAATTAAATCCTTCACTACCCTCCTCCCTCATTCTTCACATCTCTGCCAGGGCCCCATTGTTGGAAACTGATATGGGATGGGGCTGGAGACCCTTACCTGTGATGTCTACACAGTCCCTGTGTGAGTCTAGGAAGCTGAGGCCCGAGCCGGCGGTCTTCAGGAAGATTTCGTCCAGGCTGGCTGCGAAGGCGCTGCCCCACACACCTAAGGCGACAGGCAAGACCCCAGGCTCTTACAACTCCTCCCAGCCTCTCCCTCCACCCCACTTAAGGGCCTGGCCAGGCTCCATTAGGCACCCCACCCCCCGCTCCCCTAGTCCTCCAGACATACCCTGCAGGTAGCAGATTCGGGGCTCAGGCCAGAGCTTCAGCAGTCGCCCCATGAAGAACTCTGAGCCGAAGAGCTTGGTGGGGACATAAGCCCCATACTTGGGGAATCCAACCTCATAGGGTGTGAACTCACACCACTCTGGGGGCCCAGAGTGAAAGGAAAGTCACCAAGGACCTCTCACCAGGACCCAAAAGGTCCCCCTAACCCTTGTACCTGAACAGGAATCTTTGCCTTTCCAAGAGCAGGGACAGCAGCCCCACTGGGCTCCAAGCCCCCCGTTTTTGGCCAATGCCTATTGTAACTGATCATAAATTAACAAATAGGTTTCAGCCCACAAATTTGTATTTTAGGCACTTAATAACCCTCTGATATATTGCAATGCAGTCTTAATGTAAAATAGCCAGAAGCTGACATCTGTGACTCACTGAACTGTAGCCTAGATGCCTTGTTTCTTTAATGCTGATGCTATGCTTTATAACTGCATAATCTTTACCTTGGAACTGAACAGTAACAAAACAACTCATAACTAGTCCCACTTGTGTCGCCTTATCTTGTTTTGCAACCCTGAAGTCTGATAATCCTGTATGTAGTCCTCAGTTTTCATTAATGAAGTAACATGAGTCAGCCCAGAACTGACTAAGCCAGGTCCTCTTGGAGTTAGCTCACCTGATATGTGCAATAGCCTAAACCTTAAACAGATGAACTAAGCATGTGATCAATCTGCACATACTCAGAGATTAGACTATCTCTAACCTTGTCATCTCAAACCACTTACTCATCATGCTCAAAATGTCACTTGCTAGTCATACAACATATAAGTCAGCATGATGCCCATCTGCCACGTTCCTTACTATCGCACTCACTGTTGCACTATCTTCCCTTCAGCCATCACAACCCCACCTCGCTTTATTTAATCCCATAAAAACTCTAAGACTTCCAACTCAGGAAGACAGATTAGAGGGACCTCGCTCCTGTCTTCGCGAGGCTAGCCTTTGCTGAATAAACTTTCTCTCTTCTCAAAATCTTGATGTCACTTCATTGACTCCAGTGCACATCGGGCAAGGACTCGCTTTTGAGCTACAAGCCACAAGTACTCTGAAGGCCTGACCCCCCCCACCCTTCCTGCCAACCACTGCCTCTACCTCCTTTCCAAGCCTCCACAACCCAGGCACCTGCAAAGTCCTCCCCACTGAGGTTGGTGCGGACGTTGACGCTGGCATAGATGGGGAAAGGGTTCTGACCCTGGCTGACCGCCTCCTGCTGGTCAGACAGCTTGGCCGGATTCTCCTGGGCAGGAAAGAAAGGACGCAGCTTGGCCTTTCGGGAGTTTCCTTTCCCCATCTCTGTGGCCTAAGGCCCAGCACTCTGCCCAGGGTATGGGGTGCCCCCAGGAGAGACTTCGGGTCTCCAGGGCCAGTGTTCTAGAGACAGGTCTCTAAAGCACAAGCTTCAGGCTGCAGCAGAGGTAAGGGAGACCACTGTGGGTTTTATGCAATTCCAGGGGCCATGGGAAACCCTCCCAGACTTTCTTGCCCTTCAAGAAAGCATATTAGAATGTAAGGGAGTCTGTGGCATTTTCAAAGTAATAACTGAAAATTCAGTCTAATTTATTTAAAAAGTAAATTACTCAAAAACATGGATTCTTTACTTAGAAATGATAAATCACTTGTGTTATATATCCACTACTGATAGCCACACACTTGTGGGTCGGGTCCCCAAGGCTGAGAAAGAGCCTCAGCTCTGAGTCCTCCTTTCCTAGCAGAGGACTGGCCTGCAGTTCTAGGAGCGGCCAACAGGCACTGGGAGTCATGGTGGTACTGGCCGATGAGTGGAATGGTCGGCCTCAGCGGCGTGCTGGAATCACCTGGGGCACTTTCAAAACTCGTGAAGCTAGGCTCTACCCAAACCAACTAAAATTAGTATCTCTGGGGTAGGTCCTAGACCTGCGTGGTTTTGAAAAGCTGTGCAGGAGATTCTAATATGCAGACAAAGCTGAGAACTGCAGACCAGGCTCCCCCTCTCCAGGGGTGAGGAGCAGATGCACCCAGGAAAGATGGAGTGGCGTCAGTCCATCGGGGATCTCACCCCCTCACCCCCACCCCACCACCTTCTCCCCCACCCCACCCCAGGGAAGGCCAGACCTTCAGGGCCAGCTTTGCAAATCTCAGATCTTAGCCCCTGGGGCCAAGGCAGAACTAAGTGCTTGGGAGAGCAGGGGTGAAGGAGTCATGTTTACAAGTCTGCTCTTCTCTTACCTCCTGATACAGGAAGTACTCAATGAGGAGGCCCCAAAGGTCAATGAGGCCGCTACTTTCTCGGACCCCCAGTTCCTGGGCATAGTATTGTAGCCGCTCTGTGGACAATGCCCCCATCTTGTTGCTGCAGACCCGAGCCTGGGCTCGCTCCATGGGGCCCTGCAAGGCTGCCTGGGACCAGGCTGGGTCCTTGTAGATTGTGGAGATGCACCTGGGGGTGGAGGGAGTGCCTGTGAGTCAGGGGTGGGAAACACAGAAAGAGGAGGGGTGCGTTGTAGGCCACCAGGACTTCAGAAGTATGTGGTGAGCCCTCCTCCACCATCACTTCCACCCACTGGCCAGTACCACCCACGCAGAGGGGCCATTGGGAATTGGACCCTCCTCAGGGTCACGCCCCTGCCCTCCAGGGCTCTCCACTCTGCACCCAGTCCCAACTCACATACCAGGTGGACCCAGAGACCCCGCTCAGGTAGGTCACAGTGTCCAGGAGGCCGAGCTCCTGTAGCCCCGCCAGGCTGCCGTACAGAGAAGACATGGCTCGAGTTCCACCCCCAGAACCCAGCACAGCCACCACAGGCACCTGGGACACAATATTATTATTAATTAATTAAAGACATTTTTATTAATGACAACAGCAACAACTACTGCTGACATTTATGTGTGTGTTGGACATTGTTCTAAGAGCCCCACATGGATTATCTCAGTTAATCCTCAGAGCAAGCCAGTGAGGGCCATATTTTACAGCTGAGGAAACTGAGGCAAAGGAAGTTTAGATAATGTGTCCCGAGATCATATAGTAGCAAGTGATGAGCTAGGATCCAAGAGAGATGGATGTCAACCATTATACGAGGAAGAGTACATGTCTGGGATGGTTCACCCAAACCTGCTAAAACAGGGTTTCTCCACCCCAGCACTATTGATATTTTAAGCCAGGTAATTCTTTGTTGTGAGGGGCTGTCCTGCGCATTGTAGGATGTTTAGCAGCATCCCTGGCCAGTACCCACAAGGTGCCAGTAACAAACCCCCATCCCCTGCACCCCAGTCATGACCATCAAAAATGTCTCCAGGGGGGCAAAATCACCCCCAGTTGAGAACCACTGGACTAAAATGACAGAGACCACCAAGCAGCCTGGATCCTCCGCCAGCTGCCCAGATGTTAAGGTCCCCTTCAGGATTAGAGGGGCATGGTGGGCTCAGATGAGAAGCTTTTGAGCTGCTCAGCTTCTCCATGAAGGCTTAGTTCATTTTGTTTCCTTGTCCTGTCCTCTCTTTTTCTCCTGTCTTGAAACAAGTCTCCCTGACCACTTCTCGCAGAGGGCACTGTTCCTTCTGAGATCTGGATGAGACAGAGCTCCTATGCACAAGGTCTGTGTCCTCATTGCCCTCCATCTGCAGAGTGGATATTGGGCACAGAGCAGAATAGACACTCCTATTTACCGAATGAGCCATCTGGGCTTGCTTGCCTTGTTAGCACTGGATGCAGGTTCTATCTCTTGAGTAAACACACAGCCAGGAGGAAGCCACTGTCTTGTTCCTGCTTTACACTAAGGTCTCTCAGCGCTATCTTTCCTCTTGCCCTCCTGTCACAGTTCAATTTTTCCCTGCTCAGAAGTTCCCATGGTGCTCTACCTCCAAATCCCTTTGCCCACCCTTGGCCAGGGCTCTTCACCCTTAGTTACATACAGGACCCCGACCCTACTGATTGTGCCTATCAGCAAAGGCTAACAGGCCTGCCTTCTTCCCCCTCTGCTCCCCACTCTTCCTCCAGGCTTTCCGTTACCTCTTAGCCACACAAGTCCTCTCAAGGGAAGAGAATGGATTTGGCCCCAGTGACCCTGGAGTCTGGCTCTTCTATTCCATACCTGACCACCGTCCGGAGCCTCACTCAATCCCAGCACCTTCTGCAGTGCCTTGGACACGACCTGCTTCCTCTTGTCCAGAAATTCCTGCTCTCCATCACAGAGGTCAAAGCCAAGGCGCAGATCAAGGTCCACAGAGCTGCCTCAGGTGGGGAGGGAAAGGGTATAGTGTGGAGGGTAGAACTTGGTGATTATTCCATAGAGAAGATCCTCAGCCCAAGCCCATTTTTCAAAGGAGCACACCATACCCTGTGAGGTCCTCTAGAAAGATCCCAAGGGACTTCCTCCCAGAACAAAAATGGGGAGAGAAACAGATGATCCCCAGAGCCTATGCTGAGTGGGCAGGGGAGCAGAACACACTGGGGTATTTCCCACACTCCCAGCCAAGTCCCAAGAGGCCTTTTTCCTGAACTCCCACCTCACCTCACTTCTGCCTTCACACTCAGAGCCACTTCCTGGTCCTGAAAGAGACAACAGCCCCATCTCTGAGCACCCCTTTCCCAGGGAACATGCTCTCCTGCCTGTCAGCCCCAGCTGCTCTGTTAACTCTGGCCCAGATGGAGGCACCATGGCTGAGCTCCAGGCTCACCTGATCTTGACCCCTCTCAGCCCTTCCCCACATCTCTCTTGGTGGTCACAGAGCTGGCCTGGGTCCCCCCACCACCCAGGCAGAGCCTTACCTCCCCCAGGGCCACAAAGCATTGTTCCTCCTGGCCTAAGGGCAGCGTGGAGAGCAGAATGTCCCCCTCGCCCAGCTTGCTGGTCTGAACCTCCAACTCAGCACTCGAGTTGCTCTGCAGACAAGAAAACACCGAAGTAGCTCCCAGAGTGGAGGAAAAGCTGCCTCCAGGGTCACTCTCACTGTTCCTCTAGGTGACTGATTCTATCATCCAGCCCTTTCCCATAGGAGGTGACTGGTGCCAGGGCTATGGGCTCACTCACCTGCAGGACCATGAGCTTCTCCCAGAGCTCCACATGCAGCCTGGAGCTGAGCACTGGATTCACATGGAAGGTAAAGGTGAATGGAAGGCCCTGCTCCACCGGACTCTGTGGGGGCAAGAGCTGTGGCTTCTCATAGGCCCCGGGCACTGCCAGCTGGATCCACCTGTAGCCTGAGAGCACAGGGCCCAGGTGAGTGCTTAGGTGAGGGTGTGAGAGTGGGGTGTGATGTGTGGCTCCAGACAGCAACAACTCCTCCCAACTCTTTCCCCAGAAATGCCAGCTCTCATCACTCTCTGGCATTGTGATCATAATAAAGGCAACAGGAAGGAGTCTTGGGGTACTATAACCTGCCCAGGTCAGAACTGGAAACTTGGGAGAAAGTGGGGAACACATAAATGCCTGGGAAGGGAGAAAGGCAGGGAGGGTAGACTACAACCGTGAGTGGGGAGGAGAGGGTCCCTGCCCCATAGGTTATGTGGCTGATGATTTTGAGACGATTATATTTAATTATATATGTATATGTGTACATATAATTATATAATATATATTTATTTATAAACTATATAATAGTAAATAATACATATATAGTGTATTATATAATAATTAATCATATCTGGCCTTTGTTTCTAAAAGTGTAAGCCCTCAGGAGAACTTAGAGGGTTTGCAGAGGAGGTAAAAGGAAGAAAGGGATTCATGGGTGCAGAGAGAATGCAAGTCTTAGAGAGGAAGGGGAGAGCAAGCCCAGGCTAGAAGTTGGGCCCCGGGCTGGGAAGAGGCCAAGAGAGGCCTATGCAGCAAGGAGCAGCAGGGGAGCTGTCCTGCTTCCTACCAGCTTTCTGAGGAAGGAAGAAAGGAAGAAAGACCCACAGAGAAATGGCTGTGCATGACCTCAGGTAGAGTGACCACAGACAGCCTCGCAAAAGAGTCCCAGACCCCAAATACAACATGGCAGCAAGAGAGACCCAAAGGTTCCAGGGATGGAGATACCTCAGGATCAAAGGTCCAGATGGGGTGCCTCTCCCTAAGTGAGACCTTGAGACTTGACATAACCCTGGGGTGGGAGGGAATTATATAAAATAAGGAAAGAGATATTTCTTTCATACCGAGGTTATGGACTGAGATTGATATCATGTTGTGTTTAAGAGAATGGGCCCTAGAGTGTCACAGATTTGGGTTTGGTCCTGGTTCTACCATGTAGACCTGAGGCAAGTTACTTCTTGGAGCCTTGGTCTCATGAATTAAAAGGGGATAATAGGGAAGCGGCTGTGGCTCAATCAGTAGGGCTCCCGTTTACCATATGGGAGGCCTGGGTTCGGTTCCCGGGGCCTCCTGGTGAAGGCAAGCCCGTCCGCACGGCGTGGTTAGCTGACCCAGTGAGCACAAGCAGCAAGGGGGGATAAATGAATAAATAAATAAAATCTTTAAAAAAAAAAAAAAAAAAGGGGGGGGATAATAAATGAATCTACCCTATGGGATTGTTATGAGGATTGAAAGATAAAACATGTAAAATGATTAGCATAGTGCCTGACTCCTAGCTTGATGCTACCCAGGCAGGACTCATCCCAGAGGCTCAGACTCCCTGCACTGGAAGCGACCTTAGCTGTCACATGATCCCATCCTAAGTGGTTGTCCTCTGTGGTAGACTGCCTTGATAGACCCAGTCCTTCACTTCTCCCTGTATTCTGGCTCTTTGCCATGTGACTTTTCAGCTCCTCCCTCTAAGCAAGCCAAGTATATTCCCTGTCCTCCAACTTTGGGTTCAGCCACGTGACTCACTTTGGACAATAAAATGTTGCTTAGTGGCCATGATGTGATTTGAAAAGCTCTTGCTCAATTGGGTTTGCTCTCTTTGTGCCTGTGCCTTCACCCTGAGAACATGCCCAGGCTAGTCTGCTGGTGGCAGGAGGTGGATGAGAGCCCCACAGAACAGAGCCAGCCCTCCTCAGCCAAGGTCAGCCTAGATCAGCCACCCTCCAGCTGACTGCCAGGTGTGTGAGCTAAATAAATGCTTATTGTCATGTGCCACTGAGATGGCATGGTTGGTTGTTTTAGAACAGTTTGGGCGATTCAGCCTCTATGCTTGAACACTTCCAGGGACAGGAAATTCTCTACTTCCAAGCACAATCCTTTCCATCCTTGGTCAGCTCTGAGGAGTGAAAAATTCAAAACATTCATGTCCCAGATCCACCTCCCTGAAATCAGCACCCCCAACCCCAAGGAGAGAGGGCAAGACTCAAGGCCACTGGCCAGACTTACCATACTCTCGGTGTGCAGCTGTCTCGTCTCCCCTGAGAGTGGCCTGGATTCTCAGACAGGGCTGAACCTGAGGAAGGTAGAGGCCTATGGGAGGCAGACAGCCCACGGGGACCCTCTACATGACCCAAACCAGGATGGAGAGAGGGGAGGATCTGGGGCAGGGTCTGGGCAATAACCTTCCCAAGGCCTGCCCCTTATAGGCAGGGGTCTTCTGCCCCAGGCCTCAAAGTTGCACCCAGCCCTCCTCCCAGGACTCAGAGGAAGTGGCCCCTGGTGGGAAAGAGGGAGGGGTAAGAGCCATGCATCCCAATTAAATACACAAGTAAATAATGTGCTTCAGTAGTACCAACTACTAGATTTGTAGTTTATATCACTACAGGGGAGGAAAGCCAGGTCCTGGGCTGTCCACCTGGGTATGAGGCAGCTTCCTGCTCCTCATGCCCGCAAGTGTCCTTCTAGCAAACCTCCTCTCTGGGGCCCCACCCCAACCCCTAGGCAGTCTAAGCTCCTCTTCCCTACTCACCACCAGGACCCCATTGGTGATGACTTCAGAGGCAGGCACCTGGCTGCAAAGGAAGAGGGGCTCAGGGAGCATTCATTCCCCTTCCTGGCCATCTCCTAAGGGCTGTTACTGTAAAAATGTGACCAAAGCAGCTAGAAGAGCCTGGGAGCATGGCAAGGTTTGGGGGTGGGGGTGAGCCTATCCTCTAGCACTCAATGGGCTTCAAACCAAGCTGTCTCCTCTTGGGTCAGGCCTGCAAGGCCAGCACAATGGCAGTTGGGAGCTGCCATGACTTTCTTCTCCATGAGTCTCAGACCAGGCTCCGCCGGACTCACCTCTTCTCCAGAACAAATTCCACTTGCAGGTCTTTTGAGTCCTACATGGAAGGAGCAGGGAAGCACCAGTTTCCAAAGGGCTCCAAAAGTCTCAGGAACTGGCCCTTCCCCCAGCTTTGGTGTCCCTGTCCCCTGGCCCTGCTTGGCTCCAGGCACTGGAGAGGAGACTGTAGCTGTGGCTTTTCCTGGGCATGATGGACAGTGGCATCTCCACACTTCCATTTATTCAGAAATGTGCCAGGTGATGTTCTAGCCAGGGACTGAGAGAGACTACAAGCCCTGCCCTCGTGGGCTTACATTCTGGTTTCTCACAGGGAAGAAGCATTTGTGGGAAACCCTTGTAGGCTCAGTGGTGCAGGACAGGAGAATGTCTGTCTTGGAGGTGTGGCCTTGCTGCCCAGAAGCCCCCCGAGTGGTGCCCCTGCCCTGAGCCTCCCCCCCTTGGCTCATTACTGGCACAGGGTGGGGCGGCTCACCTGGTGGTTGAGCAGAAATGTGTGCCTGTGGGGCTGGCCGGGCTGGAGGCTCCTCAGGTCAAACAGGAGCCGGGAGAGCTGGTCGCTGACCAGGACATCCTTGTCATAGAGGGTGAGCTCCAGGACATTCTGGAAACAGGGCAGGAGGGAGGTAGGAGCGCCAGGCAGGGCAGGAGGTAGGCAGCCTGGAGGCCTTCTCCCTCCACAGCCCCTGGCCCCATGCTGGCCCTCACCTTCACAGCACCGTGGATCTGGTAGTGAAAGATCTCATTCCACTCAGGGTCACTGCAGTTGGCCACCGTCCCTGTCTGGGTGGGCCTGGGGGATGCCGTGGGCAGCCATAATTGTACATAGCAGTCGGCTTTGGACACTGTAGGTGGGGTCAGGAGAGGGGTCCTCAACCTCAGGCTCTTATCGTTGAAAAGGTTTCTCGAGGAGATTGGGGTGGGAGGGGAAGGAGCAGTGGAGGGGAGAGGAGGCTGCCCTCGTGGTGGGGATGTGGAGGGAGAGCTGTTGGTGTCCTGTGACTCCTCCCATCCAGCTGAACAAAGTCAGAAAGCCTACAGCAGCCAGTTGCAAAGAACAGATGGTGGGGGGGGATGGATGTGGCTCAAATGGTTGGGCATCTGTCTCCCATATGCAGGACCTGGGTTCGATCCCTGGAACCTCCCGGTAAAAAAAAAAAAAAAAAAAAAAAGAACAGATGGCAGCACCAGCCATTGAGTAATTCCCAGGAACTGTCTGATTCGGGCTGTAAAGTCGCTCCTGGAGAGCAGGTGTTGACTTGTGGTGAGAGAGGGGCCTGGCACTCTCACCTAGGCTCATGCCACTCCACTTCTCAGACTTGTAGGAGTCCTGAGCTGCCCGGCTTCACCCTCTAGCCCCTGCCCACTGCCCTCCCTCACTAGGGTGCCTCTTTCCACACTCAGCACCAGTCACTACACATACACACACACACACACACTGCATCAGGCCAGGCCCAGGGAAAACAGGAGAGTAAGAGTGGGGATGGGGTGACTCACACAGGTCTGTGCCCTGGATGTTTCTGGCCCTCAGCACCTTCACCTGGAGGTCATAGTATGGGTGGGTTTCCTGCTGAAACAATAGAGCTCCAGGGACTCAGTTCGGGAAGCCGTGGATGGGGCCTGCTCTCCCAGCAATGGCACCCAGCTCAGGTGTTTCCTCCCCCCAGGAGAGTGGCGCAGGGGCACTAATGTAGCTGTGTGGGGACCTGGACCCCTTGGCAGGCCCCAGGCTTTGGGAGGTCAGCACATTGATGACGAGCCTGGGCCCTGGAATCAGTCAGGCCTGGGTTCAAACCCAAACTACCATCGACTAGCCAAGCGGTCTCGGGCAAGTTAATTTCCCTGTACTTCAATTTCCCCATCTATAACATCGAGATTATATTGGTAACCTCATAGGGTTGTGGTGAGTTTTAAAAGAAAATGTGTATTAAGTGCCTGGCATAAGTTATTACTAATTATTGTTATTAGTCACAAACTCGCAGCTCCCCTCAGACTGCAGTGCTCCCCCTCTCCCTGTAGCCTGAGAGCACCATGAGAGCTGGAGTAGTGTGCTTAAGGAGATTAACTGTTGAAAGGGAAAGCTGTGGCCCACCCTGCCCACGAGCTCCCTGACTATGGCGGGAAGACTCAGGAGGCTGCAGGCCCTTGGAGGGAAACCAAGAGTCACCCAGCTCATACTGGTCTGCCAAGCCACTAAGGAGACTGCAGCTTGGGCTCCAGAGAGAAAAAACATGGGATTGCAGCTTCCCAGAGTGAAACTAGCCCTTCAAAATCCCCACAAGCCCCTACCTTCTTCCCCCAGTGGACTCTGCAGCCAGGCTAGGGCATTGTTGGCAAAACCAACCTACCCCCCTGCAAGTGCCACATGACCTCGCCCTCCATTTCCTAACTGGGAGGGTTATTTTCAAGAGCCAAAGACTTAGCCAATGTCTCTCATTTAAACTCTGCAAGATCTGTCTGGAACGGATAGGTCCCACCCCAGATCAAAACTCAGTTCCTGGGGCTGACCTCAGTCCTCACAGGGGACTGTGTCTCCCAGGACTTCTCCAGTCCACATTTCCCAGGTAAACATCAGGTACTTTACCCGCCGGTGCCTCTTCTGAGGTCCCCTCTTCTCTCTCTTCTGCAGCAGCACTGCGCCCAGGAGGGGCAGCCCCTTGCCCACCAGCCACCCTGGCCAGAGTACTCGGAGCATGGTTGGGCAGCCCGGTTCCCGGCAGGGATACTGCCTGCTTCCCAGAGCCGACGGGCTCTCTGGTCGCACTCCCTGCTGCTCAGGTCTGACAGGTAGTGCTGGGGTGGGGTGGGGTGGGCGGAGCCCCGCTGCTCGGCTGTGGAGTCAAGACTGGGTGACCCGCTGGAGCTGGAGGTGGGGTCTGAAGTGACTGGGAGCCCAATCTCCTCAGCAGGAGGCAGTTCGATCCTTCTCCAAGAGGAAGGAGAACTAGCATTCTGGTTCTCAAACCCAGCTGCCTCATTTGAGCTGTTTTATTAAAAAAAAAAAAAAAAAAAAAAAAAAATTACTTGCGTCTTGCCCCCAGATAGTCTGATTTTGTGGGTATGAGTGGAACCCAGGGATTTCCATTTCCAGCAAGGACTCTCGATGATGCTGACACAGCCAGCCCATTCAACAGTGATGGATCAGATTTTTAAAAAAACCTAAAGCCACCTTTCATCTTACCTTCTCCATGGCTGTTAAGCAGAAGCATGGAAATCTCTGGTTGTTTTATCTGGACTCAAAGCTCTTTGTAACCTCTCACAGACTCCTTCATTTCGTTGCCCAAACCCTCACTGAGAACCTGCTATGTGCCAGATCTGTGCTAGATGCTGGAACACGAAGTTAAGGAAGGCCTGTCCATATCCTGAAGAAGCTGACAGGTTCATGGCTCCCAGTGGCTTCTGCTGGACCCTCTTCCTGTCTGTGTGGGCCAGGTCCAGAGGCAGGGGTCCAGGATGGTCAGGCAGCATTAATAAGGGCAGGGAAAAGTCAAGTCTGCCTGCCCTTAAGCTACTAGAGAAAAAGGTTTAGAGATCCCCCTTTGACCTTTGTAAACGTTGGGCTGCTGCTGACTTGCGACATCCCCTTTCTGTGTATCGTGACTGATCAATCTAGGTGGCCGAACAGGCACTGCCTCCCGAAGACAGGGTCTCTGGGAGGGTCTGAAAGAAATGTATCTCCTCCTCCCCAAGGCCCAAAGTTGGAGGCTGAAAGGGCATCCAAAAAGGTGATTCAACTCCAGTAAGCTCACAGGGCAAGTTCAGACCAGAAACTCCTGAAACAAAATGGAACGTGTGCTGGGCCCCAAGGGGAAGGTCTGTTTCTGCTTAATTTGGAGGATGAAGACAAGCCCTGGGGTGGGGTCTCAGAAATTAGAGTCCAACCTTCTTAGGGACCCCTGTAACTAATGTGTAGAGGATCTATGGCTCCACATTAGAGGAACCCGAGGCCCAGAGAGGGAGGGGCACAGAGCTAGACAGAGGCAGAGCCAGGCCTGGGAAACAAGGCTCCTGACTGAGAGGCCATTTGGCCACAATCATATTCTCTCCCGAAAGGCATTTGCTCCATGCCTCAGTAATAAAATCATGACTCCTAATTCCAATGTTTTTCATTCCCAGAGAAAACTCAGGATGATCATGGAAGGCTCAAGAGGGGGAAAATACAGGAACAAATTGCCTTTTTGGAACGGGCCAAAGTGGACAAACAGCTTCTCCACTTCTTTAACATCCCTGGGGCTCGCAATCCTACCAACTCCTTACCTTACATGGCCCTTCTGGTCATTATGCGCTGCAGGAAAATGCACTAGTCCCAATTCCGGGCAGTGGAGGGAGAAAACTATTTGGATTATCTATAGTTCTAGCACTGCCAGTAGAACTTTCTGTGATGGGCATGTTCTGTATTTGTGCCAACAATACAGTAGCTATTAGCCACATGCGGCCTTTGGACACTTGAAATGTGGCTAGTGCAACTAAGGAACTGAATTTTAAATTTTATTTAATTAAAACACAGCCATACATAGCTAGTGGCTATTGTATTGGACAGAGGTCTACAAACAATACATACTACATAATAAAAGTGTTGTATTGAGGGGCGGACGTAGCTCAAGTGGTTGAGCGCCTGCTTCCCATGTACAAGGTCCTGAGTTCGATCCCTGGTACCTCCTAAAAAGAAACAAATGAAAAAAAAAGTGCTATATTTATCTATTTATTTTTGGTCTTAATTGTTAATTGGTTTATTCTCAATTCCTAGCTAAAGTACTATGATTTTATTTTCATCAAATCTCACAGAAGAGTGAAGAGACCCAAAGAGGCTTGGTTTCTTACTTTATTATTTTTATTATGAGGTACAGTTAAGAGATCTTCATCAGTCCTCATGACAGAGCCTTTGTCTGCAGCCTTCCCTGTACCTCCGTGGAGGACAGAGAGTCTAGGGAACCAAGAATGGTGTTTGGGAATACTGGGTTGTTTTCGTATACCAGTAGGGAAGAAAACACACATTCTTTATTCAATTGCTTCAAATCTGCCACACTATTAGTGAGAGTGGAAGATACAAACCCAGCAGGCCAGGAAGGCAGGGATCACAACGTGAGGCAAGTTTCTGCTACCAAGCTGACGGGAGGCCTGACGATTGTATTCCTGCTTCCTGGGAAAGCACAGTCCCTGCTGGTACCAACAGGGCCCCGGGGCAACACGGCTTGCTGTGGTGGATACGGCCAGTCAGGACCGTGGCTCTCATGAAGTGCTGCTTGGCGTTGCCAACCCGAGTGGAGCCCCCAACTCTGAATGGTGATGGGGTCGTTCGTTCTGTCTCCTCATACCCTTCAGAGATGGTGTTCAGGTGGAACCTAGGCCACCACCAGCATCTCTAGCAAGTCTGCCTGCAACACAGGGCTTAGAAAGGATCACGGTGTGTCAAGGAGAGGCCACTAAAACAGTGCCTGTGCTGGGGCACCATTATCCACTCTCACTGCCGTTAAAGATACTGGGGCAGCAAGCCTGCGAGTCTGCACAATCCTTGGAAGGGAGGAGGCAGGACCACTCTCCCTGGGTATCCTCAGCCTCCAGTGTAGAAACTCCATACACCAGAGTGTGTACCTCTAGGTGCCCCCACACCCAGGGCTGTGAGCTATTTTGTAAACCTATGAGCTACTGGTCTCCGCTGTCTCTGAACATCTCGCAAGCTCACTGGAGAGCATGTCATTGTAAGATCCCAAAATGATTGTTCCCTGTACGTAGCAGAAATCCACCCACCTACGATATCCCAGAACAATCCTCAAACCGCTTCCGAACAAAAGGTATAGAACGATGATCAGGCCAAGCTGTAAGTTTAAGGAGATGGAAAAAGAGAAAGGCACCCAAAGCACAAAGACCTCTGCTCACAAAGATTAAACCACTCTGATCTGAGCTGCTGGTGAGTGAACTAGGAGCAGGAGCCTCTGCAGGGATGTCTGCCAGGGAGGCCGTCTGCCCAGTTCAGTGCTGGTCCAGTCACAGGAGGTGTGGCCACATCTGCCCCAGAGGGGAGGGGAAGAGGTCCTTTCCTAGGCAGGGGGTGCTGCTCTCTTAAGCTTCTAGGCATAGAGTGTTTGATTCAAAGAGGATCCACATATAAAATACCTGACGACCAAATATCAATGTATTCCTTGAAACTGAGGCCTTCCTTCATTTCTCATTTTAACCTTGTTTAAATATTAGTTATTCCTGGTGTCAGGAAAGAGGGAGAGAAAGCCTGGGTAGGGCAGTGAGGGTAGAGATAAAGGAAGAAAATAAATAGAAAGAAAAGGAGACTAAAAAGTGAAGAGAGAAAGGGGGGATTACTTGAGGGACAAGGTATAGCTACAATGGAGAAATAACTGCCATTATATAGAAAATTAGCTGTTTCGCTTACACAGCTAGAGTAAATCTTGTTCTGTTCTCTTTTCACAGAACTCTCTCTCCTGTCACTCATGCCGTCACACACTTATTCCAACAGAAAAACCCTTAATAAACAACCCCATCATGACGAACACTAGAGACAGGTTTCCTTGTTCAGGTGATCGCTATGCAAAGGCAAGATGGTGCACTTCTCCCCACTCTTCCTTCTTGTCTAGCAGGTAATGAATTCTCTGGAGTTGCCCGCAACATAATAGTATAAGGTATAATTAGTCCCTTCTTCTATTTAAAAAGCTGGTAATGCCAGACCAGGAGTCTGATTAATTTAGAGATGTCCCAGGGCACAAGGCATCCAGTAGGGTTCAACTAAGGAGACACCGGGAGAGGGCAGCCCCCAATTCCTAAGGCCGGGTGCTCCTTCATCTCTCTGGTGAGCCGAGCTGTCCATCTGCTGAATCCTTGGCATGCTGGGCTCAGGTGTCAGCCGGGTTGACCTCTTTGGAACAGAAATAGTGCACGATCACTCCATTGGGGTATCTTGCAAATGCACTGCAAGGAAGGAAAATGGCTCAGGAGTGAGGACCTCTAATCAAAGACTACTGCTCCTGCACCTGGAAAAGGCACCTTGCCCCGGAGCCATCACAGCTGCAGCCTACCCTAACTACAAAGAACAGCCTGCCACTAAGGTCTCTGGATTTTTGGTAGCCACATCTCTGTTGGATAAATGAACAAAGGATGAGTTTCACACAGCATGAACGTGGATATCTCTTTTTAAGTAATCAATGCAAAACACACAGCCGATGGGGCACTGCTCTGGCCCCTGGCTCAGCACTGGCTCCTAGACAGCAGACAATGCTCATCAGAATGAGTTCTGGATTAATTCTGACTAAGGTTAGGGAGTTAGGTCTTTCTAAAGAAAAGGATTCACCCAGCCATATAAGAAAAACAACAAGTCACTCTCCTTTGAAGGAAAAGACTGGAGATTATGTCTTAAAACTGTATGTTGCTGGCTCACGATTTTACTCAAGTCATGAGGTAGCAGGTTGAAGGATCTTTTTCTTCCTTCAGAGGCTCATCCTTAAAAGATGAGGACTCTCTGCCCACATTCAACTCTCTCACATACACTGGCCACATCATAATTTCTAGCAGCCAGAGGGCAAGAAGTTAGAGTCCCATTTCACACATTTCAGGTCTTTAAGTTCTCAAAGCCCACTTCCAAAGATAACATGGACAGCTCTCTGGAGACTCAGGAACTAAAAGCAGCCAAGAGAGTCAGTAGCTAGTGCGCATCCTCTATGGTAAGTGGGCAGCAGTCCATCCTGAGCAGTACCCGCTCCACGGGGAACTGGACTTTGCCTTGCTGCCTCCAGCGAGCTGAGCTAGGACCAGCCTGCATCAGCTCAGGTGCCTACTCAGGGGTGGGGGAGGAGGGTCACCTGTTTCCAATCTTCTTCTTACACACCATGCACACCTTCTCCTCTGTGATGATGCACTTCACCTGCTGGTGCAAAATCCGCTCTTCCTGGACCTGGTAAGAACAGAGAGATTGGGGGAGAAGTTCCATGGTCCAGCAAGTAGAAACAGCAGACAGAGGCTGGCACTGATTCCTCTAACTGAATCACAATGAAATGTCAAGGTGACTGCTGGATTGTGTAAAGTTATTGTGTAAAGGAACACAATGCTCTCCTTCTGTCTGAATGGAATATGTGATAACTGTCTCATACTGAAAAATCAAAGCCCACCCCAGAATGTGGGAGGCCCATACCCTCAAGAACTCTGCATGGAGAAGGTTCTTGAGCACTTGATTGAACCGTTTCTTTTGTGCATTTTCTTCTAAGACTTTTTCCAGAAAGATGCGTATATCATTAATCTGAGTGTTTGCGGGCAGAAGGTTGATGGCCTAGAAATAGGACACAGATGGGAAGAGGGTGAGGTGGAAGAGGAGTGGGACTGAGAAAACATCTAAAGCCACAGAACTTTCAGATCCCAGTCCCTTTTCCCATTCCTTCTCGTTCGATGCTTCCTGCACACACCCTCCATCTCCCTAAGAACTCCTGACCTTGGTGGTGTCCAGTTTGCTGTGGTGCAACTCGAGGACCTGCAGAGCAGCCTGTAGGTTGGCCTGCGGCTCCAGCAGCTCCAACTTGATTGGCCCCAGGCAGTGAATGTTGGGGGGTGACAGGTACATCCGAAGCAGGGAAAGATACACCTGTCTCACACAGACATGGGCCGTGCACGTCAGAGCCCCGATGGCCCTACAGGCCCCCTTCCAAGAATCCCCAGCACTGACCAAGCCTAATGATAAGGGTTAGTCTCTAGTTAACAGCTGTCATAGAACAAAACGTCACTTTTTACCTTTTAAAAAGATTTTGGTAATGTCAAATAGTCAACTGAAGATGTTAAAACTTAGGGACAGTTTTCCCGTGAAAGAAAAAAACCCACAAAAACAAAGCCTTTGTATTTGTTT
This sequence comes from Tolypeutes matacus, assembly GCA_026826555.1. Classification (NCBI taxonomy): domain Eukaryota; kingdom Metazoa; phylum Chordata; class Mammalia; order Cingulata; family Chlamyphoridae; genus Tolypeutes; species Tolypeutes matacus. The sequence goes on along the minus strand of JAKSZT010054394.1, from coordinate 5,920,459 downwards.
AGCATTTTGCAGTTTACAAAATGCCAACACCTCAAAATGACTCAAAAAGGTTTCTCATTTCCTTTGGGCTTTGAAAGCTGAGACCTGTCTACATTTTGGCAGGTGAGGATTAAGCCAAGGTGAGATGACGCGTTTCCTGCTGGTACCAGAACCACAGGGCTTCTCACCTCGGCACTACTGACATTTGGGGCTGGGTAATCCTTTGGTGTTGGGGTTTGCCCTGTGCACTGCTCAGGAGCATCCCTGGCCTCTAACCACTAGCTGCCAGTAGCACCTTCCCTTGTCGTGACAATCAAAAGTGTCTCCAGGCACTGACATAGTCCATGTGCATTCTAGATATAGTACATATATGTGCCTTGTAAAAACCACCAGGTGTTCCTTCTCACTAGGCTGACCACATAATTTATGATACTTGAGAGTAAAGGGGCAGAGGTGCTATTAATAATCACACTGAGGCACGATGTGTGAACCCAAGCAGCCCTGCCACCCAGCCTCTTACTTGGCACACAGATGCAACTCAATCAGCCCAGAAGAACCACACCCTGCATGGCATGCCACGTCACCTGGCCAAAGCGGATGGGGTCAGGTAAGCTAAGGGGGCAGTCAGATGCACAAGCACAACCTGGGGCCAGGGCCACTCACTCACATCTTTGTTGCCATCTTTGCTTCGGTCATAATGCTTGTGGCAGTACCTGCAATGGAGAAAGTGGTGGGACAAGGCCAAAGGGGGGCACACGGAGAGGAGAGGTCATCAGTGCTGCCTATGAGCAGCCTAATGACAGCGAGTCCAGTCGGGGGCTGGGCCAGGAGGCGGTTCTCACTCCTGCTGCAGAGCCTGGGTCTCTCACACCGCTCATCTCTCTGGGGGGCCTGCTTTTAGACCCCTTGGGAGGGGGTGTAGCTGAGTCAACTTACTCCTCAGCCATCCTTGTATCCTTCAAGATGTGGACATAGATGAAGAGGGCCTGTTCATGTTTCCCCATGCGCCCCAAGAGGAGAGCTCGTTCTTCTAAGAGACCTGTACAGAAAAGAAATATAAGTAAACACCGCCACCATTATGCCAGCACAAGGTCAGGGATGAAGCTATTAGACTAATGGATTTGGGGGCCAATATAAAATGGGAGAAAATTACTGAACTTAAAAAGGGGAAGTGAGAACTGTGTTAGGAGGGACTTTATTCCATCTTTTTTTTGTGGTCACTTACAAACTTGGTGTGGCAGTTTGATTTTATTTATGAATTCCAAAAAGAGATATTATGTTTGTAAACTAGTCAGTTCCTCTGGGTGTGATACTTTTTGATTGTATTAAATTCAAAGATTACGTTTACTTGATTAAATTAAGATTAAAGCTTTGATTCAGCCACATCAATAGGGCACTGAGTCCCTGTCCCCTTGGTGGGCAGACACACACACAGAAAAAGACAAGGCAGAGGAAGAGAGAGAGCTCATTAGAAACAGCAGAGGCCAAGGGAAGAGAGATAAGTCTGACAATCTATAGCTGACCTTATGAAGAGAACAGAGCAGCTGAGCCCAGAAAGAAAGGAGCCCCAGGAAGAGTGAGAGCCTTATCGCAGCCTATAGCTGAGATCAGAAGAAGCTGGGGCCACAGAGCCTTAAGAGGAAGAAGGCAGGCTGAACCCTTGCAGACATCGCCCACCATCTTGCTTCAACAAGTGGCTGATAACTTTGGATGAGAAAATATCTTTTATGGTACCTTGGGTTGGACTCTTTAGGGCCTTGCGACTGTAAGCTTCTACCCCAAATAAATATTCCTTATAAAAAAGCCAACAGAGTTCTGGTACTTTGCATCAGCACCCCTTTGGCTGACTAATACACTTGGTAACAGCCAAGTACACAAGAGGCACCTACAGTGCACTAGGCACTTCAGGTAAGGTAAGCAAACACTTGGTCTCTGCTCTCATGGAGTTTTCACAACATTTTTTCAGATAAACTATGCCAAATTTTAAAAATTGCTAAACAATGAACTTGGCCAAGAACATGTACAGAAGCAATAAACACGTTTCAACCTGGCTATCATGTGGTTCACACTCAGAAAAGAGATTTGTCTCAGTTACAGTACAAAGGGTGGATAAAACAGGAGCACTGGCCTGGAATACCAGGTATTTTCCAGACCCAACTTTTTGGAGGGTGGGGGATCTGGTAAAAGGGAAAGAGCAGTCTTTGCATTACTTTCAGCTGAACTGGTTCCTGGCCAGAAGCCAGACACTCACCATCGAAAGGAAAATCACAGATGAGCCGACCTGGATCATAGTAGCTGGAAATCTCCAAGAACATGAGGAGCTTCTGACGGTACTCACCCAGCTCACCCTCTTCCTCCCCAGCAGGAACTGGAGTTTTGCCTTTAAGGAAAACCAAGGTCAACATGAAAGAATGCTGCTAGGCAGCAATGTGAGATCAAAACCCCCCATAAGGAATGGGGTTCATTGATGTCACCATGATAATCAGGAACTTTTCTTAGTTTATTTCTCTATGTGACCCTGAGACATCAGCCTCAGGTTAAAAAAATCCAAGCTGAATAGAGAAATACTCTGGGAGGCAAACCCACTTCTTATCAGCACAGCTGTTACTTCCAGACAGATCTGTTCCTTCCCACCTCCCCTGGAGATGCTCAGAGATGCCCAGATCCAGGTAGGAGCTCCTGAATCCGATGTTCTGGGGCTGGGTCACTTAGCTCCTCTGGCTCCTTGAAGGAACCTCCCGCCCCTCTCCTGCCTGGGCCCATGGAGGAAGGTGAAGTCGACTTCCTTATACCATGTACTGCACCCTTGGGCCTCTAAGACCCATCTTTCTATGAGAACTGGTACCTGCAGGGAAGGAGAGGAGATACTCCTTCATCAGACCTTGCACCTTCTCACAGTACAGCTGGATCAGGCAGTTGTGGAACCGAGAGCCTGTCTCCTCCCAGACGTGGATGACATGTTCCTGAGGCAAGAGAGCAGTCTGCCTGGTACTCTCCTGGCTGTGACCTGGTTCAGTCACCTAGTCTCTCTCACATTTTACAGTCCTAACAGATCCCATCCAGCTTATCCCCTAATTAAACTGCAAAGATTACCATGGAGTAGCTGTTCTAAAACCACCAGGAAGTTGCACAATGCAATCCAGCAATGTCAGGAATTATTTTCTTGATTTTCAGTCTAAACTCCTTTAATTAATTTTATACCATAATCCTCCCAACTCTCACATCACCCCATGTAATTAAGGTTAAATATTTGCATTTTGATACTTAAAAACCTATTTGGTTGTACTGTGGTGACAGGTCAATTTGGCTGAACAAATGTGGCTTTGAAATTTTTTTCCCAAACATCATTCTCTTCTATCCCTCTGTACTTTACCTAGATTTAAAAGATATCATCAAAAGTAAGGTTTCCAGCTTGATCTACTGGGATTTCTTTTTTTTTTTTTTTTTTTTTTTTTTTTAAGATTTTATTTATTTATTCATTTATCCCCCCCTTGCTGCTTGTGCTCGCTGGGTCAGCTAACCACGCTGTGCGGGCGGGCTTGCCTTCACCAGGAGGCCCCGGGAACCGAACCCGGGGCCTCCCATATGGTAAACGGGAGCCCTACTGATTGAGCCACAGCCGTTTCCCTATTGGGATTTCTTTATTCAGGGAGAGTTGAAATAACCTTCTTTCTTGTATTTCTACCAATCCCAAGTGGCATAAATCCCAGTCTGAACTACCCCATGACTGAACCATGTAGTATAATCCAGAATCTTGGGTTTGAAGCTTTTTTAGTTCAGACCAAAAAAAATCTTACCAAATAAGGAATAGCCAGACCCTTAAAATTCTCTGTTAAGAAGCCAAGCACACGATCTCGTGGCAGGGACTCCACCTCTGGGAGATCTTCAGTAAATATCTGTTAGAACAAACCATAGTTCTAAAAGCAGAACCATTTGATTGCAATACCTACCACCAAACATCCAAATTGGAGGAACAAAGTTGGGTGACTACAGGAAGGTGGCGGGGGGATGAACCAACCAGAATCAGAAATGGAAGGAGAGTTGGTCCATTTAAACACGAGTCCTTTCCTATTTCCGTTTCAAAAGCTGACCTTACCCAGATGTTGCAGATACTGCACACAAATGTAGGAATCAAATGGACAGACTTTTGGTGGGAGAAGGGTATATAAGAAGGCATCTGGACACAGGTCCTTATTTTCATTAACATGTGACAGACAAGATCCCAGGTCTCCTGATACCTGTGTAAGGCTCTTTCCACTGTACCACACTGTTCTCTCAAGTTTCCCATTCTGCTCTTTTAAACACCAGAGAAACTGAACAAATCCATCTTCCTCTTTCACCCACTGCTACCCCAAGTGGAGTTTGGACAAGCATGCATACACCCAGACAAATCAGAGGGACAACTGTGATATACCTTCAGACCATCTTCTGGGAAGTCTCTTAGCACCCATACTGAGTATGAAAAAATCAAATGCAGGTTTTCTGTGCCTAAAGAGAGAAGTGATACTTGTCAGCAGTTGAAGCCCACCCTGCCCACAGGACTGAGAAGGCGGCAGGCAGGCAGGCATGTCACTCAGAATTTATTTTCCAGAGAAAATTGCTCTGGTCAAGCACCAGCCACTTGGGCTGCTTGGCTCTATCAGGCTGACTACATACCATGGGGTTGGCATGGTCACCCAAATTAGAAGAACAAAGTTGGATGGTCTGGCAGTTTGATATTATTTATGAATTCCAAAAAGAAATAAAGATTATGTTTGTAAACTGGTCTGTCCTCTGGGCATGAGGCCCTTTGACTGATCTAAATTCAAAGGCTTTACATTTACTTGATTATGTTAAGATTAGGGCTTTGATTTGACCATGTCATTGGTGGGCTATATAAACAGACAATCAAGGAGACAGAAACAGAGGAGTAGACACACAGAGAAGATACACAAAGGGAGAAAGACACCTCCATAGACACAGCAGGGGTCCTGGTAAGAGCGATGAGCCATTTGCCTGATAGTTTACAGGTGACCTTGTGAAGAGACCAGAGCAGCTGAGCCTGGAAAGAAATGAGCCCCAGGAAGAGTGATGAGCTCTATGCCAGCCTACAGCTGAGACTGGAAGAAGCTGGACTTACGGAGCCTTAAGAGGCAAGAGGAAGGCTAAACCCTCACACACATCACCTACCACCTTGCTTCAACACTTGGTAACAGAGTTTGGTAAGGAAATAACCTTGAGTCGGATTCTTTAGGGCCTTGTAACTAAGCTTTCACCCCAAATAAATACCCTTTATAAAAGCCAACAGATATCCGGTACTTTGCATCAGCACCCCTTTGGCTGACTAATACAGGTGAATACAGGAAGGGAGGGGATTGACCAACCAGAATCAGGAATGGAGGGAGAGTTGGTTCACTTAAACATGAATCCTTTCCTATTCCCATTTCAAAAGCTGAACTTACCCAGATGTTGCAGATACTGTACTGTCCTTTCATGGCCTTTCAGAGGGGAGTTTGCTTTCTTGGATTGGTCCACCAGCACCTGCAGAGCTGCCCATGAGGCCCAAGAACAAGATCATGAGCCTGTTCCAGAAGGTATATCCCCATATGGGAGACTTATCACACATTAGTAGGTATCCCCTGTCAACGTGAGAGAGCTTCCCAGATCAAAGAAAACCCCCTCTCTTTCAGTTACCTTTTTCATGGAGCCCCTTCTTCTCATAGAGGATTATCAGTTCACTGTACTTGTGAGCCTTCTTCAGCACATGCTCACTCTCTTCAATGTGGCAGTGATTGTTCTCCAGGCGCAGCAAGGGGGCCACCAGGGCCACGTTCGTCTATAGAAGAAGCAGGATTTCAGTGGAAACTGCCTCCTGGGGTGCCCTACCCTACCCCAGCCGAGGCCTTCCCTTGGCTGCAAGGTCAGGAATGTAACACAAGCCAAGAGAAAGAAAACAACCCTTTTTTGGGACTACAGAAATAGTAGTTTTTTTTAGCACATTTATAGTCTTTTTCATGTTGTGTTTTAATTTTGAGGGGCAGGGTATTTTCTTTGGGGAAATACGGCCCTTGTTTACTTTGTCGCACTAACCCCAATTCTACCACTGTGAGATTCTGAATCAATATCTTGCCTTATTCTCTTAATTCCAAGAAACTCACAGGCATCAGGCAAAGACTAGGTGGTTCCCTTCACCAAAGATTTCACTCTTATTAATAGCACGTACCCTAAACTGCAATGCTCCCTTCTACTTTTCCAAAGTTCTACAAGATGGGGGATTCTGGGTACATCTGAATGTTCAGGAAACTCACATGGAGGTAGCACTTGAGCAGAGTGGTGTCAATGATTTGTAAGAGCTTCTTCTTGGATTTGATGGTGGGAGTGCCTTCCATGAGCGGGGAGGTGCTAGACTGGTGATCAGAGTCATTCAGCTTCTTTACCAACTGACTGCGTTTCTGTTAAGGCAAAAAATGTGGGGTCAAGGCCAAAACTAAATCTTTATTTACTGAGCTACTGGGTAGCTCTAAATATGTCCAAATCACCTCATACCTATTCACCTTGGTCCATATTAGTACACAAGTTTTATAAGGGATCAAAATATATTACTACCAGAGGACTGTGGGAAGATGGCAGAGTAGGAAGTTCCAGGAATCAGTCCCTCCATCAAAACAACTATTGAACTGCTGGGAACTGTCTGAATCAACTAATTTTTTTTTTTTAAGATTTATTTTATTTCTCTCCCCAGCCCCCTTGCTGTTTGCGCTCGCTGTCAGCTCTCTGTGTCTGTTCGTGGTGTGCTTTCTGTGTCTGCTCGTCTTTTTTTTTTTTTAGGAGGCACCGGGAACCGAAGCTGGGACCTCCCATGTGGGAGGGAGGTGCCTAATCACTTGAGCCACCTCTGCTCCCTGCTTGTTGGGTCTCTCATTGTGTTTCCTCGTTGTGTCATCTCCTGGCATCATCTTGTTGTGTCAGCTCACTGCGCCAGCCCATTGCATCAGTATGCTGTCTTGCTTGCCTTCTTTAGGAGGCACTGGGAACCAAACCCAGGACCTCCTTTGTGGTAGGTGGGCACCCAACTGCTTAAGCCACATCCACTTTCCTGATATAACTATTTTGAAACTCTGGAGTCTAGCAGAACCAAACAGAAAGTTTGGAGCTGCAGAGTACAGTAATTGAAAGGAAAAACCCATTATATGGATTCAATATCAGCATTGAACAGGCAGAAGAAAGGATCAGTGAACTTAAAGACAACAGAAGTTATCCAGTGTGAGGGGCAGAAAAAATGAAGAAAAACGAACAAAGCCTGAGAGAACATTTGGACACCATCAGGCTTGGTGGCTGTGGTGTGGAGGATAGTGGTCACTGCATGAAGGTGAAATTCATCAACATTTACTACAATTTACTGGCCTGTACCTCCATCTCTTCCCCGAATTCTACACAGTGTTCCACTAGATTCGAGTTTCAAAATAATTGATTCAGACAATTTCTATCAGTTCAATAGTTGTTTTGGTGGTGGGACTGATTCCTGGAACTTCCTGGGTCTGCCATCTTCCCACAGTCCTCCACCCATGTTCTTCCACCCCAATCAAGCACTAGAACATTTCTATCACCCCAGCAAGTCTCTTCATGTCAATTCTTCTGTACAACCACCCCACTGATCTGATTTCTACCACTACACAGTACTCTTTCGTATCTAGCAAGGCCCATGGTCTTCTATGTCCTACTTTTGTTATGGCATAATACCAGTGTCAGTTAACCTCATATTTTCCAAACATCAGTGGGGAAGGTCAGGGATGAATGTGTGCCTGGATTCTCAAAGCCAAGGTGTTGGCTATTTAGGGCCTTCTCTAATGCCATAGGCTTGGGGGACATTCTGCCCAGGAACGCTTTTCACCTGGCACATGGGCCATGTAGTGCACAGGCCAGAGGTGACTTTGTGTGCTCCCTGCAGGCTGCCAGCTGCTGCTGGGTACCCCTGGAGTCCAAGGTCAAGGAAGTGCCAAGGCTACACATATGCTTGACAGATATGCCAGACACCCACTAACCCAAAAGCAGATGGCGGGATGCCAACATTACAATTTCCCCAGAAATGCTTCTCAGTGCCTACCCAGGACACCCCTTATAAACTTCTGCAGAACAAGTAAGCGGAAGAAATATGAAGTTCAACGACTCTGAATGGGTCCACAGGAAATAAACAATAGCCTTCTGCAACAGAGATTAGAGGCTTGTATGGTTAATTTTAGTTAACTTTAAAATTTCACTTACCCATCCATAATGGTAAACTGAAAACAATTTATACGTAAATACCCCTAAAAGATGTTGTGCAAGATTGCTGATAGGGAAGGACTTTCACAATATATGGCTAAATAAAAAGTAAGCTATAAAACAATCTATATAGTTTTATATGTTTGCAGTAGATAAACCAACAAATAAATAAAAACAAACTCATAAATACATTAAGTCTGGAAGGACAACCCTAAAATGTTACTTATCTCTGGGTGGTAGAGTTACAATTGAGTGTAATTTTGCTTTGTACTTTTCTGTGTTTTGTGAATTTTATGTATAGGGCAGGCATTTTTAAAAAATGGTGTATTTTTACAAAAAGCTTATCTAAAAAATTTGTCCTTTGCTATCAAATAAAATTTACCCATTTTAGACCCCATAATACAAGGGTTCTTAACCTCTTTTGTTTTGCCATTTAGGTGAAAACCACGGACCCCTTACTAAGTCCACACTACACTATGTATTATTTAATAAATATATCACACCCGCACCAACATGTCCCCACAAGAATAATGAATTTTTAAATTTTAATTCAAGCTCACAGACCCCTTGTTAAGAACCCCTGCTGTAATAGAATAGTGTGAAGACACCAGGAATCAGGTGTGTTTCCTGGCATCAGGATTTGGCAAAAACCATCTAAGCAGTACTGTTAGGTTGGAAAAGGAGCAGAAAGAGACCATGTCCCCACCCTAGACTCCTATAGTATTACTTTATGGAATGCCTGTGGCTTTATAGAGGCCCTCAGCTCCCTGCCATAGAGAAACAGGTATTGGAACTCCCAGGTCAGTTCTTCTGTACACCTTTGCAGCATACCTACCTGTGTCAGGTAGTCAATAAGAGCTAAGTGAGCCTTCTCCAATTCGGCCCCGGAGAGCACAGGCAATGGGTTAGGGTACTGGAGCTGCTTCCTGTAGTCTGTAGGCAGCAGGTCAGGGTACAGGCCCATCACATGGGTGGGATCTACATGGAAGGGAAACATGATTCTTCTGGAAGGGAGCCCAGTGATTTACGGAAAAAACAAATTAAAACAAGGCTATTACTAGAGCAAAGTAAGTTCTAGACTGGCTTTTTAAAAGGAACAACTCTTAGATTATGAAAGCTCAATGAATTGTCTATTTATGATTGCAGCACTTTTTTGTATGTATATTTTACTAAAATGTTAACAAAATAGCATGACTCTACATTCTAAAACACAGACATATGCACGTAAACAGAATTAGAATGAAATACTTATCAACTTTGTGAAGGTAGAGGAGAAAAAATTTCCAAGGAAAAACTGGTAAGACATTGAAGCAGAAAAGATAAATAGACTTAGTCATAATTTAAAAATTATATGTTGAAAAAGGAGTATTACTAGAACAAAAAAACAGACAACAGGGAATATATTTGCAACATATATGGCAAGAGGCTGAAATGTTGATTATATTAAACAAATTAGTTATAAAACATAAGATATTTGATAAATGGGCAAAAGGCATGAACAACTGACAAAAGAAGACTGAGTAAGTGAAAAATGTTCACTATATTAAGAATCAATGTAAAAAAAAAATCAATGTGGTACACATTAAAATGGCAGAGGTGACATTTTTATAACCACTTAATTAGCAAAAAAACTATTTTATGTGATACAACATGGTGCATGCAATGCTGTGAAACTGAATCACTTTTACACTGCTAAGGCAGTAAATACTTTTCCTCATTATGGAAAAAGCTCTTGGACCCACTGATCCCAATTCTAGGAATTTAGCCCAAGAAAATAATCCCTAAAGTGGAAAAAAAATCACACGATGTATGAAGTTTATAAAGCATTATTTGTAACAATGGAATTTTAGAAACAACAAAGAACTCCTTCACCAGCAAAATAAAGTATGATTCATTCAACTGATAGAGTATTATACAAGCATTATAGATTATAATTATGAAGGGCACCCAGCAACATGGAAAATGCCAAAACAACTTTAAGTAACAAATGTTATAAAAATGTACATCATTGTGCTTATGTTAAAAAATATTTAAGTAGACAAGGTTTGGATGAGTTATGATTAGATCAAGGTAACGTTTTTTCCTTCACATTTTTACAATCTTCTCATACTAGGATTATTTTATTTTCATTTAAAAAAATGTTGGAGAGGACCAAAGGCAGGTCCTGTCCCCTGTAATACAAGTGAGTTCCAGACAAATTGAACAGAAAACAAATGCTACACAGACTTGCCTCGAACCTCCCAGAAACTACATCATCAAGTCACCTGCATCTGGCCACCATACTCTGCCCATTCAGGAAGACCCTGTCCTCAGATCAGAGAATCAAGATAATCTGAAAAACACACTTGTGAAAAAGGGCAACTCAATAGGGCAGTTGGCAGTTCGACACGGGACCTGCACAGAAGCAGAGTCTGAGAGAAGACACAGCTGCTGCGGTCCGTGAGTCCACGGTCCTCATTCAGGCCCTCCTCCGCCTCCTGCCGCCAAGGTTTGCGTCTATAAACACAGATCTATCACATCAATCCACGTAAAAACCCTGAATGTCACCCGAGGTCTATCAAAGCCCAAACCCCTTCGTGGTATTCAAGGTCCTTTGAAATCTGGCCCAAACATATCTTTCCAGTGCGATGTATCCCTCACCTCCAAATATCACACTGGACTCTGGCTTGCAGGTCCTCGGACATGACAGTACATCCTTCTGCCTCCAAATGCTGCTGTACATTCCACTTTTCCTTTTCACCCTACAGGGCCCAGTTCATCTCCTTTCTCCCCTCCTCTTAGGCAGACCTACTCACTTACCTAAGCTCCTGGAGAACTTTTTCACACTTATCCCAATGGTTCTACATGTAAGCTCTTTGTGGACAGATCACATATCTTATTCATTCATAAAGGCCAGGACCAAAGACAGAGCTGGTATTGTCAACACTTGTCTGACTTGCCCTGAATTATATCATGTGTAGAATCCCAAGTACAATACAGACATGTAATTAAAAATGAAATTATACTCCTTATGTAGAACAAAGGATACAAATAAGCTCTGCTAAGGCATTCTTCCAACCCCTATGACATTTGCACTAGCTGCTCCCTCTGCCTATAATGTTCTTCCCCCAGATGTCTGTGTGGTTCCTTAAATCGCCTCCTTCAGGTAGTAACCGGAATGTCCCCTTCTAAGAGATGCTGTCTCTAACCATTCTACTGCAATCCTAACCCCTACCTTAGGCACTCCTTCTACCCCTTTCCCTGCTTTATTTTTCTTAGCACTTATCATTTCCCGACATTTTATAATTTTGCTTATTTATTTTATTGTCTGCTTCCTACCCATCAAAATATAAGCCCCCATAAGGGCAGAGATTTGTCTCTCATTTCACTGCTTGGCACCTGGACTAGTCTTCAGCACATAGGAGAAGCTTGATAAGCATTTGTTGAGTGAAAGAATGAATGAACCAACAATGCTTTTGAATCAATTCAACAGTCTAAGGCTCAATTTCAGATCTAAATATGAGATCCAAGAAATAGAAATATCCCACTCATACTCTTGCCATTCCACACCATCCACACCATCCACCAAGACCTCTCAAATCCCAGGGCTTCAATGCAGTGTGAGTCTTCACATCAAGCCCTTCTGCAGAGTCCTATAGCACTTACCTTTCTACCTTGCAAGAGAACTTTTATATACAAGCTATAGGTTGCCATAAGAAAATAAGCCTATAATAGTGGGTCTTAAACATTTTAGGATCTTGGACATCTGAGAGAATTTGATGAAAGGTATTGATCCTCTCTCCAGAAAAACGCACATATAAACAAAATTTTACATTTAGTCTTGGGCGGTTCATGGACATGCTAAAGCCCATGCACAGGCCCCATGTTCTCCAGGTTCACTTAATGAGATGAACATATGATGGGAAGAGACAGAACTTCTTCCTGACCCATAAGGGGTAGAAATAAAACTGAAGCAGTGACACTCCTCTGAGGGGCTTAACTGGGACATAAAAGGGATAATCAGAGAGGCAACCTGGGCCTAGTCCATCCTGCTCTGTGGGGGAGGAGGAGGAGCCCTGGGCCTGGTGGACATAAGTATTTCGGCCATTTGGCTGTTCTCTGCAGTGGGGCAGCCCTCTGGCTCAGATGAAACACCTCCACACGGCTTTCTTTTGCTCCAGTTCTGTGCTCCTTACGCAGTCTTCTGACACGGCTTCCCAGACACACTTTGCTCTGCTCCTACATGAGTTTCTTTGATGTGAATTAGCTCATATGCAATTGATAAATGGTGGAATGATGTCAGTATTAGGGAAATGCTGTGTTGGTTTATGTGCAATTTTTCCTGGCTTGTTAATATTTTTAAATGCTCAGGGGCAGCTTTCTCACAATTAAAGAGAAAGCCTTAGCTAAACATTAAAGCTTAAAGAAAGAGTTGAGAGTCTTAAAGAAGTGTCCTCCTTCAATGCAAGTAGTGGCTTTTTAGCAGCTTCAAGAACCACTATACTTTCTACTAAGTAAAGCCATCTGGGGAAACCAAAAGTACAAATGAAGCATGTTAAGTAAATTTTTTTTTTTTTTTTTTTGGTTTTATAAAGAAGTCTATACCCAGGATCAGATTTGGTCATTTTGACAAAATACGGGCCAACACCAGTGGAAATTTAATTTTAGTTGGATTGTTATTATTGTTTTTATTGGTGTTTGTGGTGGTTTGGAGCATATGTTCCCCAGAAAAAAATGTTCTTAAATATAATCTGTTCCTGTGAGTGTGAAGCCATTGTTAGTAGGACCTTTTGATGAGCTTCCTTCAGTTAAAGTGTGGCCCCTCTCAGCCAGGATGGGCCTTAATCCTCTTACTGGAGTTCTTTACAAGAAGAATGAAATTCAGGAGAGAAAGCCACAGAGGGAGGAGCCAGAAGCTGAATGTCAATGGAACCCAGAAGAGAAAGGACAGAACAGAAGACTATGCCATGTGCCTTGCCTGTGACAAGCTAGGGACCAAGGATCTTCAGCAGCCAGCCCCAGAACACCACAGACTTTGGGGAGAAAGCATCACCTTGATGATATCTTTTTTTTTTTTTTTTTTTTTTAGATTTTTTATTTATTTATTCATTTATCCCCCCTTGCTGCTTGTGCTCGCTGGGTCAGCTAACCACGCCGTGCGGGCGGGCTTGCCTTCACCAGGAGGCCCCGGGAACCGAACCCGGGGCCTCCCATATGGTAAACGGGAGCCCCACCGATTGAGCCACAGCCGCTTCCCCTTGATGGTATCTTGATTTGGACTTTTTTCCCTAACCTCAAAACCATGAGCAAAGAAATTCCCATGGTTGAAGCCGAACATAGTATTTGCTTAAGCAGCCAAGGAAATTAAAACAATGCTCTACTTACAAAATTGCGTAGGTTTTGAGTGGTCTGCTTCAACTTTATTTTTCCATAAGCCCCATTATCTTTCGTGAGCATATGTCATAGAATACAAGATTTTGCAGGACCACAAACCAGGCATTGTACAATGCCTGTAGATAAAAGGTGCCTGGGTCCCATGCATGAATATTCTGGTGCTTGGAAAGGGATCTAATCTTTCTACTGTAAATAAATAAAGGACTGTTCTGTTAACATATTGGTCTCACGAGATTTTGGTCAGGGTCAACCTGTCACCAGTAGTCTGATGATCTTTGGGTGTTACTAAGAACATCCACTTCTAAACTGAAGGACCTGAGGACCAGACCTTAGACTGAAGTCAGTCAATGGAGGTGCTGCCTGGGAAGTCCTGCCAATAGTTAGCTGCCCCGCTAGACAAGATCGCCACCAGTACACATCTCCAACTGCTGGAAAAGGTCCAACTGTGTCTTATCTTCTCTACTAGACAGTTCTTTGAAAATAGAATTCCCCTCTGATTTTGTTGCTTGGGGCCCAGCAGAGTGTTCTTGTATTCTCTAAGAGCTCAGTAGATATTTGTGGAGTGAATAAATTATTAGAAGGTAGCAGCTGCAATAGGGCTGACTTTAAAGTCTTAGGATTGGGGTCCAGGTATGGTTAGTACATGGAAAAAGGGTGAAGTTACTATAGCAGTTCTATCTCACTACTCCAGTGTCTTCCCAAAGACCTGGTGGTACACTGAAAACAATGCCCCAATTGAGTTCATTCAGAGGAAGGATGGCAGACATTTATCAGTCTGATGATCTGAGGCTGTCCCACGTCCATCTCCTTTCTTAACAGCAACCTATTTCCTTTCAGTGCGCTCCCTCTTCCACACTACATATTATCTTGGTGGGAGGCTGCTCGAGGCATCTACCTTTTCCTTCAGAAGCAGAGGGGAGCCAGAACCTCTTTCCCCACTCTTGGTAGTCTGGGAGTGGGAATATGACCTAATCCAGGCCAATCAGATCCCTCTGATGCTGAAAAAGTAATGCAAGGATGACAAGCATGCATATTTTCCAAAAATGGCCATGCTTTTACATGCTTCTCTTATGTACATTTATGCTCCTCCATCATGAGATCTGTGTTCCATTACCTTGAGCCCAGGAGGACCCTTCTAAATGCCTCAATCAATAGAATATTACAGAAATGACAGTCATATAAAGCATTGAGTCTTCTACCTACATCTCTTGGATGGCTCAATCTGGAAAAAAGCCAGTGGCTACATATGTGGACCCCCAAGCAGCCCTGTAAAGAGGCCCTCTTGGACAAGAATTGAGGCTTCCAGTCAACAGCCAATATCAATTGTCAGCCATGACAGTGAGCCACCTTGGAAGTGGATCCTCTATCCCAGGCAAGACTTCAGATGATGGTAGCCCAGCCAATCCACAACTTCAACCGCATGAGAGATACTAAGCAAGAACTGCCAAGTCCAGCCCTTCCCAAACCCCACCCAATATACTGTGGCAGTTTGATGTTATTATGAATTCCAAAAAGAAATATAGATTATGTTTATAAACTGGTCTGCTCCTCTGACTTGATAATCCTTTGATTGTATTAGATTCAGCTGAGGCGTCTGATTAAATTATGCTAACATTAGGGCTTTGATCCAACTGCGTTATTAGAGTACAACTCAGCGTCGAGTCCCAGGCCCCTTGGACTGATAAAACAGACTCTCACAGGGAAGTAGAGACACAGAAGCAGATTTGCAGGAAGAGTGAGAAGGAAGTAAAACAGTACCAGGAAATTCCCAGTAGAAAAATCCTCTAACAATTGCGGTTGGGAAAAACCCAGGTGCCCATCTGAGTCTAATAAGAATCAGCACATCATGCTCCAAAGATCAACCACTCCCCCTCCCTGCTGGAACGCTAACAGAAAACATCAGCTTCTGGAACTGTGCCTGCTTGCTTTGCTCATAACCTTATGGAGAAATGTGTATGTTTAACCCAATCCTGCCTTTTGGCACACGCAGGAAGGAGTGGCGTGCGTGTGGGAAAGGAATCTATAAAAACTGCAGTCTCCGGACGTTAGGCGCGACTCTCACTGAGGAGTACACCCCGGCCGGTAATAAAGGTTCCATTAAATTTCCTCCTGGGAGTCGTTATTTGCATGAATTGTTCCACTTCAAGAGAGAGTGCGCCATAGAAATGCCCTGAGAAGAGAGATGAGCTTGATAGTCTATAGCTGAACTTGTGGAGAGAACAGAGCAGCTGAGCCTGGAAAGAAATGAGTCCCGGGGAGAGTGAGAGCCTTGACAACCTACAGCTGAGATTGGAAGAAGCTGGGATCATGGAGCCTTAAGAGGAAGAAGGAAGGATGAACTCTCGCAGACAATGGCCGTCATTTTGCGTCAACACGTGGCCAATGACTTTGGGTGAGAAAGTACCTCTTATGGTACCTTGAGTTGGACTCTTTAGGGCCTGGTAACTGTAAGCTTCTACCCCAAATAAATATCCTTTATAAAATCCAACAGAGTTCTGGTAGTTTGCATCAGCACCTCTTTGGCTGACTAGCACAGATACCAAGAGAAATAACAGGTGATTATTGTTATTTTAAGTCACTAAATTTTGGGGTGATTTGTTACGTAGCATTAGCAGCTAATACAAGATGGTAGGGGGTAAATGTCATTGAGGATGCAACACTAAGGGAGGTGGTGGTAGCAACAGCTAAGGAAGTGGCTCTGCCAGTAGAGGACCACCCAGTCTGTCCTGGCTACAAACTGATTACTGTTCAGCTTCTTGCTTCCTGCTTGGAGGTCTTCCAGAGCTTCCTTGGTTCCTATCCATTCCTGAGCCTGGTATCCCATCAGTTTTGTGAGTCCCTCTATCTGCCATCCCCATCATAATCCAATAAAACCTTTCTGCTTAAAGTATCCTGAACTGGTCTCCATGCTTACAACCAAGAGCCTGAACTGATAGAGGAAATTACCATAGTTCATCATTGGCCAAGGTTGAGGGAAGGTGGAAAGAAGACAAAGAAAAGAAAAGAAATAAATAATATGATATAGAGTCAAACAGAGTATATATAAATTGATCTAAATTTAGCAAAAATGGAATATACAGGAATGAAAAGTTTAATAATAATAATAGCAAACACTTACGTAGCATTTGTCAAGTGCCACACACAATTTTAAGCACCTTGCATAATCTTCACAGCAATGCCACAAGGTGAGCATTGCTATTTTTCCTATTTTACAGAGGAGAAAACTGAAGCTCAGAGAGGCCGAGTAACTTGGCCTGAGGTCAGTCTGACTTGGGGTCCTACTCCTCACCATCAGGCTCTAAGGTCTACAGAGATTTTAGGACACTGAGAAAAGGAAGGTTTTCATGGCACTGCTCTGGACTGCCTCTCAAAAACGACCTACTGTTTAATCCAACTGTGCTGAGGTCACGGAGATTGTCTAGAGCAGCATTCAATAAATACTAGATGATCGATAAACATTTGTTGAACTGACTGCCGTTACCTTTCTCTAATGTAGACAGCAAATCATCCTGGAAAACTGGAAGTCTGCATTTATGGGTGAGATCAGGTCAATAAGATTGATATAGGATTATAAATATGAACCACCAACAGGACCTTTTGATGTATGAGGATCGGCTTTGATGAGAGTCATCTTTCCCCATTCTTCGATGTCTGGCATCATTTCTCCCTGTCCTTTCCAGTTTCCTCTCCCTTCATCGGTCCCTTATCCCAAGGCCACACTCACTTGTTACCTGTGCCAAGCTTGGCAAAGACCTGCATGGACTCATCAAAACGTTTCTGGCAGAAGAGGTTGAAGGCATACAAGTTTTTGATGTGATGGATCTGTTGCTGCTTTTCACTGTCAGAATCATCTTTCATTTCCTAGTGAGAGAGGAGAATAGGTAAGGGCTCATGCACTCAACACACACATTTATTCGCGACCTACTCGGTGTTAAGACAATATCCTGGAGCTACAAACGCCAAAGTGGACAAGACAGTCATGTAGTATCTGCCTTCACAGGGTTCTCAGTCTAACTGTAAGAATGACAAGTAACTATGCAACTAAAATACAAAAGGGTTTCTACAAAGTACCTGGCCAGAACTCATCAAAACTGTCAAGATCATGAAAAACAAAGAAAGACTAAGAACCATCACAGACCAGAAGACACTAAGGAGACACAGCAGCTAAATGCAATATGATATCCTGGATTTGATCCTGGAACAGAAAAAGGACATTAATGGGAAAAAAACAGGAGAAATCTCAAAATCTGGAGTTTTGTTTAAAAACATCAAAACAGAACAGAGCAAGCATGATGACAGAAGCATGTGGAAGGTGTACCTAGTCCAGTCTGAGTGATGCATCAGGGGAGATGTAAATAACAAGCTCAAGTTAGGCAGGCGAAGCTGGGCAGGTGGGAGATGGGAGAGGAAGAGGAAAGTGTAATCCAGGCAAATAGGACAGCACTTGTGCAAGGCCTTTAAATGACAGCGATCATGGCATGCTCAAGGAATGAAAGATGTTCGCATAACTGGCACAATTTGGAAAAGGCCCTGTTCACAGTAAAAGCTGAAAAAAAGGGACCTGTGATGATTACCTTTGCTTCTTCCTTATAACCTTTTGTTCTCCTATTAACCCCTTTAACCAATCCTTTTTTTCAAAAGATTTATTTATTTACCCCCCGCCCCTTGTTGTTTGTGCTTGTTGTATCTGTTCATTGTGTGTGCGTCTTTCTTTTAGGAGATACTGGGAAATGAACCCGGAACCTCCCATGTGGGAGGGAGACACCTAATTGCTTAAGCCACCTCCGTTCCCTGCTTTGTTGTGTCTCTCATTATGTTTTCCTCCTTGTGTCTCTTGTTGCCGTGCCAGTCCGTCGCATCAGATTGCTGTCCTGCTCGTCTTCCCTAGGAAGCACTGGAAACCAAACCCAGGACCTCCCGTGTGGTAGGCGGGAGCTCAATTGCTTGAGCCACATTCGCTTCCCACCTTTAACCAGTCTTTACCAAATTTAATTTCCTTTTTCAAAACATCTCTCAATTTTTCCCTTGCTTCCTTTTCTTTTCTACTGCTACCCTCCTGGTCCAGACCATCATCAACATGAGGCTGTATCTGGTCTAAGGTCTCCTGCTTGGTTCTTTAAAGGATTCCATAACCTGATGTCAGCCTCCTCATCAAGTTTGTTTCTAAGACATTCAAGCCATCCCTTCTGCTCTAGTCAGGGTGGGCTTCAAATATGCCACTTTTGTTTTTACTTCTTTAACTTACTCATGTTCTTCACCTAGGCCCAAAAGCCCCCGTTTCCTGCTCCTGGTCCTAATCTTACCCAGCCTTACAGGGTTTACTCAGGGTGTCCAACCTCGGGACACCTATTTCAGCCCATGGTGGACTGTCCCTTATCTAATATTTTGTGCCACATTTTGTCAATACTAGAGTTTAGTATGAAATTACCCTCTGGAAGTTTCAGTATGTTCTTTTATCTATTTAAATAAAAGACCAGTTCCTCGAGGGCTAAGATGATGTCAGCCGCCTTTTGTCGTAAGAAAGGCAGGGCACATAGCAATTATAAGCCTGGAAAAGAGAAGGGAAAATGGCAACCCATTACCATCTTCTCTGCTGAAGACTAAATAGAAAACCTGCAGCATGAAGACTAGTGAAAAGACCCCAAGGCCTTCCTGTTAAGAAAAGCAAACAAACACTAAAAAAGCTATATACTACATGATACCCTTTTTATACAAAAAAAAAAAAAAAAAAATTTAAGGGAGTGATGTTGCAGTCTGGCAGTTTGATGTAATTATGAATTCCAGAAACCGATATTGGATCATGCTTATAAACTGGTCTGCTAATCTGGGCATGATTAAGTTATGATTAGGGCATTAACTGGGCCACATCAGTAGGGCGTTGAGCCCCACCCCTTGGTGGGTGGGGGAATCAAATATAAAAGGCAAGGCAAAAGACAGAGAGAGCAGTTTTGATGTTGGAGTCTGGAGCTGGAGCCCTGGGAAGTAAGAGAGCTTGGTCATGAGGAAGGAGAGAAGGCTCTGGGATAGAGACAAGCCATTCACTTGATAGTCTACAGCTGACCTTGTGGAGGAACCAGAGGAGTTGAGTCCGGAGAGAAACGGAGCCCTGGGAAGAGAGGAACCCAAGAAGCCTGAACCCTGGCAAACTTTGGCAGCTATCTTGCTCCAACATGTGGCAATGGACTTTGGTGAGGGAAGAAACTTATGCTTTATGGCCTGGTAACTGTGGACTTCTACCCCAAATAATATCCTTTATAAAGACCAACCGATTTCTGGTATTTTGCATCAGCACCCCTTTGGCTGACTAATATAAGTGATAAACACAAAATTCAGAGTAAAAGCTGTGCCTGGATGGAGGGCAGAGGGACGGGATGGGGAGGAGCACACAGGTAGATGTAAGTCATTGTTCTGGGGAAGGACAGTGGGTTCGTGGGTATTCATTCAAAAATGAAAATGCAATAATACAGGACAATGTGTGAGGGGGTATAGTAAACAGCTGAAATTAAATGCCCCAAGAAAGAAATCATCTCTATAGGATATTAAACATGTTTAACTCTTAAGACAGGATTTTTGTTTGAAATTCAGAACTTACACATTCAAAATAAACATTGCTCTTCAAAAGTAACCACAATATTTACTCCAAAAAATGTGGTTTCCACTTTCAGAAACAATTTACAAGCTACACTAGAAATCAAGTTTCACTACTACTATCTTCATAAAAACAACTTCTCCTTTTATTTCAGTTAGCACTGTCCAGTTTAATGACTAGGTTAGGTGCAGAATGACTTTTGGTTGTTTCCCAAAATCAAATCCACTCTCAATGGATGACAATAATCATCACTGAGGATGTTCAAAAGAATGAGATACAGACACTGAAGTCACTCTCTAAAAGGTTTTTGGTAATGGAGGCATCATTGGAACAAGTGCCTGTCACTACTTTGCTGTGAAAAATATCCCATGCAAACATTAAAGGAAAGTAACAAGAAAAAACATAAGATTATAGTCTTGCCGAATGCAACAGCTTGAGGAGATTTCAACATATCCACAGAAGTCCTACTTATCCAAACACAGGAGCCTACCAGTGACAGGGAATTTGAGAGGCCCTCTAGTTACCGCTTTCAACTGGGCTGTAGTCTTACATTTACGGTTGTTACTATACTTTACTATCCGTATTGCTTTTAACTTTTCAAGACTATACCATATCTATTAAATTGTTTTATTCTCCCATTAATTCTATGAGGTATTGTTATTATAATTAGCACTCATTCTACATTTGACAGATAGGCAAACTGAAAAGTGAAATGACTTTAAAAGCTACATAAGATATTCTGCGGCAGAATCAGACCCTGAATTCAAGCTTTGTGCTGACTCTACTAGTCCAAACTAAATTATAAACATCTAAACCAAAATACTTTCGAGAACTCTGAGAAAGGCAGGCTCACACCCAAACCTCAGGAACAAGACTTACTGCCAGCTGGAGAGCCAATTCAAACTGTTTATCCTGGAGAAGCTGTTGGATTTGGGTTGCCATGGGTACAGGAATGAGTCTCCAAACAAAATGATTGCTGGCCACGTAGATAATGTTTGATCTGGAGGTGGAAGTAAGAATATTAGCAAAGGAACACAGGCTTTGGAAAATATGGCAACCACAGGAAAAAAAGAAATTCCGTACCCTCCCGAGGTAATGAAACGGGGCCTCTGCAATTCAATGCTCTGGACCAGAAGTCTCGGCTCAAACGTGCGGATCTCTACGTATCGAGGCAACACTGCAATGATGTAGGGAGGCTGGTGCTCTGTGCAAGAGAGAATTTGTTGTGATGCATTTCTGGTCTAAGGCTTTGGGTCATGGAGCGTTTAATTTTAAGTTGTATTTAAATGGGATCCCCAAAAAGTTTACTTGTCAAGCACTAAGCCAAGATCCTACACTGTGATAGAGAAAGAAAAACAAAATTGCTTTGCCTGAGTGATACTAAGAGAAGTCTCTTGCCCAAAAAGGATACATCCAGCTTTGCTGAGGGTGATCTGATCTCATTCCCTGCTTCCTCCAAAGTACTGGGTGAAAACTTCCCTCTCTCCTTTCTCATCCGTAACAAAGCGAGGCCAGAAAAGGCCAACTGCAGCTGCTTCATGACAATCCAACAGCGAAAGAACAAGGTTACTTCACCTCTTCTTGCATTCTCTTAGAAAGGGCAAGAGAAAGGCCACCTTTTTTATCCCTAACATTATGCTAAGAGAAAGAACTCACATTTCTAGTCAATGTTCTTCTGCTTGAGATTTTCCTAGGGAAAAGATAAAAAATCTAATTGAGGCATAATTGTTCACAAAGAAAGTAGCTGGATGGAATTCTCAGTGTAGTCATTCCCTATCTGATACTTGCTGTGAGTCTTATACTATTTTCCTCTATTACACACAACTGAAAAAACACTTTCACTCAAATATCCATGATCCAAAGTTTTCCCATTTTGGGAAAGAGCCAGTCTAAATTCCTGGGTTACACCACTTTCCCCCGTTCTTTCTTCTAACTTTTGAAAACAACATTCACACATCCACTCTTGCTCACTGTAATTTTTGACAGGCATGTGACAATCTAAAGCTCAGAAAGCTAGGTGAAGCAGAATAATCCCATAAAAGTACTAAGGAAGCCAGTATGTGAAAAGCACAGTTGACAGAACTATAAAATCCTTGCAAGGAAAGTCTTCCTTTCTTTGAGAGATTGTATGATGAAATAGATTTAACTCATATGGAGAGAATTTAGAAAATAAGCAACTCAAAATAATCATTTAAAATACAAAACTCAGAATAAGACTGAATAAGGATCTACTTTACAATGAACTCTGAAATAAAAGTTACCTTTTATATAATACATTAAATACAATTTCACAATCTTAAAAATAACAGAAATATTTTCTATGACGGTATTCCAAATTATATCAAGAACTAGTAAAAAATGAACCATTAAATGGCATAATTATCATATATAAATTTAATCTCAAAGAATATGTTCATAAAAATAGTGTCTTAGTGAAGTTAATTTGCTCTGAATTTTTCTGATCTACTCTCTGATAAAACGTTTTTCATATTATATTTGCAATTTACACTCTAAATAAATAGTGCAATAAAATATCAAAGCTAGACGGGGATTTGGAAATGAGGAAACGAACATCTAAGTAGTATTTCCATTGATTTGAATGTTATTGTCAGTATTATGCTGATGTTTTTAATCTATCAAAAAATAAAAAAACATATTGTTTTCTACTTTTCTCCTTCCTTCCTTCCTCCCTTCCTCCCCCCCCCCCCCCCCCCCCCCTCCCCCCCCCCCCCCCCTTTTTTGGTTGGACTCATTTTGAAAAGTTAGTACAATTTTCTTTAGTGTTAACTTGTATAATTATCTAAAACTTCTCTCTTTTTTTTTTTTTTTTTTTTTTTAAGATTTTATTTATTTATTCATTCATCCCCCCCCTTGCTGCTTGTGCTCGCTGGGCCAGCCAACCACGCTGTGCGGGCGGGCCTGCCCTCACCAGGAGGCCCCGGGAACCGAACCCGGGGCCTCCCACATGGTAAACGGGAGCCCCACTGATTGAGCCACAGCTGCTTCCCAAAACTTCTCTCTTTTTTAATCTGGCCCATTTAAAAGGTCTCATTTAATAATAATAATAATGTTAATAATAATAATAATAATAATAATAAAAGGTAATCTATAATAGAAACCCCTTTTGGTTTTCACTTCTCATAAATTCAGATCTAGACCACAGAGATGGTATGGATCTCTTTATATCCTCAAAACCCATCAGAGTGGATGATGTGCAGCAAGCACAGAATAAATGGCTGCTGCTGATACTAATTCCTTCATTCAGCAGGCATTTACTAAACGGCTATGATGTTTCAGACACTGCATCATGTGGTAAGGATTCAAAGTGGATCACAACATGAGTCGAGACCTCAAGGAGCTCGTCCACGGGCAGAGGAGACAGATGCTCAGCAGAGCTCAGTGTGGCAGTGCGGGGGCCATGACAGAGAACTTTAGAAGGGCTATGGGAGAACAAGGGGGAAGCGACCAATTCTTCCTGGGCGCCAGAGAAGACCACAGAGGAAGTGCCGCTGAACAGGGCCTTATCATATGAACAGCAGGTTGCGGAAGAGAAGGAAAAAAGGGCAACAGTACGTATAATGGCAGAGTTAGGGGGCCCAGCCTGACTGGGGTGTGGGTGAAGACATACGGATGACCACAGAAAAGTAAATGACGTCGTTGGGAGTCCAGGGGACAGACTTCCCCTCCTTAAATCAAACAGCCCAAAACACATAGCTGCCTGCATGACCGGGACACTCATTAGTTTAAAAAGTAACAAACCTCCCCAGAGGAAAAGAAATGTGCAGATGGTACTGTAAACTCTAATCCTCTCAAGGTTGTGTACTTTCTTCCTGGTATAATATCACCAGACACCCCCTTTGTGCAGTTGGTGTAACTCTTGCAGAAACTCTGCTCTCACACTCTATGGAATGTCTTTGTTCTAAGATCCCTTATATTGCCCCTCCTTTTCTTGCCTCTTTGCAGAGCGCTACCTTCATTCTCTGGACCACCACCACCAGAGAGTCCCTCTCCTGTACATAAGTCCCAATAAAGCACATGTATGATTCAGTGCCTGGTATGTTCTTTGGTCTTGCGGCCACCCCAACTCATGTCCTTCAGGAGCTCAGTTGGAACAAAAGTTTAGAATGGACACCGTTCTGAGAAGTTAGGTCTTTGTCCTGTCAGATGTTGATCCTCCCCACCCTACCTGCAACGAATGGCCTCTCCTTCAATATGTTAAAGCACAGAAACATTTTTGGGAAATGCTGCTGAAGGTAACTGGGCACTGGCAAAGGTTTTAACCAGGTCAGGTTCCTTAAGGTCCTCTGGCAAATCAGCATGTCTCCTACACTTAACTCATTATTCAAGCTGTTCCTTCTGCCTAGAATGAAAGGGCCAGATCCCGAAACCCCTGCCTGGCCTATCCAATCTTACTGCATAACAAAACTTCTCACTGAAACAGTGAACTTCCCTTTCTGTGAACTATTGAACTGCAGCTCATGCAATTTAATACCCAAACTTCAGCAGTGCCTTAATTTATCTCTTTAGCCAAAATGTAGTCCTTGTCTCCTCAGCTAGAGTCCTTAAAAACAGAAAGTACACTGTATCCCCCAATCCTCAGCAGTAGCTATTTTAATAATGTTCACTCTTCTGACTGGAAATGAATTTCTGAAAGGGCAGTCAGTCACAGGCCTCCAGGCAGTAACAGCACAGAGATCCGGGAGTGGGAGGCAACTATTGGAACAGAAACACCTAAGGAGCAGGAGCCGACACTGACGCCTTACTGCAGTTTGTGACTCTGAGCTATGAAAACAACAATAGGGGAAGCAGATGTGGCTCAAGTGACTGGGCTCCCATCTACAATATAGGAGGTTCAGGGTTCAATTCCTAGGGCCTCCTGGTGAAAGGCAAGCTGGCCCACATGGTGAGCTGGCCCAAGCAGAGAGCTGACCCATGTGGAGTGCTGGCCCACACAGAAGTGCTGGGTATAGCAAGATGACGCAACAAAAAGAGACACAGAGGAGGGACAATAAGAGATGCAGCAGACCAGGGAGCTGAGGTGGCACAAGAGATTGAGCACCTCTTTCCACTCCAGAAGGTCCCGGGATTGGTTCCTGGTGCTGGCCAAAGAGAGGACACAGAAGAACACAGAGAGAGCAGACAGCGAGCACAAAAACAATGGGGGTGAGGGTGGGGGGAGGTGGGGACAGATGGGACGGAGGAGAAATAAATAAATAAATAAAATCTTTAAAAAACAAAAGCAATAGCAGCAACAACTACATCAAAAACCCTTTGTTATTAAGGTATGTGTATTATATAAATAAATAAGGAATTTCCACTAATTTTCAAATGTGGTCTATTAGGCCCAGGATACAATAAAACAATAAAAAGAAGGTAGAGGAAGAGGAAAACTAAGCAGTAATCGCTTCCTAAAATGTACATTTCTGTTTACATTTTTTTCTCTCTGGGGCAAAACTTCCTACAAAAATAGAATACCCAGTTTTTAATGATCCTAAAGTACACAGCTACTTATAAGGAGAACTGAGAGTGAATGACACAGCCCAACCCACAGTTTCCTAAAGCTAAGAAAAGGGATGCCATTCTTCAGGGATGGCACACCACCCCAGCTCCAAGTGGGAAACAGCAGCTTCTCACCCATGGCAACAGGTATGTCTGTCCAGTTCAGGGCACATTTCTGTGTGCAGATCCCCTCCTCGTTGAGCACCACGGTGAGATCATCCTGACCCACGGCCACTTTTCCATCTGCCAGAGGTGCAACTAAGGGTTCTAGCTGTTTTCCTGTTGGAAAGAGCTCTTTGATGGAGCCCTTTCCATCCACCTACAGGAAGACACAAAATGAGTTAGCCAGCATTCCCTGTCCAGAGTCAAATGGAACACAGATTGGAAAAAAAATTCAGACAAAATGCAAAAGTGAACAATATTCCTTGTTCAGCATAAGGAAATATTATAGTTTGTTATCACACAATTTATCACCATGAAACAGAATCAGTTCTTTTTCTCTAACACAGATAAAAGCATCGACCCTGGCAAGTGACAATGCCAAGTGCTGGCAAAGATGTAGAGCCACTGTAACTTTCATACACTGCTGGTGGGAATGCAAAATGCTACAGCCATTTTGTTTGTTGGCTGCTGATTTTTTATAGTTAAATATACATTTACCATAGAACACAGCAATGTCATTTCTAGGCATTTTTCCAAGAGAAATAAAAACTTATATATACAAAATCCTGAATGTGTACAGCAGCCTCATTCATGATCGCTAAAAACTGGAAACAATCCAAATATCCTTCATCAACCCAATGGATAAATATACTGTGGAATATCAATACCATGGAATACTACTCAGCCATAAAAAGAATAAACTATTGACACATACAACTTGGATGAATCTCCAATGCATTATATTAAGTGAAAAAAGCCAGTCTCAAAAGACTTCACACTATATAATTCCATTTATATGATATTCTAGAAAAGGCAAAACTATAAGAGATGAAGAACAGTTCAGTGTTTACCAGAAGTTGGGGAGGTAAGGGGAGGGGCAGCATGAGGGAATTTTTTGGGGTGATAGAACTGCTCTGAATCTTGATTGTGATGGAAGGTACACCACTCAGAACCACACACCAAAAAGAATGCATTTTATTGAATGTAAATTTTTCAAAAACAAATAAACAAACATGTTTCTAATGTAAGATTTCCCACTCTCAGAAGACTCCATCCCTGGGAAGGGGATGACAGCATCCATGGCAGTCAGAGGAAAGAGAGCCCTACTCCAACCTTTGGTTTCAGCTCCCCACCAGCCCCTGCAGACTTCTTTGAGCACATATATGCCTAGATGCTATTCAGTTAGTTGCATAGCAGTGACTCCTCTAGGAGTTTGTAACTCTGGTGCTGAGAGAACTAGGATATTCCAGCAATAGAAATATAGAACAAATATATTGCTTAGACAAACAATGAAGAGTGCACACAGTGGGTGGGAGGTGGGGTGAAAGGGCTCTAGAACGACCACGTCTGGATTGTGAGAGGATCTTTTTTTTTTTTTTTTTTTTTTTTTTTTTTTAATGTGAGAGGATCTTGGGAGCAGGAAACTTGGAAGACCTAAAAATTCCGAAGTTAATACTAAAATTAATTTATAACTCCTGAGCACTGAAGCTTCCAGGTAGCAGACCATGCTGATGCTGTTGGACAGAGGCAAGCAACCCAGAGTTAAATTTACCCCAATAATTAAGATACATGATGTGGATAATCCGTTCTGTAGGGAAGTGAAAGTTGATTCTGCCTGGCTGGCTAAGTTAAAAGGACATGTTATTTGTGGAAAAAGTCAAGAGTCCTGAAAGTATGAACAATAAGTAAACACACAAACTTTATTATGTCAAAAGACTTTATTTAATGCAGTCTCTTGACCTACAGTTCATAAGCACATAATCATCTCCCCACAGTATACTCATCATCATCTTCCTCCTGGTACACTGACAATGTATGTAAAATACTAAGGCCTTACCCTTATTAGGTAGTAGTCTCTCTTGAAACCTACACAGATAGAATTTTCACACCATGCCATGGACTTGGGCACATCTGGTACACTAAAGTCTCCCTGATAAAAGAGAGCAAGACAGAGTTCAATTGGAAAGGCGTCAAAAGAAAAAAAAAAAATCCACCCCATTCTGCAAAATCACCTTCAATTTATTTAGAACACAAATCTCCAAGCACAAGGCTAGGAAACCACCCATAATAAAGATATGTCATCCATAAGTTGGACAAGGAAAAGGTGTAAGCCCACTTTGAAATAAACCAATCTGAATGGAAATGACAGAATTATATTACCCCTGCCTCCAGAGACCACAAGACTTAGACAAAAGGGCTTGAATAAGCTCTCATGAATATTCATCTGGGGAGACCTGTAAGACTAGGATCCTGTTTTTGATTAGCACTGAAGAAGAAGTCTCTCAAGCCGTGGATCAACTAGAGTAGCCACTTCCACCCCAACCCATGGACCAGGTAACACTGGCCTTTTACCTGCAATTCATGAAATTCCCTGTCCTTCCAGAAATAAAGCTGCAGCTTCTTTTTCACTGCCACACACATCCGTAATACCTCCTCACCAGTCTCTGTGTGCTGGGAAGAGACATCCAGAGCAAATGAGGATAAGCATACAATGACTCCATAACTGAATTACAGCTAAATTAGAAATTTTCTACCTGCAGATGGTGAAGAGCATGGAAACCCTCTGTGATAGGAAGCTACAATGCTGGGAAAGCTGAGCAGAACACCACCATTCTCCCCAAGGGGCTGCCAGCCACAGACCCCAGACCAATGAATTATGTGGACTTTCATAATTCAGAAAGGAGAACCTTGGAGCAGACCTTCACCTAACTGCTTCCTCCTTTTTTTTCTTCTTAATTCTTTCTTGCTCATGCTTGTCAACACATGCTGGGTCAGGGATCAGCATGTGTCAGTGAGAGCAGGCCCATGCTCAACTCTTTAAATGAGCGAGGGGGAAGAAGATGCATAAGTATAAAACAATATAGTGTCAATGTAAACCATAAATGCTAATAAAGTTATCACAGTCGAGGGGAGGGTGAGGCAGATCCCAAACAACGTTAAGGATGATGAATTGGCAGAAACGAGAGATGTCTTTTCCAAATAATGAAAATTCCTTTAGGACAAAGATCACAGTCATACGTTTCGAATAAGAGTCAACTTAATGTCCTATCATTACGTTCGCAATACTGTTAAAGTCTTGGTTTCTCACTAGTGGTCTGTTTACAGCAAATGCTTTTACCCTCAGTTAGCTGTCTCTGCCATGCAGATGCCTGGTGCTCTAGGTCACACTGGTGGTCGGCACCCACACGGGGAAGGCAAACGTTTCGATTTCAGACCTCACACTGGGGGGAATTTCTCTTCAAATATTCTGTGTGAAGTCTTTGCTAGGTTTGGGTTATCAATGGCATTATTCCCATCGAATGGTAGGAACGACGTAGGAAAGACTGTGCTGATGGAAGCCCAAAGCCGTATTTCATCTTGCCGACGCTTACCTGGAGGTCACACGTGAACAGTGATGCTCCCTTTGCCTTGGAAACCGTAGTGATTTGTTGAAATGTCAATAGGTCATGGACATAAATGTTATTTTCTGTTTGGAGGAAAGTAAAGCATCACTACAAATCATCATAGTTCTCTAGAATAGCCACCCTTAAGACCAAAAATGGTTTAACATCTGGAAGACCCAAATGGCAAATGTTTGTTGAAGATGTACCTTCAGGTTCACTAATAACAATGGCTCATTTTGGCCTGTTACAAGCACAAAAGCGTTGAAGGGGTCACTTGGTCTTCTGAACTTCAATACTGTGTTCATGAGAAATTTGGGCTGGCTTGAGTAAAAGAGTTTTTCTTTCATTTTAAATCACTCTTACACCCTGTCTTTGTCAAGTCTGGAAAATGTGTGATGCAATACTTGTACAGGCAGAAGCCTCCAATAAGAAAAAAGAAAGCCTACATATACACCCATGCCAAGGATTTCTTTTCTAGCAAAGCAAAATAATAATTTCACTTGCGTCTACTATCTAGTTTAGTCATGACGATTTATTTACTTTAATTGTTCACCTCTGGACACAGGAACTGAGTTGAGAATGATTATACCATTGAAGTTTTGGGCTTAAAATTATAGAGGCTGAGGCAAGTTCCTAGTCCTGTACTTATCAAGGAAAGAACTAACTGGTTTTCTTCCAGGTAAAAGTATAAACCACTTTTCAAACAAGGCCCTTAACAGTCTCTCTCACCTGATCTCTTGCCATTCTCCACCACATGTTCTACATCTGGGCACAGTGGTCCACTTTCCTTGCACCACCATAACTTAGGGCCTTTTGCTCATGCTGCACCCTCTGCCCATGATGCTCTGCTTACCTCTCTCTTCCTGCCACAATTTTCATGGTCCATGAGGTATTGTAGTCCCTTTCATTACTAAGATCCCTCAACACCGTTTATGAATCTCCATTGTAACTTACCACATTGGATCATGATTTTTTTTTTTTAATCATTTTGGTCTTCATAATCAGAATTTAAGCTTCAAAGACAGAAATCATGTCTCATTCAAGTTAGTATTCCCAATGCCTAGACCAGGTTTTGTACAGAATAGGGCTTGATAAATATTTAATAGAGCAATGAATGAATGAATTAACAAACAAAGTGACATTCCTTGGAGAAGAGAGTCCACGTTTATGGGGGAATGCTATTGCCTTTACTACCTGTCTAACCTGCCGTACCTGCTATAGAACATGTCAGCTCTTTGTTAAGTAACTACTATCCAATTAACTAGGAAAGGGATAATTAGGGCACAGCTTTTGTTTTTTTGAAACATGAAATACAAACACATCTCCTTTTCTTACCTAACAAGCTGACCAGAATCTTAAACTGGGAAACCACATGGATCTGGAAAACAGTAAATCATTAGACCCAATAAAACATTTCTAACAAGGTTTAGCCAAAGTTCATTAACTACAGTTCTATAAGGGGACTGAAGAGCCTATACCAATTACAGGGATCTGATTTACTTTTTTTTTTTTTTTTTAAAGATTTTATTAATTTATCCCCCCTTGCTGCTTGTGCTCGCTGTGTCCATTTGCTGTGCGTTTTTCTGTGTCTGCTTGTCTCCCTTTGTTGGGTCGTCCTGCTGCGTCAGCTTACCGCGCCGCACGGGCTGGCTTGCCTTCACCAGGAGGCCCCAGGAATCGAACCCGGGGCCTCCCATACAGTAAACGGGAGCCCTATCGATTGAGCCACATCCACTTCCCATCTGATTTACTTTTATGTGCAGTCACAGCTCTGCTTGTCATCAGACATATGATATATATAGAGATTCATTAACATAAATGGAAGTGCAGAGAGCAGAGGATTTAAAGTGCTAATAAACAGCATTACCAAAGTTCTGGCTTTGTCAGGATGTCATGAGTCAATTATTCTTACAGTGACCACCATCACTGCCTACCTGTTGAATTTTTCTGGAGAAGTTCTTATTGGATTTCTCTAGTGTCACTTCAAATCTGTTGCAACCTATGAAAAAGAAATAAACACTCATAGTTTGAAATACAGGAATACATAATAAAATCAACTACAATTAAAAATGCTGCTCCATCTTGCTTTCCTACATGAATCTTTAAAAATTCCTAAACTACTAGAAGTCAGAGATCAATAGCCAACTGTCTTTACTGAGCACAGTAAGTTGCTTTCAACTCCAATATTAGAACAGAGAGTTTCATGCACCTTTACTTGGCATCAGCAAAAAGGATCACACTACAGAAATTTATTGAAGCTGCAAGGTACTTATGAGTCTGAAGACTTTATCCCCCAAAAAACAGTACCTTGACAAAATGTCTCATAGGAAAGAGTGTAAAAAGTAATAAACATAAAAGCTCAAGCAATGAAACTCAGCCCAAAGCATCCTTTGATCTAGACCAACTTAATCCCAGCAGCTACCCTATGTACTGTATCATGGAAAAGAGCAAACACTCAACACCATCCCCAAAGCTAAAGCAACTTAATGCAGCTACACTTACTGCCACCTTCAGGTGATGCTACATCTGCTGGCACTGTTGCAAAAAAGGGGGAAAAAGTTATATATCATAAAAACATGTGGAAATCTAATTATAATCCAGCCTCACGAGGGATGACAAAAAAAATCAGTATCTATTCAATGAAGAGCCAAAAAGGGAATACTTATCATAATAATAGCAGCAGCTATCATTAAACTAAGCAATAGCGAGGTGCAGGTTTTGAGTTTTAAACATGCACATGTGCGCATGTGTGTGTGTATATATTTTATAACTCTTATGACTACTTTGAGAAGTAGGTATTATTATTCTAATTTCATGTTTGAGGGAACCAATGTGTCCAGCAGTCAGGAGCCAGTGAGAGACAGTCTAGAAGCAGCTCAGGGCTCACTCTAAAGCCTATGCTCGGACCCCCTCCAATGTAACCTGCCTCCCTGCTCTCCGATCCATCAACTAGACTGTTGACCATGCGTTGTTCCCCAGAGCTAGCTGTGTCTCTGACCCCTGGAATCTGGTGGAGATTCTCTGAGGCAGCCGCAAGGTCCCACACCACCAAAGCTAGTCACTTCCTCCATGTGTCCCTCAGCAGAGAAGATGAACGTTGAAGGGGAGATTGAGAAACATGCCCTGGTATTCTGCTGTTATATCTATCTCACAATAAGAAAAAATAATCCAGCCACTTCCTGCTTGATAAAGAGTTCTGTTTCAAAGGGGCTTTATTTATTACGTCTAACACTTCTATTTATAAGCAGAATTATCTAGGGCAGAAATTTTCAATTTTTTTGGTCTTAGGACCCTTTATAATCTTAAAAATTATTGAAGAATCCAAATAACTTCTGTAGCTATCAATATTTACCATATGAGAAATTAAAATTGAGAAGTTTAAAATATATGTATTTAAGTCATTTAAAAATAATAGTAATGAAAACCCTTATATATTATATAAATATTATATTCTAATGAAAATTATTTTTCAAAAAATTAATGAGAAGAATGTCACTTTTACATTTTTGCAAATCTCTTTTATGGCTGGCTTAATATAAGGCAGCTTGAGATGTCTGCATTCAAATCTGTTGAGATACTTTATTTTAGGTGAAGTATATGATAAAAGTCCGTTCTCACACAGATATATATAGTTGGAAAAGGGAGTAGTAGTTTAATAATCTTTTCAGATAATTGTGGCTCTTCTTCTTTGATACTCTACCAAAATTTGACCAGTGGAATTTCTTGCATTGTAGAATGTGAAACCTATCAATGAAATTTTCAGTCTGTTACATTAAAATCCAACAGTCTATCTTGTACTTTGGGTGGCTCTTTTACTTATGCACAATTTAGATACTTCATGCATTGGTCATCTGGAAAATATTGGTTCTCTGAGTTATGCAGATTTTCCAAATGTTAGTATGGTTCATTATAGATTAAAAAAACAAAAAACAAAAAACTTCATTATTATC
This sequence comes from Tolypeutes matacus, assembly GCA_026826555.1. Classification (NCBI taxonomy): domain Eukaryota; kingdom Metazoa; phylum Chordata; class Mammalia; order Cingulata; family Chlamyphoridae; genus Tolypeutes; species Tolypeutes matacus. The sequence goes on along the minus strand of JAKSZT010054394.1, from coordinate 5,887,283 downwards.
GTCCCCAATTCCTTGAGAAAAATAAGTACTGAAAAGCTGTCAAACTCACAGGGATGGACACAAGTTTTCTGCAATTCTAATTTTTCCTGAAAAGTCTAACTTTATCATTAGCAACAGATACTGCCAGTTTTTTTCCTTTGAAATGACAGGCTCCCTTTGTTCATTTTTGAGAAATTGTATACCAAATACCCAAGTCTCAAAACCACAGTTTGTCTGTTAGTCATTCTTTCAAGTAAAAATGGGGTACCATGAAAAACATGCCTAGTTCTGCCTGTAACTCAATCAATCATACAAGTTCTTTTCCCTGAGACAACCTCATACTTTGTACCTGGTTATAAAGCAGAAGTGCTTTGTATATACTTCTCATATCTCACAGACATTATTAAAAATGTGTTCTCAAGGATCAAAGTTTAAGAAAATTAATAATTTTTACTCCATCACTAAGAACATTCTTAAATGAAATTGGCTTAAAAAAAAAAAAATCACACCATGAGTGCATGGCAGAGAATAACACAATGACTACTAGTATAATTTGGAATCACTGCCTTGATTTATGCTCAGGGGGCAGCAGTTTTTTTTTGTTTTGTTTTTGTTTTTTTTTACCAGGAGGTCCCGGGGATCGAACCCAGGTCCCTCCATATGGCAGACGGACGCCCAACCATTTGAGCCACATCCGCCTCCCATGGGGGCAGCAGTTTTAACCACCATTACTTTTATACCATCAGTGCAAATGTCAATAAAGTGAAAAAACAAATAACCTTTCAGTGTTTTTGTGAATTTAGTTTTGACCTTGTGTATCCTCTTAAAGGATCTTGGGGATCCCCAGTGATCCTGGACTTGGCAAATTGCTCTAGGATCACGCCACCGCTAATATAAACCTAGAGCTGTTAAGGACTTAGACATCAAGCAATCTAACCACTTTGTTTAAGATGTGAGTTTAATGAGACCTAGGAATGTTTTTTGAGATCAAGGGAGATGGCTCAGATCAGATCAGAATCCAGATCCCCTAAATCCCAGTCTTTCCCTGATACCTTACCAATACCTCCCTTTCCTCAGAAACAGTCCAGTTGCAGTCCTATCTAGGTTTGGAATATCTCAAATTTAAAAATTCAATTAGATCTAGAGCTGATTCATGGAGGTCCAGGTTTATTTGTGGCCCCTACCAGACCAGGGCTGAGCTAGAACTGAACTGTTCTCTAAGGGTACAGGAAGAAGTGAAGTTTCTTGAAGTGAAGTTCCAAATCAGAGCATGATTTTCTAATAGTCTAAGACAGATTAGTACAGCTATTCAAGTTTACCTATGGGGAAACCGAGGCCCAGAAAGATTAACAAACTTGTCAAAAGTCACATGGTGAATTGAACACAGGTCAAGCAACAGTTATCATCAGGGTTCTAAGTTAATTAACACTAAGATTACCAGTTTGAGTCTACTGTGTTGAAAGTAGAGTACAGTTTCCAATTCATCATCACTTCTACAGAAAAGATACAGTAAACATTTCACTTGTAGTATTTAGTATTTGATGGCACAAAGAACTGATTCTCAACTACTAAGGGTAAAGAATGGGATGAAGAATATTATGGTTTCTTATCTTCCTGTCCTGCACTGTATCTGAGTCCATAATGCAGTCAAAAAACAGTTGTTGAATGTCAAATAAAATCCCAGGCAAGGTTAACTTTTAAACTATACACTGGGTAGATATCACAGAATGCAAATAATCTGGCTCTGAGAACAAAAATTTTAAAGTAGAGGTCAGCAAAACTGCCCATGGGCCAAATCCAGCCTTCCCTGTGTTGTGTGTTTTTGTAAATAGAGCTTTATTGGAACACAACCACACCCATTCATTTATACCCTGTCTATGGCTGCTTTCTTGCTAGGACAGAACTGGGTAGTCGAGATAGAGATCCTATGGCCCACAAAGCCCAAACTATTTACTGTTTGGCCCTTTTCAGAACAAGTTTGCTGACTCCTGATTTAAAAGAAAGTAAAAAACTTAGAAATGAAAGAAACCTTCTGTTTTGTTCTCTGGTTTCTCTTCCTATCCAACCACTAGAACCTGACTAGGGTGCCTTCGTCTTTCCTTATTGCACCAGTAGGATTTTCTTTTTTTCCAATGTTACCCTTGCTCCAGGTTCCAACTATTCAGGTTCCAACTATCTCTACTCTTACCTTAAGCTATTCACTATAGAAAGTTATCTATTAGGTGGAAAGCTATGAAATTGCTGCTTTTGTAGGTCTAATATGGACAAATAATGGCAATTTCATATACTTCACCCTCCTATTAACCCACTCTGGCATTACTATCGATTGCCATAGACTCCAGAGCTCTAGAGCACAATACCCAACCACATCAATTTTCCATAAAAGAGCACAGAGAGAAAATTAGGAAAAGGGAATGAGGTACTTTGCTCTACCTATGGAGGATATTCTTTTAACAGAATAAATTTCAAATGCTTTTAGCTATTATTTTACATTATTATTGACAATGTCACATTTAATTAGAGCTTTAGTTTTCAAAGTTCTTTCAAGCACAACAGTGCACTTGGGCCCAACAATTTTGTGAGACGGGCAAGATAGGATATAGAAAATGAAAGAGATATTGGAAAGGACCCACTCAGTCGTATGGCCAAGGAGAAGTGAAGCTAGGACTCAAACCCAAGGCGTCTCACTCCCAGTCTACCCGTCATAAGTTAATAAGAAATGGTTCTTACTTTTTTTTTCTCTACCATCACACCATTTATACAGGACTTGTATTTCCATCAGCAATACTTCTTTACTGTAGGAAGTTATGAGGGAACATGCAGCCCCACCTTCCGAATGGGGATAAGGGAACACAGTTTGAAGAAGGGAAACAAAACAAATCAAAACAAAAACCCTGGATATTCTCACATATTTCTCCCTATTTCCCAACTGTACAACCCTCTACCCCCACCCCAATCACTCACTGAATGGACCAGGAATCTCTCATTTCACAGTTGTATGAGGTGTAAACCACCTCCTTCTCAGGTCTGGAAAGTATGCTACTCACCAACGTCCTTCCGAATCCTGTAGAGAAGAAGGTGTCCTTGCTTGGTTCCAACAAGAAGCCATTCCTCTGGAAAAGAAAATAGTTGTGAAAAAGGCTAATCAGCCTTAATAAACCCTATTTCTTTACCTAGGGCTTATAATCAGAAATAGAACAGTCAAGGAAGGAAAACAGATGGGGCTCAAGGGATCGAGCTCCTGCCTACCACGTGGGAGGTCCGGTTCGAATTCTGGTGCCTCCTAAAGAATACAAGCAAGACAGTAAGCTGACGCAATGGGCTGGCATGGTAAGCTGATGTAATAAGATGACGCAACAAGAGACACACAGAGGAAAACATAATGAGAGACACAACAAAGCAGGGAGAAGAGGTAGCTCAAGTGATTAGGCACCTCCCTCCCACATGGGAGGTCCCAGGTTCAGTTCCCAGTGTCTCCTAAAAAAAAAAGAAGACCAGCACACAACAAACAGACACAGAAAATGTAAACAACAAGGGGGTAGGGAGAAATAGATGAATAAAATAGATCTTAAAAAAAAAAAAAAAAAAAATCAAGGAAATGAGTTGCTTTTGATGTCACATGTTTTACAAAGCAAAAGATATATATATTCAAGAAATGGTTGTGAATCCACCAATAAAAAAATTTATTGAACAATTACCAGGCTAGACATTTTAGAGGATAAAAAAAATGGCCCCTGACTTCATTAAACTGACCAAAAAGACATAAGGACTTCTTTATTAAGAAGAATATATATATAAATAAATATATACATTTAGTTCTCCTTAGGAAGCAACTAAAAATAATTTGTTGGAAGTTTATGAAAACAGAAATAGAATAGACAATATAAACATGAAATTAGTATCAAATCTCAGAAATAACAACTAAGGGGCATCTCACAAAGGTTTAATGATTTAAATTCAGGGAAAATAAGAAATGCCATAGGATATTAAGCTTACAGAATTCATTATCTCAAAAGATGGTCTAGTATATAATAACAAGTGTTGGTGAGGATCTGCAGAAATTGGAACCCTCATACATTTCTGGTGGGAATGAAAAATGGTACAGTCACTTTGGAAAATAGTCTGGCAATTCCTCCAAAGGTTAAACGTAAGTTACCATATGACCCAGCATTTTACTCATAGGTATATACCCAAGAAAAATCAAAGTATGTCTACACAACACTTGTACATGAATGTTCATAGCAGCATTATCCGTAATAGCCAAAAAGAAGAAACAACCCGAATGTCCAACAATTGATGGATAAATACAATGTGGTATAGCCATACCATGGCGTATTGTTCATCCATAAAAGGAATGAAGTACCAACACATGCTACAAAAGGATGAACCTAAAAACATTATGCTAAGTTAAAGACCCAGGCACAAATATCTATATATTGTATAATTCCATTTATATAAAATGTCCAGAATAAGCAAATCCAGAGACAGAAAGCCTAGGGCTAGGAGGTTTGGGGGGAAATAGGAAGTGAATGCTAATAGATTAATACGGGGTTTCTTTTGGAGGTAATGAAAATGTTCTAATATTGATTTTGTGGTAGTTATACAACTCTGTGTATATACCAAAAACCACTGCCGTGTACTCTTTTGGTAAATTGTATGGTGTGTGAATTATATCTCAATAAAGCTCTTATAGAAAAATAAGATGATGGTCTAGGCCAGAGGTTCTTAAATTTTGGTGTGAATCAGAATTATATGAGGGTTTGTTAAAACTCAGATTACTGGGTCCTACCCACAGAGTTTCTGATTCAGTAGGCTGGGGAGTGAGCCCCAAGAACTTGCATTTCTAACAAGTTCTCAGGTGATGCTAATGCTGCTGCTTTAAGGAATGCATTTTGGGGAGCACTGATCTAGGTGGAAAACAAAGATGTTCAGAAAGAGTTTAAATAATTACCCTTATACAGCAATATTAGATCATTAAGGGAAGTTAAGCACGTACAGCTACTTCCTCAACTTTTGATGATGAAACATAAAAGTTACTCATTCTTCTCATAAGCCCTCTCAATCCTCTGTACAAGAAAATATTGGATAATGGTACAATTAGATAACCTTTACTGACACGCATTGTGTTCCAGGAAGTGCTAAGCACATATCTTATGTTTTACTTAATCTTTAAAACTATCTTTTGAGGCAGGTCCTTTTTGTTAATCCCCATTTTATAAATGAGGAAATCGAGGCCTCGGGTGTAAATTAAGTGCCTAGATTCACACTCTGTCTGAGTCTTAAGCACATGCTGTGATGCACTTACCAAAGCATCCCCCGTCAAAAGAGTGGGTCCTGGCCAGAGGTTGCCAGGCCCCTCCCTTAGTCTCTCCATGGACTCGTGACAGCCTCCCCACCAGGTCTCTACAGTCTCCCATTTTGGCTGTCAGTGATCTCAGAATATATCTCTGATGCTGCCACACACTCAGGCTTAAAAAAATCCTCTTGAGGCTATACTACCAAAAAATGCAAACTCCAAAGTATGGCATTCAAGAGTCTATTTTCCATTTTTATTGAAATGTTTGTCAACAGCTGTATTATTATCAAATTCCACTGTCCTGGTTAAAAAAAAAAAAAAAAAAGGGAATCAGATAGATTAAATTCATTGAGACTAAAAAAAAAACATGTTAAATTTGAACTTTTTTTTTTTTTTTTTTTTGATCCTTCTCAAGCTCTCATTTGGTGGTATTGAGAAAAAACGTGTTTATCCCATATACAAAGTATTTATAATAATTTTCTTTTGAAGACATGAGCACCACACATATCCTCATTCCTAATCCTCAAACTTTTAAGGAAAAGCAGTGTGTCGTCCAGATGTCCTAATGGCACAGAACCTTGAAGAGGTTTGGTTTGGTTATGGAAGTCAGTGGGAACCCAGGTGGCCAGAGGACCTGGGTCTTGTTGGGACCTCTCCTCTCTAAGACATGCCATCACACAACACAGTACAACACAGAGAAGGGTAAGTCTGCAGAGGGGTATAGCACAGGGTAGACAGTCCCTCCTTAGAGCCAATATTGCATATCAGAATGTGGAACGCTTCACACAAATGGGTCACACACACAGGCTCAGTCCTAGAAAATTCTTGGCGGCCTAATCCTGAGCACAAGGTTGGACCTGATCCCTCCTGGGAAGTAAGGCTGGGCCCCCCTATTCATAATCAAGCTAATGAAGTTCCAACAGTGCAACATGGTCCAACCCCATGGAATAAACAATTCCATTCCTCTGGCCCAATGCTGGCCACTGCAGGGAATGCAGAGCTGAATAAGGCCCTAGTCACTCCCCTTCTTTGGGTCATATAACAAAGAACAGTGATTCTCAGAGCAGAAGCCCATGATCGGCTACATCAGAATCACCTGGATTTTTGAAAAAATACATGTTTCTAGGCACTGTTCCCAGAGATTCTGATTCAATGACTCTGGGGCAATGCCCGGAAATTTGTATTTGTAAGTTTAATTTTGATTTTTTTTTTTTTTTTTAGTTATATGAAACGTTTAAGTAGTTCCAAGACTAAAACTATAAGAAGTCTACGTTCCATCCTTGTCTACTCCACACTGTTCCTCCCTTCTGCTATAGGTAGCCATTTTGTAATTTTTGGCTTAGCCTTCCATTGGTTTATTCATTTGATTTATCCCTCCATTGTTTCTTTCTTTCTTTTTTTTTTTTTTTTTAAAGATTTTATTTATTTATTCATTTATCCCCCCCTTGCTGCTTGTGCTCTCTGGGTCAGCTAACCACGCCGTGCGGGCGGGCTTGCCTTCACCAGGAGGCCCCGGGAACCGAACCCGGGGCCTCCCATATGGTAAACGGGAGCCCCACCGATTGAGCCACAGCCGCTTCCCCCATTGTTTCTTTTGAAAATGTAAGTTAATATAAGTTAAAATATAAGTTATATATATAGAGAAAAATATCTGCATTTTTTATAGGCTCTGATGTAAATTAAGGATTAGGAACCAGGCTCTAGAATCATACATGATTTATGGGATATGTGGCCTTGGAAAAATTAAATTCTCTAAACCTCAGGATTTTCCTCTGAAAATCTTCAGATCAAGGGCTAACAATACAGATTAGTACAAAATAAATGGAAGTCATTACTATTAATATCATCATTAGTCATTCATTAAGTAAATATTAATTATTTAATTAAATATTTAATATTTATTAAATATTTAATGAATACCCATTATGTCAGGAACTGTTCTAGGCACTGTAGATACAACAATGTACAAAACAAAGTTCTTCCTCTGAAGGAATTTATATTCCAATATGGAGTGAGAGACAATAAATAATTAAATATCTAAAATACCATTAGGTGGCAATCCAAGATAAGAAGAAAGATAAGGCTGAGTAAGGGAAGAGAACATTGGGGGATGTGGCATTCTTTCATACAGGATAGTTAGGGAAGGTCCCACTGACTTAGGTAACATTCCAGCAGACAGGCTGCATGAAGTGAGAAGTGAGAGATGAACCACTTACGTCTAGAGGAAAAGAGGGCCAGGCAGAGGAAAGAGCAAGTACCTAGGCTGAGGTAGCTTTGCACTGTGTGTTCATAAAACAGCAAGGACTATGTGGCTGCTACCAGGAGGAGCAGGGGTTAAAAGCATAGGAGGTAAATTCAGGGAGGCCACATCATGCCAGGTGTTACCAGCCATGGTAAGGACCTGGGAATTTATCCTAGTTGTGATGTGAGCCCCTGGAGGGTTTTGAGCAGAGGAGAGATGTGATCTGATCTAAGTTTCAAAGGATTGCTCTATCCCTGTGCAGATAAAAAACTGAAATAGCACAAAGGCAAACACAGGGTGAGCAATTAGAAGAGTACTGAACACAAGAGATTAGTAATTCAAGTGAGAGATGATGGTGCCTTTGCCAAGAGTGGTAATAGTGGAGCTGGAAAGAAGTGACTGGATTCTAGATTTATTTTCGAGGTGGGGCAGACAGGATTTGCTGATGTATTGGATATGGTGTATAAGAGAATAAGTCAAGAATGAGTCTAAGGTTTTTGGCCCAACCCAACTGGGTAAACAGAAATGCCATCTGCTGAGATGTGGAATACTGGGGAAGAAGCAGGTTTTGGGAAGTGGAATCAAGAATTCCATTTTGGATATGCTCCCAGACATCCAAATGAAGATGCTGAAAAGGGAGGTGGCATTATACAAATCTGGAGTTTAGCATCCTCCTCATTTCCATTTCCAAGGATATGACTTATGGAAACTCTAAGAAGTCTTCAAGCTCAAATGTTGTCTGGCCCTCAACGATCCAGCTTCTGCTTCCTGGATTAACTTTCCATCTAAGGGCACAACGTAGATAAAAGGGATGATGATGACTAGAAATAGCGGCGTGTATTGCTGCTAAAGTCTAAAAATGTAGCAGTTCTGAGGTAGAAGGCATGAAATGGCCTGTTGCAGCCTAATACCTACCATAGCACCCTAGGAAGCAAAAGGCATTTCTCCTGTTTGGTGAGAGATCAAAGAAGGCCAAAAGCTACCTGCCATTTCAAAACTGTGTTCCTGAAAAACACAGACATGGGGAATCTTTACTGTGATGCAATAGAGTTGATGAGGCTAGGAGATACCTGCAATGATGGTCCCGTGGCTATCAGTGTGAAGGTTTTGAGTAGTTCAGCGATTTTAGGGGAGAATTTCCTATAAACACGTCAGGGTTTTGACAAGCTAAGCCAAGTGTCCTAAGCAGTTGCAGCACTCCTTTTCAGAAGCATATGTCCTAAGCTGAGTTGGGTGTCCCTCCTATGTGATACCATAACAGGCTACACATATCTCTAGTATCATTTCATGTATCATAATCTGTTCATGTCTGTGTCCCCCACCGTGTTCCAGGAGAACAAGTACTGTTTCTTATTCATCCATGTATCCCTGCCTAGCAGAGAGATGGGCCCATGGCAGAAAAGACGAAATCTCTTTCTGCAATGTCAGGTCTTTCATTTTATTTTATTTCTCTTTTTCTCCTCTATTTCTAATTTTTACTGAAAACATTTAATGAGGTTTTCTTGAGATGTCTGGAAGAAATAGGATTCGCACCTTAACCCAAAAGACTAGGGCAGCTTACTGTGGAGATGTGATTTTAAAGAGGCTTAAGGCTGCTGAAGATAGGAGGGACAACATTAACATAAAGATTTGTGGGGAAAAGTCCTACTGAAGAGGATGATACAGAGGGATCCCAGCCACCACCTAGATTCCACTAGACCTGCTGTGGGTTCCTAACTCAGTATAAAAGCCCATTAATGGTTCTGAGTTTCCTTTTTAGGTCCTTCATTTCTAGGACTTGGACACTGACAGAATAAAATTATTTCTGCTTGGTCTTTGATGGCTGTTAACAGACACAACTACTCATGGATAAGAACAGTGTTCATAATTAAGAATCAAGGTTTGGACCCCTGAAACCTTTATTTATTTTCCAGAGCACACAAGAGATGCCTGATTCTGCTTTCTGAACTCACTAGTCACATCAGGATTATGCAAGGTTTTATTGGTTAGGTCTTATGACAGTCTGGAATGATGTTCTACTGACAGTTAGGTAACTTTGGGTACTTTGGATATAAAGCCATCAACCACTTGCCTAAATTAAGACTTTTAAGAGTAAACAACGTGAGGTACCCACTAAGGGGGGTGGGATGGGTGAAGCATATGGTGCTAACTTGTTCAAGTGACCAAAACAACAAAAACAGTGTTCTCTTTCACCTAGAAACAACACAACTATCTGGATAAATCCAGGCTCTGGCAGGTTGAGAACTTCCCACTGCACTGCCCCTCCTAACTGGAGACTTCTTAAAAAAGGGCAGGTGGAACGTCTCTAAAATGCCTGGGTCCCTGGGGATCTCCCAAGCAGTTCCACAGCTCTCGCCGTCTGCAGCCTGTAGTCTCATATTCGTCCTTCCTCATCCCAAGCCCCTCTCGGACAGCGTCCGACCGGAGCCCACACAGCCAGACGCTTGACCACTTCCCCAGCATCGCTAAAGGTCCGGGCCGCTCCCGCACAGATCCCACTTCCGCACCGCGGCCCCTCGGCTCACCCCAGGCAGCCAGACAGTCGATTTGCAGAGGCAGCTTTTCTAGGATCGGCACTGGCTCGAAGGCGTCATGCATGGCGGCGAGGAGAGTCGGCGCCGCAGCCGCCTCACCCCAAGGGGGCCGAGCCGGGTTTGGGGAAAACACCAGGCCCGGAGAAGGTCACACCCGGATCCAGCCACTGACACCTAGCTAAAGGCCCTTGGGCAACAGAGCCTTCATCATCCCGGACTTCCTGCCGGGTTAAGCCCGCCCCTTCCGCAGCTGAAGTCCCTCCCCTTCCGCTCTGGCTTCAAAGGATACCCTAAACTGTACCGGTGCGAGATCTCCCTGCTTTGGTAGAACCAGTTTCTTCCTCTTGGAGCCCGAGTAGTCTTGGGCAAAACAAGGAGGAGGGACAATGATCTTAATCTTAGAACTACCTTAGGCAGTGTGGTGTGGACTTTGGCTTCGGCCAGACCTGGAATGGAGACGTGTCATTTAAGAAATTAGATGTCTTTTAGGAAATTGATCTTTCAAGTCCTGTTTCCTAATCTGCAAAATGAGGGTAGTGTTAAGTACCTTCGACCTAGTGATGTAAGCGCTTAGCAATGCCTGACCCACACTAAGCATTCAATAAATGGTAGCTGTTAGTATTATCATCCCAAGTTTACCTTACCACTGTATTTTCAACGTTGTTCTGGGCCAGCATTATCAGCATCCCCTGTAAACTTGCCAGAAATTCAGTCTCAGGCCTCATTCTAGCCCTGGTGGATCAAAAGCTCTGGGGTGGGAGTCCAATGTTTCAGTAAACCCCTAATGTGGGTACATGCTCTGTAAATCTTGAGTACCCACGGTCCCTGGCCAGGGCTTCTCAAATGCAGCACTACTGACATTTAGGGCAGGATAATTCTTTGTTGTGAAGGGTTGTTCTGTGCACTGTAGGCTGATTAGCAGCAATCTTGACCTCTACCCAGTAGATTCCAGTACACCCTCCCCACAGTTATGACAACTGACAATGTTTCCAGACACTGCCAAATATTCCCGGGGGACAAAATTGCTCCAGTTGAGAGCCACTGTTTTATGTCAATGCTCAAAATTTAACGTGCACACAATGCACCTGGAGATATTAAAATGTAGATTCTGACTCAGTAGGCCCAGGATAAGGTCCTCATTGAGTAAGTCTAATAAGTTCCTGCGTGCTATTGATGCTTCTGGTCCTTAGACATCATTTTGAGTAACAAGAGTTAATTGAGTAACTCTTGGGAGTCAGTAAAGTAAACTGTTTTTTAAAATTGCTCTTCCCATTCCCAGAAATTTGGCTTTCTCAAGCTTCTTACATCCTGATATTCGTTTTAGGATGGTAAGGGACATAGCTCTTCCCTCCTATTGGTCCTGTGCAGTATGAGGTATTCCCCCTGGAGCATTAAAGCAATAACAACAAAACTAAGTTTGAGCCTGCAAGAATGATCTGTATCTGGCAATTTCCCCCCAAAGAAAAGGGCAGGTATACAACAAAATTAAGCATTTGGGTTTAAAGCAAAATGTAAAAGAAAAAAAGGGTAGTAGTCTATGACATGAAGTCAGAAAACTGGTACTAGTGCACTTTATTTGTACACAATGTCAATTTTTTTCATCTGTACATCGTTACCAAATGCTGTTTGTGAGAATCAAAATATTTTCAAGTAGTGAGAAATGCAAAGAATGCTAAACAAATCCCCTTATGATATGGCTGATTTTCACCAAAGAAGGTGATCATCATCTCGAAAATTTAGATTTACCAAATACTGTGCTGAAAGAATGCCTAACACCTTTTAGTTCCAGGCCCAAGGGCCAAGACCAATATAAACAATATAAACTCTAAGGTAACAGGTCAGTGTGAGACTATAAATTCCTTCTGAACTTGTCCAAGAAGTGAAATGCCATATCTAATCCCAGTAACATAGGAAGCCTTGAGTGAAAGCTGTAGAATTTGTACTATGCCAACCTATTTGACAGAGTATGCTTTTTCCTAGTCTCAAGTCAATATCTACCAGCCTCAAAAAATACCTGAACCAACTCTCCTGCTGCATTATAATTATTATTCACCTGCTAAATGCAAGAGCAGAAGTATAGAGGGTAATAATACCAGACTTTTGCTAATAGGTTAGCATGAGAATATAGTCAGACTGCTTGTTCCCTAAAGGGAACCTACGTGGTTTTCACAAAATCATCATAGCAGAGTTATAGAGAAATGCTACATAAATGTTAACACTTTCACTATAGTATGAGTTAGGACATTAGTTAATGTGGTCAGTCACTGGATTCTATAGAAAATAGGACTACCTAGAGTAAAAGTGATGGAAGATTTTCTCAAGAAGGAGTTTGGGAGAAAGAAGGATCTTTAGAGAACAGTCTGGGGAAAAAAAAAAATAATAATAATATATTCATGTTGTTAAATTTTTTTATATTAAAAAGTGACATGAATTTTTTAGGTAGAACAAAAATCATGGGAAGGCAAAACTGGATAAAACCATTAAAACAGAAATATGTTTCAAATGAATCCCATCACCTTGTGATGCCTCTAATAAACAGTTTCTTCTAAACCAACACCAGATACAAGGAAGTCAATCCTAAAGAATGAGCAGCAGTCCAGGGCCTCCATAATACCTCACGCAAGGATAACCATTTAAATTAAGCCAGAAGATGTTTCGTTTGTAGTAAGCTCCCACTTCTCAAGTCTTACAGTCCCTCTAGCAGGGCGCTCATTCACAAGCACTTAGATGGGAGTGCCTCTCTGGACCTAAAGTGAATGGCACTGCCTACGACGCCAGTGTTGCCCCTAGAGGCTTACAAAACAGTAGTTAAAAGTCCCGGAGTGTGCATCTGTACCACATTGCCAGCAATGGGATGTGTCACAATAGCAGATGTCAAGAGTTAAGCTAATATTTCTCTCTAAATTACATCTGAAATAGAAAAATCTTTAATATACACCATTTGTAAACAAAATTGCACTTGATTTTGTGATTTTAGATAATCTGAATCACACTGTAACAGTTTTTCTCTCTTCCTCTTTTTTTTCCTTTTTTCTTTTAATCATTAATAGAAACATGGCTCTTTAACTCAGAAGGGCCCTTTATTCTCAAAACTACCTCTGCAAGTTGTAAACCCCAGCTTCCCAGGAAACTGAAAAGACAATGAACAATGTCCCCCTATCACCTACTATACTCCCTAAATAAATAAAAATCATAGGCAGTTGCTCCTGGAGATTGCATATTATGGTCTTGATGTCATTGTCCTTTAGAAGATGTTAAATTTTTTAGTTTGATAGATTAAACAACTGAAACATTATAGAAGGTTCAGGAACAACACACATAAGTTGTATAAACATCCATGTCAGGGTGTGGGAGGAAAAGGGGCATCAATGTGGTAAATAAGAAACTTGTAGGTTTTTCTCATCCTATGAACTTGTTTTCAATAAGATGTTCTCCTTGTTCTGACATCTCTCGTCAGCTCCAATGCACAATGATCAAAGAACAGATCAGGATGTCACTGCCTCCATGAACTCCATGGAACAATGGTAGAAATCTGACACAGAAGCTGATCTCTTCCCTGATATTAGCCATCTTCAACTTCTAATCTCACCAATCTTTACTCCATTTTGGACCTTTCAAAGTGTGTAATCATTCGTTCCTAGAAAAAAAGAAAAGGTTAATTCTAATTATATTAATTTAAAACAGTTTATATTCCAACTATTTTCTATGTAGACTACCAAACACATTTTCCACAAATGATTAAATATTTTAGAGCAATTGTTCCTAACCACATCTATGAAGATTTTGAAACACAGTTGACCAAGCCCTACCCAAGATCAATTGAATCAAAATTTTTAAATTCAGACATCAAACCACAAATCAAAAGGAATTATATATTTTAGAGTCAATTAGATAATGAAACTAATATTTACTTAAGATTGAACTTTAATAAAAATGTGTACCTGCTCTGACTGAAGAATTTAAATGGAAGAAATCATTAAGGATATGGGCAAAAATTTAGCCGCCAGTATGTACACTGCAATACAGTCAGCATTACAGAAAAATACTAGAAAGAACTAAATGTACAAAAATATAGGACTGTATAAACAAATTATAGTATATCCTTACAATGAAATATTACTCCCTAAAATTACATTTGGTTATAAAATAGTATTTATAGTATCCCATTTCATTTAACAAAATTATACATATTACCATTTCCTTTCTTGTCTAATGTTTTTACCTTAGAATTAGTATCTTTTTTTTCATTTTTCCTTTGTTTCATTTCCTAAGTACCTATCACAAATTTATCCCAAACTTCAAGTAAACTGTAAATACCTTTTTGACATGATCAATCATATCAGATAATGTATCCTTTTCACTTTTTGCTTAGAAATACCCCTCCTGAAGCTCTCTTCTCCTGCTCTATTTTAGACTGGTTGGTCTTCAAATCTGTCACACAGCTGTCACCCTGGGACTTCCTGACATTGCCACCCTGGAAATTATCCTCGCCTCTGTCTTATGTTGGATCCTTTATTTGCCAGATCCCAAGCCTTCTTTTTCCTTAGCTGATTTCATCCTTTTTGGAGAGAACATTTCCCACTACTTTTCTGAAAAAGCGTGCATAGGACATCACTTTAAATTTTTTTTTTCCTGTGTGAAAACATCTTTATTTTACCCTCAGGTTGAAATAGTTTGGCTGAGTATACAATTCTAGGTTAAAAATAATTTTCCTCAGAATTCAAAGGCATTGCTCTATTATTTTCTGACTTCCAAAGTTGCTGTTGAAGAATCTGAAAATGTTTTCACTCCTGGTCTTTTATATAACTTGATTCTCTTGTAATTCATTTAAATGCTTTTTCAGTTTTAAAAAAGAAAGGGCTTGATATTTATTGGATACACTTACAAAGTCTTGCACACAGGAAAATATGAACAGAAGGGTAAAGTCAGTATCACTGAAAGTCCTATAGTAAAGCTGTATTCTGAGGAATGCCGCAATTGGGTTTCACAGACTCAGCCCTCTCTGGTTGAAATATAGAGCTAAAGCTAAAGGGAGGCACTGAAGGTAAACAATCAGCAGAGGAATGCCCCAAAAGGAAGTACTACAGATATATCAGTGTAAGATGATCTGGGAACTATAGAACACACCACAGAAAGCAAGATGTTATGTTGCTAAGTTTAAATCTGAACGATTGGGTTTAAAGTTATTTCAATGCATATAACAGTAAAGGCATGTTGACACCGTGTGCTGCATCACATAGCAGCTCACTGGGAATACACAAACCATTTTATTAATAGCAACTAATCCCAACACCTTGAGTATGAATCAGGCAGGATGCTTCCAAACGGGTTTCTGAAATCAAGAGACTCTGGAATAACCTAGTATTCCGATTCTCTCTAGAACTAGTACCCATGAACCCAGACTACAATTCTCACATAAGACTTCATTTGAAGCCTTCTAGATGAACTGTGTGGAAGTATATTAAAAGTTAACAAAACAACAGTAGTATTAACTATAATTCTAATTACCTAAAGAAAATAGTGACACAGATAACATAAAATAGTAGATAATTTTAAGTAATTTATATTTTGTTTTGGTTTATTGTATTACTTTCTCAATACTTTTCCTTTCTTAATATTTTTGCCTAGACTAGGGTTAAATATGAATTTCTAAAGGATAAAGAAACTAGACAGTGGAAGCTATCCAATTTAAATAAAGGCGTTCTCAAGTCTAACCATATAACTTTGGAAAAGATAAGGAGGACATGTACAGATGTGCAGAAAGGAAGTTTTTTTTTCAATGTCTGCATTCTGATATTAGTAATTCAGTTCTTACCCTTTTTCAACTATACCAACTATAGTTTTTCAGGTGATTACTGAATCAAGTAAAATCTTCCTAAACAGAAGACTCATGACTTCCTATTAAGTCACCAGATCAGTTTATGCACATTGTTTGATTACTAACCTCATCTGAATCGAGAAGGGCTGGAAGTGCTCTGCAGAGAGAAAAAAACACCAAATTGGACAATGCAAAATACAGCTATAAATGGTTTATAGGGCGCGGATATGGCTCAACTGGTTGGGCGTCCGTCTCCCATATGGAGGGACCTGGGTTCGATCCCCGGGACCTCCCGGTAAAATAAAAAAATAAATAAATAAATAAAAATAAATAAATAAATAAATGGTTTATAAAGGAGAACAGAATAAGTGTAATGTGACGCTTTTCTGTTATTATCTAAGATTTAACAATTTATATCTTATTAATGGCCCTTCCAGGAGGAAAAAAAAAAACAGCAAATACAAAAAACTATATATAAATGTTATATATATAAACATTTATAAACATATATCTCCTGCATTCTAAAAGAGCTTATGTTTCACGAAAATTATAGCCCTGGAAAGAAACTCAAAAACTGTAAAAGAATCATGCCATTGATTTTAGGAAGATATAGCTAAATCTTTCTAAGGAGAAATACCATTTAACATAAAATTCCATATGCTTTTGTCTATAAATCATTCCTAATCCTTTAATTATTTACTTCTCTTTTAAAGTTAATTACATTCTCATCCGAATGCTCTTCAGCCAATGTATTTATAATTAAAAAAGCAGTACTAACTATGAAATAGGATTCTTGTGGTAATGATTCGAAAACTTACACATCTGTCACAGAAGAAGGAACATTCTCTTCTACCCACTTCAAATCATCTTCCTGCTGGGAATATACGGGCATCAGCTGTTAAAATGTACTGAATAATACCTCTCAAGTAAGTAAAGAGATCTTAAAATCTTTAAATTTAATATTTTGTCACTCTGAAGTAGTACATTCACATAATAAATGGGACTGCTGACAGAAATGTTAAAAAAATTATATTAAAAAACTATGTAACAAAAATATAAAACGATTGTCTAAATAATTAAATGTTCTCGGGAAGCGACTGTGGCTCAATCAGTAGGGCTCCCATTTACCATATGGGAGGCCCCGGGTTCGGTTCCCGGGGCCTCCTGGTGAAGGCAAGCCAGCCCGCACAGCGTGGTTAGCTGACCCAGCGAGCACAAGCAGCAAGGGGAGGATAAATGAATAAATAAATAAAATCTTAAAAAAAAAAAAAAAAAAAAAATAATAATAATAATAATTAAATGTTCTCTTCTCTCAATGGCCTAATATCAAGAATTTGCTTCAGGCAGGCTTTACTCTTTAAAACTGAGGTAAACTCTAAAGTCCTTAATGTAGAGTAGGTAGTTTCATTAATGAAACTATGACTTCATTAATGAAAACCAATAAACAAAACCAGCAGATTGCTCTCGCACTTTTTCAACACACAGTAACAAACCATCTAGTTAAAGATTACCAGGCCTTAGAGTCACTTGTATCTCTTTTTTAAAATGTAAATGTAATATATATTTAAAAACAAACCTAATTATAAGCATATGTACAAAAATCATTAAGGCCTATACATAACTGATGCACTTCACTAAGGGCTGGGGGACAAGACAAAGACCAAAGAAGAAAAGAAGTCATACTTACTGCTTTGTTCACTTTACTATTTCCATTTGATTCTTGTTTGGTACTTCTCATTTTCATTCCTTCTGTAGAAAAAAAAGAAAATGTTGATTGGTTAAAACCAGGTTAAAAGACCAGCAAAGACTGCAAAAATGGACTCAGAATTTTATTTTTAAGCTTACTGACTCTGAATTATATGACAAATATAACTCTATCTTTACACTTACACTGTGAAACTCAAATCTAAATTTTCAGCTGATCTCTAGCATGTAAACTTGACCTTTAATGTGCATTTATTGATTGAATTTACCCTGGCTTCATTTTAAGTTTCATACCCTTATTTTCTCTTCACCCTAACTTGTTCAAATACCAAACTGAGGAATAATACTGTTATAAAATAATAAATGCATTTAAATTAAAGTATCCTGATTTTGATACCAGAAATGTTATACTTACTTTGCTCTATTTCTAAAAACCAGAAAAATATTTAAAGCAAAAACAAAAGGTGAATTTTATCACTACCAAAGCTTTCTTTCAGCATAGGTTCCTTTTGTTCATCCTCCTCCTCTTCCTCAGATAATGGTGAAAAAGCAAACCTGGCAGAAAAAAGACAGAATAGAAGGGAAAAAATTAGAAAACTATTAAAAAAAAAAAAACCTTCTCCATTATTTGGATTTTACCAGACTAATTATTGAAACTGCAATTACAGTCATTCAAAAATCAGTTTAATGAATAATGAAATAATTCTTCCCCTTCAGAAAGCTGTCAATTGCTTTCATTAGCAAGGGAGAAGTAAAACCTTATCCTGTTTAAAGTGTAGGATCAGCCACATAATACCTTAGACAAGTTAATTTCTCTGTGCGCCAGTTTTCTTATCTGTAAATGGGGATAATAATGGAACATTACTCATAGGGGTGTTTTGTGAAAATTAATTTGTTACAAACAAAGTGCTTAGTATCACACCTGATACATAGTAAGCATTCAATAAATGTTCTTCATATTGAAGAATGTGCATCATACAGAGGTAAGTAAATTCTCATGTAATTTAAAATCTTAGCCTTCAAATTGAGAGTTAAGTCTGATCTTGTGTGTCCCAGGTAATTTAAAATCTCAGTTTCCAAGTGGAGAGCTGAGAAGATGATAAAGGCCTGATCTTGGACACCTCATGCCTTTCCTTCCCAACTTCCAAGAGACTCAGCAAAGAAACTAGCAGACAAATAATTCCTAGGATGTTTTAGCTTTGACCGCACTCTGCAGTTTTTCATTTTATTGCTGCCTACTACTATCATCCTACCTTGTTTTTAAAATCTCCCTTTCATGATACAAACTCTTAATAAGCTTAGAATAGTAGGGAACTTTTGTACCCTATTAAAGGGTACTAACAAAAATTCAGAGCAAATATCACTGTTACTGACGACACTTGAGAACCCATTCATTTTAAAATCAGAGTAAGATGAGGAGTACTCTCATTGCTTCTATTCAATACTATACTGGAGGGCCTGTCAATGCAATAAGATAAGAAAGAGAAATGAGGCAAGAAGATTATTTTACAAGGAAGGAACAAGACTGTCATTACTTTAAACAAAAAGACTGTTTTTTGAGAAATCTAGAAGCTATTAGAATTAACAAGATAATGTAGGAAGGTTTGATGGTATATTATAAGACAAAGGAGGCAAAAATCAGCAGCATTCTTATAGATTTGCAAAAGCCATACATAATATTTTAAAAGGTAGAATTCATAAAAGCCACAAAATAAAATATGAGATTTAAATAGAAAGCTACAAAACATAATTGATACATTCAAAAAAGAAATGTAGCAATAACATATTCAAGGATGGAATTATCAAAAATATAAATTCTCTAATCAATCCACATATTAAATTCCAATCAAAATCCCAGAAATGTTTTCCTAGAATTAAACAAACAATCTAAATTCATATTAAAGAGCAAAGATCTCATAGCAAAGGTTGGTTTTTAAGAAGGGGTCTTAGTACCTCCAGACACCAAGAGGTATCAAGAAACTAGGAAGACAGGACATGCTAGTGATGACTTAGAAGAGAACAGAGAGCTCAGAATCAAACAATTCTTCATGGATGAAAGTCTCAATTATGAATAATAAAATAAAGCTATTCAAAGAAACTACAGGAGAGTAACTTTATGACTTTAGGCTAGAAAAGGAATTCTAAAGACAAAACGTACAAACCATGAAATTTTTTAAATGAAAATCTGATTCTATGTTTCTAAGTTTCTCTACAACCAAAAACACCGTAAAACAATTAGAAATAAACAAATTAGGAGAAAATATCTGCAATGCCTAAAACAGACACAATATTGGCATCCAACATATATTAGAAATCCCTACAAATCAGTAAGAAAATGATCAATAAGCTAATAAAAATTAATCCAAAGATATAAAGTTAATCCACAGTAGGAAAATATGTAAATGGCCAATAAACATATAACGACATAAAAAGTAACTCAGACTTGGGAAGTGGATAAGGTTCAAGCGATTGAGCTCCCACCTACAACCTGGGAGGTCCTGGGTTTGGTTCCCAGTGCCGCGATGGGCAGGCATGGTGAGCTGATGCAACAAGGAGACCCAAAGAGGAAAGACAATGAGAGACACAACAAAGCAGGGAGATGAGGTGTCTCAAGTGATTGAGCTCCACTCTACCACACAAGAGATCCCAGGTTCAGTTCCTGGTGCCTCCTAAAGAGAAGACAAGCAGACAGAGAGCACACAGCAAATGGACACAGAGCAGACAGCGAGTGGGGGGGGGCAGGGTGGATAAATAAATAAATCTTAAAAAGAAAAAACAGTAACTCAGCCTTAAATGTAATCAAAGTAACACTAAATATTAATTTACATTCACCAGATCTGCAAAAAATAAATAAAATAATGGGAGGTGCACAGGAAGGGATAAGAAAGCTCCTCTTATAGAGTTGTTGGTAGATGTGTAATTTGTTTCCGTTTTTTGAAATGCAATCTTACAGTAATACTTTAAAAATTACAAATACACATTTTCTTTAACCCAGCAATCATAAATCTGCTCATTAAACTGGTATTTATTGAGTATCTACCATGTGCTAAGAACAGTTCTTTGTCCTTGTGCAGTTTATATTTGTTTGGGGGTGGGGAGCAGGATTTGGGGTATAGTAGTACAATAGTATACTAAATAAAGTATATAGGATTAAGAAGGTAATATAAATACTATGAGGAAAAAAATGGGGCAACGGAATACTGGAGTACATAAGAATAGATACACAAGGATATTTAATACATTATTGTAGTCTGTTCCTATTTTTAATATCCCTGTGCAAAAAAAGAGATAATATAGCAGGACTTTAGAAGGTCCTAGTTGCAAGATTGGCCTATGGCTGGTGTCTGAGATCTTGTCACTTGACCTGTCCCTTAACCAATAAAAGTATACCACAGTGCCTAGACTGTTTGTACAGTATGATTTATGAGGAACACTTGCTTTCCTTCTGAGAGTCTGGAATTTTGGAACACATTAGGCAGAGGGTGTATGTGACCAACCCCAATAAAAACCTTGGGCCTGATTCTCTCATGGGCTTCCCTAGGCAAAAAACACTGCACATGAGTTACTGGTGGTGGTTGTTGTTGGGGAAAGAAGTATGCTTCATGTGTTTTTTCAAAGAAGGGAAAGGACATAAAGAAAGAAAATATGGATTTCTCCAGATTCCATGTATGTCTTTTTCCCTTGCTGACTTACCATTTTGCTATAATAAACTTTACCCATAAGGGCAATTATATGCTGTGCCCTCCTCGTGAATCACCAAACATATGGGTAGTCATGGGAACCCGGAAACACCCCAAGCTGGAAATAGCCCAAATGCCCACCAATAGGGAAATCCGAATTAACCACATTATATCTGTACCATGTAATATGCCATCCATGAAAATGGATGAGTTCAATTTAAACTGGTTGTCTTGGAAGGAATTTCCACAATGTATTGTTAAGTGAGTAAAGAAGATTCTAGTTTTGTTAAACAAATGATTAAACAAACCTATTTATTTATATAATGTATGAACAGGGAATAAAATGTAGAAGGATATACTGTTAACACAAGAATTACTGGGGATGGGGGCAATGCTTTTTCAAAAAAAGAGGGAGAAGGAAGATGGGACAAAGAAAAAAAAAGTGAAGGGAAAATTTTTATATAGACATTATAGTGAATGAGTAGTAGATCAACAGATCGATATAGGAGTCATCAGAATGTCAAGGTTCTTTCTGAACAGTGTGATTTCGATCTCATTTTCTTTCACACATTTTCTCTATTGTTTAATTACTTTTCAATCAAACCCACATTAATTAAGTGTAGTCTGAAAAAACATCAAAGCTATTTTCATGGGGTAGGAGGAGGATCTCACCTATTTTCTTTCCAAATCTTTTACTGGTATGTCTGAGTATAAAATTAGCTGTTTAGTTATACATCTCACCCTTTTCCTTCTTTGGTGGTGGGGCTGCGTAATAGCAGCACTTAACTGTCTAAATGCAAAAGAGGAAAAAGAAGGGAAACAAAGGCACGGATAGTCACAAAACAAAGATAGCCAGATCCTAAATAATTGAGATTTGTCAAGAGTTGGACAATGCAACTTCACACGTGGATTTTTAATTCCAAAGTCAGCAACGTAAGTTTTCATTTTATCCTCTCTGTCATTACAAATAAGCAAGGCTGCTGACTTTAGAATCTGTTCTTTTCTCCTGGATACTAGGCAGGACAGACATTTATTACAAGTGTCACAATCTATTTACCTTCCTTATTTTACCCATATGAATACTTGTATTATCAAAAGATGTCACAGCTGAAAGGAAAATCATATAATTATTTCAATTCCCCCTCATTATATGAAAAGGAAACTAAGGCCCAGAGAGGTAAAAAGAGGCAGCTTACCAAAAATCACAAAGCAAGTTGGTAGCAGAGCTGAAATAGCAACCCAATTCTTCTGAATACAGACCCAGTGTTCCTTCTACTGTGTCCCCCAACGTACCACCCTTAATTTATGTCATGGCTATCCAATGGTCAATGAATAAGAAGAGTCTAAGAACCTCTGGTTATTTGCAGATGGTCGCCATAGAACCATGATGACAAAGAGGATCATGGAGAACAGCAACCGCCAGATGGCATCATCCACCCACAGCTCTCGCCAGTCCTAACAAAAGGGGAAAAGTTTATTTATATACATTATGTTAGCACTTTGTCTACAAAGCCCTTGCCACAAAACAAGAATCACTAATATATTCATTCAACTTTTATTTACTAAGAGCCTGTTTTGTGCTAGGCACTGTGCTAAGTGCTGAGGGAGCGTAATTTTTTCCCTTGTAGTGCTTAACATATTAAAGAAAAGGCCCCAACTGAACCCAGCTCTTCGTTATAGCTCTGAGAATCTTCGGGGGAAGGGTTTTTATACAGGGTAAGAGAAAGTAACATTGGGTTATTTTTTGTTTCATTTTCATTTCCTGCTCCCTGCCCCCAAAACAGAACCCTAGGTGCCTCTAAAGAAATGGCACATTGTCTTTACCTGACTGGCCACAGTCTTTGTGTTCAGATCTTAAGAACATGGTTTCTACTCAGATAAGCATTATTTACACATACATAATGTTTAGTACTCTGGATTTCTTGTTTGAAAATTCTGAGTTAAGGCGAAAATAGATTATCATAGACTGTGGATATCACTTAAAAAATTCTCTCTCAGTACTGGGATATGTAGTCAAATGAAAAAATTTAAAAACCTTACAATACCAAGCCACCATGAGAGTACAGGATACAAATGATGGTCCAGAAGGAGGGGTATCGAAACCCTCAGAGCAGAGACTTAGCACTAATTTTGTATAAGGTGCACACCTTACACGAACCTTACCATTATTATTAACAACTATCTTCTGTGTGTAAGACAGTACACTATTCATAAATGCACATGATAAGTGACTCACCGACTGACACGTCACTATCCTGAACTTCATGGTTGTCCAGATGATAAACACAATAGATGCTGACAAGAAATGAAAAATCTGGTCAGAGTATAAACGCTTGTTTACATCCCCTATTACATTCTGATTCCAGTTAAGTGGAATCCCATATCCCCCTAGCCCCTAAAACATCAACAATCACTTTCTATCAGTTATTTTAGCAAATTTATTCAATGCAAATTTACTGAATTTACCACTAGTTTACAGCAAACTTACTTTAATTTACAAATTTACTGAACACCTACTATAAGCACGGTCCACACTACATACTGAAATATTAATAATAGAGAAAAAGAAAGTTATTTTGGTAAAACTCCACTTCATCTTGCCAATCCTTTTCTGTGCTTAGAGAATAGCTTTATTTACTATCTGGCTGCTTCAGTAACCCTCAGACCTAGAAAAGAAGATATTGGCAATATGGCTTTTTCTAGCATTATCAATAACATAAAATACAATGGTAATCCAGAAACAATGTAGAAAAGATACACTTGGAAAGCTAAAAACCTCCTGTTAGCCACCCTTGACTAATATTTTTTTTTTTCCTTCCTTTATCCTTAGTATAGTAACAATAATTCTCTTTGGCTAGTCAGGTGAAAAAGAGGATAAATAGGTTGCTAAAAATGACTGCAACAGACACAGATGAACTTGTTCCAATCACAGGCCAGACTTCGTTATTCCTGGTACAAAGACCAATATGCCTAGTTTGGCTATGGTCTACCTAATGTCTATTTTTAATGCACCCTGAGTGACATATATAAAAGATATATAATAGCAATGTACCCTAATCTTAAATTCTATAGCTATTTAATAAAACCAAATAAGCAAGTGCTAATTTCTTCTAAAAAAGAATACAAATGCTATTTGACACTCAAGCTAATTCGCCCCAAGAAAAAGAATGCCTCAGAAAAAGAATGGAGACAGGAGAGGAAAATATGAAGAGCTGAAATTATGAGGTTATTATATGGTTATTATAGTTAAAAAAAAATAAGTGGTTCTTAATCTTTTTTGAACCATAGACATCTTTGAGAATTTAACAAAAGCTAAGGACCCTGTCCCCAAGTGAAATGTGCAAAAACTGTCTACGTACTTTTAGAGAGCCGACCTATGGCCTTGCAGGTTAAGAATCTCTGTTCTAGAAGGATCTCATTTAAGAAGAAAGTTCCTGACTTACCTGCCACTGCCAAGATAAGCGTGTTGGTGAAATGTCGGTACAAAGAGAGTTTTACAATGTTCCTCCGAAGTTTTAATAGCTTCATTGTTTGAGTCAAGCTAATAAATATGTGTTTGCAGGTCAAGGAAATCAAAATTCAGAAAAAGCAATAAAACAGTAAATTAATCCTTAAGTTCTTTGAGGATCTGGGATCATAATAACAGAGCTATGGCTCCTAGAACCTTACAGCTCTCTTATTCTCACTTAATCTCACAAATACCCTCAAGCCTCACCAAGATTAAGAAGAAAGTCATCAATTTCAATGAGATACTGAAGAGAAGAGAGAACCAATAAGAATGGAAAAAAGAAGAGGAAAAATATAAAAAGGAGAAAAATAAAGACAAGAAGCAGCTTTCCAAAGAAACCAACAAAAAAAAGATGGAAAAAAAAAAGACATAGACAAATGGAAGATGAAATGAAAATGAGTAACAGGCAAGGGGCAAGGAGTTAACACCATTTTCTCTCCTTCTTTAATGTGGGGGACTCTGTTCTCAACTGTCCCAGCTAATCCAGTTCAGGGCCCTGATTACCCCTGCGCCTACAACCTCAGAGTTCTACATTCAGTCCCTTCATGCTATCTTAAGGAATCTGCTATCAGGTACCCTGAATTAAGGGAACCCTACAATTATCTGAGAATTCTAGGCAGTTAGGCTCCAAAAGCAATACTCTCCATTTTCAGAACATTCTTCCTAAGTAGAAGTTGTCAGAAAAAGAGAAAAGGAGAACTGATGACAACTAAAGAGGATCTCTGCTCTCATGCCCAACTTTCAGAATAAGAAGCAAATATGACCATAAGGGAGTTGGTGCTTGCTCTGCCCTTTGACAGAGCCTTGGCTACTACCTAGTCAGTGGTTATTTTATAGAATGGGCCAGATCCACCTATCTCTCGCCACTCCCCTCAATACTCATAGTGGTTCACAATGCACACTTGGGGGAAGATATTGACCTAGAAAAGCTCTGGCCATTTGGACCCAGGACAGACACTTCAACTTCAAACATTTTAGCAGTCTATTCAAATTTACAAAATAACACAATTTTTGTTCACATTCAGATTTTTGCAACAGTCACAGTCTATCAAAATAGTAATTTTGTACAATGTACGTAAGAATACACAAAAAAACAAAACAAAGTCAAAGTAACTCTCACAAAGTTAAAGTCCAAAAACTTGAATCCTTCACCAAACAGGACAAGTCCCTAATAAACAAATGCTTACTTTTAAGAAGCAGGAAAAAAGATTATTCACATGGAAATTTGTTAACTGCTGGAAGGCTTTGCCTGCAAATGAATCAATATTTACTTTAAAGGATGGAAGTCTTCAATAATCCCAAGTCAGCTTTTGTATGAGGAAACAAAACATTCACCCTGTCAGGGTTAAAACATTCACCTTCTAAACCTACATATATTTTTAGGAGACTCAAACGATCTATGCAGCTCCTGAAACCACATTTTAAGAATCAAAATCTCTTCATAATTTTAAAAGCATTTAATAATTGCTAAAGGCTGAAATAAAGAGCAAGACCAGAGCAGCCGATGATTCTAATACTAAGAGAAGTGCACAAATAAGTCAAAACTCAAGGTGAAATTCTCGTGTAAAAAAGAAAAGATAGAAGCTTTTTCTTGTGCTTAGTCCCCAGTCACCAACTTCTGATGTAATTTTAAAAATTAAAACAACAAAAGGTGCTTACCTGAGCCCTCAGGTTGTTAAAATTAAAATACCCTATTACCCAGACTAAGGAATAATCAACAAAACTGGTAAAAACCCTTTGCAGAAAGATCAATGGAAAGCCACTTCCAAGGGAAGAAAATGGACCACCATCAAACAAGCCAACGAGAAGGATATCCACCAGCACAGGGCAGTGTCTAGGAAAGCCAAGGGAATAAAGGCCAAGGAAGCAAGATCAGTCTGGGCCTGCAGACAAAGAAAAAGAGGTGGTGAAAAGAGATGTCTAAGAGAAGCACAGAGAAGAAACTAGTACATGATTCTGCATTTATATAATTTAGCATTTGAACTAAAAGAAAATAAAAAGGACTAACACTTAGCACCTACATCATTCTTCCCTTCTGAGAAACCATCACTTGTAATATATAGCTATAAGCATTTCATACAGATTACCAATTATGATCTCAAAATGATGAAACATGCTGCTAACTAATAAGAGGCAACCAGCATAAGGCATACTAAGATCATGTTAAAAACATAAGTGAACACAACAAAAAAGTTATAATGTTTAGAAGCCCCATCCATCAATACTTTCCTATCATTGTGATTTTGGCTACAATTCTAAAAAGATCCTTCTCATATTAAAAAAAAAAATAAAAAATTACTATATCGTTAATTTAGAAGAGTTATTGATTTCTAGAATTAAAATACAATGGAATTTTACAAACAAGCATTTATCCCCTAAAAAGTTAAGGCAATTATCTGTCCCCAAAACTATGCTACTTGTTTTCACAAGTGCATATAGAAGATGCTATATATATAACCCTAATTACCCCATGACTAGGGCATTATTAAAAGGATATCCATAAAATAATACAGGCATCAATTGCTGAGAGGGTCAGGTTTACTATCACAGCCAAGGTATAAGAAAAATACTACAGCAGGAGAAGGAAAAAATTAAATTCACAGAGGTTTAAAGTTGCTAAAAGTCTAAGGAAATTACATAGGGAGGACAAAGTAATTTGGAAAAAAATATTGTATCCAATAAGGTGCTTTACTTAAGGGGCAATTTATTGCAAAATTTACTGAGTCTAGTTTCATGAGAGCAAAGCCAAGTTTATAGCATTTACTACCTTGAATTTAACAGGCTATTCCAGAGTATGATTTTTTAAATAAATAAGAAAAAAATTTGGAATGGCCCAGTAGGTCCACCTTGTCTTCACATTAATCTAGCTCTATCATAAATTTCTTCATCACTTATATCTCAACGTTTGGTTCTTTCCCTGGTGAAGGGAAAAATTATGTAATTCCCAAAAACGGTATACAACTTAATCAGCTGCATAGAAAGGCTCTGAAATGCAAGTGCTGGTTAAGCAAAGAACTTAACTGTTACTTTAAAACAAAAATTAGATTAGCCAGTAAGTGCATGTTTCCAAAGTCTGTCACTTATACAAGAGAGCGAGCCTGCTGTCTGGGAGAAGGAACTAAATAATTGTCAATTTGGGGACAGATGGGAAAGCATTCATTCCTAGTCACACATTAAATTTATAAAGCTCTAAAAGATGGATTAAAAAGGAAAAATGAATTAAACCTACAGTTTGAAAACCAGAGTCCCAAGTTGACTATTTCCAATCCGCCTTATGAAGATGAAAACAATCTATTTGAACTGACCACAAGAACTTAGATTACGATACTGACCCCAGTAACTCTGAGGACCCCTTCCATGCCAGAGAACAAAAGATAGAGGGCTCCTGCTACCACAACCTTGTGAAGAGTGACTCCAAGGCGAGGCCTAAAGAGAAAGCAAAGAAATAGCTGAGTGTAAATACGACAAACCTCGAGACAAGCTAAGAAACAATTCATGTTAATTTATACAGACCAACAATTTACAGAGATAAATAGCAATTGATTCACTTGGGAGAAAAAATCCGTAAGAACTTAAGGCCTTTAAACAAGACAGTGAATGCTTTATAATTAAAACCTGATTACTACATTTAAAAAAAAAAATTTATTATGGAGAATTTTGAAACATACTCAAAAGTAGTATAACGAGCCCACATATTCCCATCACTCAAAGACCCGTGGCCAATCCTGCCCCATGCACAACCCACCTCTCATATTATCTTGAAACAAATTCCAGACAACCTAACTGTTTTATCTGTATTTTCACAATGTAATTTTAAAAGTTAAGGATTTTTTTTAACATACCACAATACCATTATTAAATCTAAAAAAATTTGTTGTCTTTAATACCATCAAATGTCCTATTGCATTTTATTAAGCAAATACATTTGTAAGCTCAAAACCCAAAAAATATGAAAAGTCTTTTGAGCAACTTCTTTTGAAGGAGGAATGGCCTGAGGTCCTTGATATTCAAAATCCTTCTGAGTCACAATCTACATTTTAATAAGATCCCCAGGTGATTTTGGATGCACTGCCCTAGAGCATGTGTACCTAAGACTTAGACATATTTATTACATTTTTTGTTATACACTAAAAGAGTTCCAAAGGAGCAGGGATTTACCCCACCCTACCCCTCAATGGTGTATCCTAGATACCTAGAATACTTCCTGGTATATCAGAGGCATTCAACTATTCAAATATTTGTTGCATGAATAAATTTTTAAAAATTAAAACCCATTTTTCAATTCCATTTCAAGCAAAAATCCTTGAACTAACTCTCCATACCTGGCTGTTTCCAATTCCTCTCCTCCCATTCTCTCATGAACCAGTCAGGCTTTTGTCCCTACCACCTCACCAAAACTATTCTTGTTAAGGTCACTAATATCTTCCATGTAGTTAAATCCAACAGTCAATTCTCAATTTTAATTGATCTGGAGCACTGGACACAAAATTCCCTCCTTGAAATACATTATTCAGAGTTTCCTTCCACCTCTCTGATCACTCCTGAATCACTCCTGAATCTGCTCTAACTTTACTTCATTTCACTGATTTCTAAATAATAGAAAATGTTCAAGGGTTCAGTCCTTTGACCTCTTCTCTATCTACACTCACTTCCTGTCTAATGGTTTTAAATAAAATCTACAAGCTTATGACTACCAAATTTATATCTGCACCCAAACTTTCCCCCTCTTCTCCCATTATCTACTTGGATGTCTAACTGAACTCCTAATCATGTACCTGGTCCAAACCTATTCCACCTAAGGTCTTCCTGAACTCAGTAGATGTCAATTCCATCCTTCTACCCGCTCAGACCAAAATGGTAGCATCATCCTTAATTCCTCTTCTCTTTCATATCACACATCCGATCTATCAGCAAATTTCATTGGCTCTACCTTCAAAATATGTACTCTAATCACATCTCAACATCTCTTCCCCTGTTTTACATATAGCTCCCTTATCTCCTTCAGGTCTTTAAATCCCACCAAGTGAGGCCTTCCCTGATTACTCTATTTAAAATTGTTAAGCTCTACCTCCCACTCCCCATGCCCTTTCCCTGCTTTATTCGTTCTATGACACTTATCACTGACATAGTAGATATTTTACTTACTTCTTTTTGTCTGTGTCCCCTCCCTCCACAAATGTAATTTCCAAGTCTTTTGTTTCCTTGTTGTATACCTCAGGGCCTAGAACAATGCCTAGTATATAGTATTTTTGATTAAAAATATTTTCAGAAAGGTTTCAGAAGGAATGTTCTTTCCACCCAAAAAAATTTTTGATTTGCAAGAATATTTTGGAAGAGTAAAATCACTAATAAGTTTAGTGGTTCAATGTCAGTCGCTACATTGCAGGTGTTCCTGCTGATGCTCCTTGAATGCTAATGAGTGAAATGAGACACTGATATTTTTCCAATGTTTACAAATCTAAGATTTTCCAGATACCTTTTTTTATTTCAGAACCATTTCTTATAGCAAGTCTTTCAGAACTACTACACTGGGAACCTACACCACCATTTCAATTTAACTAGCATTTCAATTTTCTCTTCCATATAGAAATTACTACTTACTTGACTATGCCATAGCCCAGACTGACTATAATGACGAGGGTTCGAGCCAGTGAGCGTTTCACTGCTGAAAGCAGCTCTGCAAGAATCAGGGCACCTTGCACTGTCAGAAAAAAGAAAAGGAGAGGGGGCACTGTAATCTAGGTTTGGCAAAATGCATGATTCTAGTGCCAGAATGTAGATCCCTAGCACTCTTCAGAATTAGCACTGGTTTTAGTCCTAAATAAAAAAAACAAACGAACAAAAAAAAACAACTCTCCTGCAATTTTTACAAGTACACAAGCTGATACCATTTGTGATCTTGTTCATCCTGTATAGCAGTCTCGTGTGTTCAAATTTAATAGTGCCCCCATTCACACCCCACCCCCCCAAAAAAACCTTCTTACAGAATACCTTACCTATATGGATAGGTTACAACATCTGGGGAAATTTTTCCCCCATTTTAAAAAATTGTGAAATATAGCTAATACATAGAAAAACACAAAACACATATATACATAGTTTTCAATTCAATTTTCACACCTACTATACTATTTCCAATACCTTTCAATGACCAAGAAAAGATTTAATTAGTATATCTTGGAACAATAATTACTATTCATAAAACAGTCTGAT
The DNA here is from genome assembly GCA_026826555.1 of Tolypeutes matacus. Lineage (NCBI taxonomy): Eukaryota > Metazoa > Chordata > Mammalia > Cingulata > Chlamyphoridae > Tolypeutes > Tolypeutes matacus. Next base: position 5,856,309 of record JAKSZT010054394.1, on the reverse strand, counting down.
GAGAGAGAAGTGAAAATCACAAAAAAACTTAACAAAATAATTTGTCATTACCAGTTTACCATAAGCATCCTCCTATTTTCTTCATATTACTATAGCTTATCAATCCTTAGATGCACTCCCCTACCCCACATACGAACTTCTTTGAAATTAGGATATATCTTACAATCAATGACATCTTACAATTAAATTGGCATTATTTCTTTCTTACATGTATAAAATAATGGTCCCTTACAAATCAATAATAACTGAGATTACACGATGGTAATAATATTTCCCAAAATGGCCACTACTGTTTAAAATTACTTTTTTTTTTTAAGGAGGCATTGGGGATTCAACTGGGGATCTCGTATGTGGGAAGCAGGCACTCAATCACTGAGCTACAATTGCTCCCTAAAATAACTTTTAAGAATATTTTTCAGTAAAATGACTCTTACATCACTGAACCCATAAGTTACAATATTAAAAACAAAAGTCAAAATCAAGTGATTCTGAAGTTATTCTAATAACTAAGTAATGTAAAAGCTAAACCTATTTAATGATCACTGACTTTAGGAAACTGTTCACTTACTTCAACTGTCATCACACAAAATGGCAAACTTTTTTGAGTTACATACCAGACTCTCCTTTGTATCTGATGTTCTGAAATTCTGCATAGAATACAGCTTTCTCAAGCATTCCCAGGAAGATAACAGCACCAATCCAAAACTGAATTCTCAGGAGATCTCTCCAGTAGCAGGCAGACCAGGCCAGCCACAAAACACCAAACAGGACATATACTATACACATCACCATGAAAAACTGTCATCCAAGTGGGTAAAAGATAAAAAGGAGAATTAGGGCCAAGAGCCACGTATCTAGATTTTGTATCACTATATAGTCTTAGCAAACCACATATACACAAAACATAATAACGTCTATTTAAAAACAATCATTTTCTTTCTTTGGAATTCAATACTAATTAGCACAGAAGAACTGTCTCCTCTGGAGCAGGGGGATACTTCATAAGGAATTATTCACAACAGTGACTGCTTTCTTTTACTAATGGACCTGTTTCAGCTCACTATCAAAAGTTGCATAAATGAAAAGAACACTGAGAAAGAAAATAGGCATGGCAGGGTTGCATACATCTGGAGGCAATTAACACAACAAAATGGGAAAACTATTAAAGGGAAAGGAGGAAGAGTACAAAAAAATTGGGAAATAGATTAACACACAAACAGATAATAGTTCAACAGAACCTAGATAACACACAAACTCATAGAATGAGAACAAGGAAACTTCATCATTTAATTATTTAAGTGGGATCAGAAATTATAGTAAAAAAGTACCCTGCTTTGGATCCTAGAGAAACGATATACAATCTTTGAGGTACTTTCCAATTCTCAAATTCCACAGGTCATCAACACCTTCATTTTAGATGAGAAAATGAAGTACAGAGAGGTTCACTAACTCTTCCTAGGTCACATTCTAATAAGAAGTAAACCCAGAACTAGAAGCAATATTTATTTTCTGAACTGCTCAGAAACAAATATTTTTAAAACAATATTGATCTAAAAACTGACAGTCTTTTAAGCTAAATTCACTTAATCATGGGGTTAAAGTATGTAAGCTCACTTACAATCATCAATGGATAGTCTTCAAGAGTGAGGTATTCATAAGGACCTTTGACTTCAACAGTCACTGCCAAAACAAAATCCTCAGAATTAATTTAAAGAATGCATAAAGTAAACAAAAGCATTATCTTATATTTGTTTAGTGAAAGTAATGAAAACTGTATTGGATCATTTACTTTAAACCACTTAAATACTGGCACTGCACGCTGATACTCATAGCAGCATTATTCACAATGGCCAAAAGATGGAAGCAACCAAAGTGTCCATCAACTGATGAATAGATGAGCAAAATGTGGCATATACAAACAATGGAATATTATTCAGCCATAAAAGGGAATGAAGTTCTGATATATGTGACAACATGGATGAACCTTGAAGACATCATGTTGAGAGAAATAAGCCAGACACAAAAGGACAGATATTATATGACCTCATTGATATGAAATAATTAGAATAAATAAACTTATAGAGTCATAATCTAGAATAAAAGAGAAAGGGTGGGGAAAGGAAATAGGGCATTGTGGCTTAAAATGTACAGGTATAACTTGTTTTATTACATTTCCCTTTACTGTACTTCAAAGATACTATGGTTTTTTGTTTTTGTTTTTTAACAAATTGAAGGTTTAGGGCAAATTTGTCAAGCAAGTCTATTGATGCCATTTTTCCAACAGCATGTGCTCATCATTTCTTTGTGTCATATTTTTGGAAACCTTGCAATATTTCAAAGTTTCTCATTATTATTACATCTGTTATAATGATCTGTGATCTGTAATGTTACTATTGTAATTGTTTGGGGACACCACGAGCCATGCCCATATAGGACAGCAAATTAATAAATGCTCTGAGTGTTCTGACTGCTCTACTGATCGGCCATTGCTCTGTCTCCCTCCCTCTCTTTGGGCCTCCCTATCCCCTGAGATATAACAATATTGAAATTAGGCCAATTAACACTAGAACAGCCTCTAAGGGTTCACCTTAAATGAAAAATTAAAAATAATTAAGCTTATAATGAGGAAGGCATATTGAAAACCAAAATAGGCCTCTTGTGCCAAACAGTTAGCCAAGTTGTGAGTGCAAAGGAAAAGTTCTTAAAGAAAACTGAAAGTGCTACTCCAGTGAACACATGAATAAGAAAGCAAAAGGCATTATTGCTGATATGGAGAAAGTCTGAGTGGTCTGGATAAAAGACAAAACCAGCTACAATATTCCCTTAAACCAAAGCCTAATCCAGAGCAAAGCCCTATCTCTCAATTCTATGATGGCTGAGAGAAGAGAGGAAGCTGCAGGAGAAAAGGTTGAAGCTGGAAGAGGCTGTTTCATGAGGTTTAAGGAAAGAAGCTGACTCCACAGTGTAAAAGTGCAACGTGGACTTCTAAAAGAGGGGAGAGGGAGGGACAAAGCCTACAGCAAATTCAGAATTTGGCCAGGGAACTCGGTCTGCTGCACTGGAAAGGCAGACATTTCCAGGCCAAGTGGGACTGCAACATTGTCTGCACTGAGATAAGTTGCCTTCTCAAACATCCTTCCTACTGCCCCTGGCTGGTTGCCGAAGAGGTAGAAAGAGGGAGGATGGAGCCTGCCAAAGGTGGAGAACAACTTCTGAGAAAGTTGGTTTGTGAGACTTGGCTAGCTTCTGCATCTCACAACTGCCTGAGGAGTTACACTAAAGGCATTCCTCCTAGCTACTGGGGACTGAGCTGGGAGGTCTGCCAAAGAGCACCATCTGCTGGCCAAGACCAGAAAAGTGCACAAAAAAGGGAACTATAATAATAAAAGAGGCAAGCAGATGCCTTTACTACCACCCTCTCCAAGACCCTTTGAAACTGGTCTGTACCCTATTACTGGGTTCTTAGCCCTGGTTTGGGCAGCTAAACAGAGGCAATCCTAAATATTTAGCACAAAAAAATTGAACCAAAAGTCAAAGAACAGTGGTAGCACACAGCTACTTAACAGTAAATCCCTAGGCAAGAGAGAGAAACTGAACATCAGAGTAAACTCAGCATCAGAATCAGACGCCTAGACATCAGCAAAAAATTACAAGCCATACAAAGAAAAAGGAAGATATGACTTAGGCAAAGGAACAAATCAAAGCTCCAGACAAGACAAAGGAAATGAAACAGCTAACCAATGAGGTTCGTACAAATCTCCCAAATCAAATAATGCGATTGAAGGACAACATGGCTAAAGAAATAAAAGACATTAAGAAGACACTGAGGCGCACAAAGAAAAATATGAAATCTTGGATAGAAAAATAACAGATTATGGGAATGAAAGAAATAATAAGTGAGATTAAAAATACAACACAGGTACCGAACAGCAGATTTAACATCATGGAAGAAAGAATCAGCAGAGTAGAGGAAAGAACAACTGAAATTGAAGAGAGAGAACTGAGAGAGAAAAGCATGGAAAAAATTGAGCAGGGGCTGAGGGAGCTGAATGATCACATGAAGCATACCAACACATGTGTTATGGCAGTTCCAGAAGGAGACGAGAAAGGAAAAGGGGAAGAGTATCTGAGGAAATAATGATGGAAAATTTCCCAACTTTCATGAAAGACATGATACGTGTCCAGAAAGCACAGCGTACTCCAATTAGAATAAATCCAAATAGACCTATCCCAAGACATATAATATGCAGAATGCCAAATCCCAAAGATAAAGAGAAAATTCTGAAGGCAGCAAGGGAAAAGCAAAACATCACATACAAGGAACGTTCAATAAGACTTAGTATGAATTTCCCTTCAGAAACCATGGAGGCAAGAAGGCAGTGGTATGATATAATTAAAGTACTGAAAGAGAATAACGGCCAGCCGAGAATTCTTTATCCAGCCAAACTGTCCTTCAAATATGACGGTGAGTTTAAAGTATCCACAGATCAACAGAAACCAAGAGAGTTCAAAAAATAAGAATCAAGCTCTGCAGAAAACACTAAAGGGAGTTCTGCAGCCAATAAAGAAAAGAGAAGAGAGAAAGGCTTGGAAGAGAGTGCAGGAGTGAAGACTATCAGAATGGGTAACTAAAAAGGTAAAAAGCTGGACAAAAACAAGATATGACATGAAAGTAAAAGGATAAAATGGCTGAAATAAGTAATGAATGCTAATGAATTAAATTACATAATCAAAAGACATAGGCGGACAGAATGGATAAGAAAACATGAACCATCTATATGCTATCTGCAGAAGACTCACCTGCAGATAGATGCAAAGAGACAAAGTGAAAGGTTGGAAAAAGATATGTCATGGAAATAGCAACCAAAAGACAACAGGGGTAGCTATACTGGTTTCATACAAAGCAGATTTTAAATGCAAAAAGTGATTAAGACATGCAGAAGGCCAATATATATTAATAAAAGGGACAATCCACCAGGAATGAGTAGCAGTCATAATTATTTATACACCTAACCAGGGTGCCCCAACATAAATGAGGCAAACTCTGGCAAAACTGAAAGGAGAAAGAGACATCTTGACAGTAATAGTTGGAGACTTTAACACGCCACTCACATAAATAGATAAAACAACTAGACCAATGATCAGCAAAGAAACAGAGGACTTGTATAATATGATAAACAAGCTGGACCTGACAGACATACAGAACATTATACCCCAAATCAGCAGGTTGTACATTCTTCTCAAGTGTTCATGGATGTTTCTTCAGGATAGACCACATGTTGGACCACCTCAGAACTCTCAATAAAATTAAGAAGACTGAAATTACACAAAGCACCTTCTTTGATCATAATGGAATAAAGCTGGAAATCAATAATAGACAGGAAACGGGAAAATTTGCAAATATATGGAGGGTAAACAACACACTCCTAAACAATCAGTGGGTCAAAGAAAAAATTGCAAGAGAAATCAGTAGATATCTCGAGACAAATGAAAACGAGAACACAACTTATCAAAACTTATGGGATAGAGCAAAGGCAGTTCTGACAGGGAAATTTATAGCCCTAAATGCCTATATTAAAAAAGAAGTGCTAAAATCAAGGATCTAACTGCACAACTTAAGAAACTAGGAAAAAGAACAGCAAACCAATCCCAAACTAAGCAGAAAGAAAAAAGATTAGACAAGAAATAAATAAAATTGAGAAAAAAAATAGAAAAAATCAACAAAATAAAAAATAAAAGGCATCCAAATACGAAATGAGGAAATAAAACTCTCACTAGTCAGAGATGACATGATCCTATATTTAGAAAATCCCTAAATAGATACAGTCAATAAATGAGTTCAGCAAAGTGGCAGGATACAAGATCAATGCACAAAGATCAGTAGCGTTTCTATACACTAGTAATGGCAAGCTGAGGAGGAAATCAAGAAAAAAAATCCCATTTACCATAGCAACAAAAAGACTTAAATATCTAGTAATTAATTTAACCAGGAATGTAAAGGATCTATATTTAGAAAAATATAAAACATTGCTAAAAGAAATCAAAGACCTAAACAAATGGAAGGACATTCCATGTTCATGGATTAGAAGACTAAGTATCCTGAAGATGTCAATTCTATCCAAACCGGTTTATTGATTCAATGCAATACCAATCAAAATTCCAACAGCATCCTTTACAGAAATAGAAAGGTCAATTACCAAATTTATTTGGAAGGGAAAGGGGTCCCAAATAGCCAAAAACATCCTGAAAAAGAAGAGTAAAGTCAGAGGACTCATGCTTCCTTCCTGACCCTGAAGTGTATTATAAGGCTACAGTGGTCAAACAGCATGGTATTGGCATAAAGATAGACACATTGATCAATGGAATCAAATTTAGAGTTCAGAAATAGACTCTCACCTCTACGGTCAACTCATTTTTGATAAAGCTACCAAGTCCACTTTTCTGGGATAGAACAGTCTCTTCAACAAATGGTTCTTGGAGAACTGGATATCATAACCAAAAGAATGAAGGAAGACCCCTAACTTACTCCCTAGGCTAGAATCAACTCAAAATGGATCACAGACCTAAACATAAAAGCCAGAACCATGAAACTCCTGGAAGACAACATAGGGAAACATCTACAAGATCTTGTAGTCGGTGGGGGTCTCTTAAACCTTACACTCAAAGCACGAGTAAGAAAAAAGAAACTAGATAAATGGGACCTCCTCAAATTTAAACAATTCTGTACCTCAAAGGACTTTGTAAAGAAGTTAAAAAGGCAGCCTACTCAGTGGGAGAAAATATTTGGAAATCACACATACAACAAAGGTCTAATATCCATGGTATATAAAGAGATTCTACAACTCAACAATAAAAAGACAAATAATCTGATTAATAAATGGGCAAAAATTTTTTTTCTACAGAAGAATTACAAATGGAAAAACAAAAAACAAAAACCATGAAAAAAATGTTCAACATCACTGGCTATTAGGGAAATGCAAATCAAAGCTACATGAGAGGGAAGCGGCTGTGGCTCAATCAGTGGGGCTCCCGTTTACCATATGGGAGGCCCCGGGTTCGGTTCCCAGGGCCTCCTGGTGAAGGCAAGCCCGCCCGCATGGCGTGGTTAGCTGACCCAGCGAGCACAAGCAGCAAGGGGGGGATAAATGAATAAATAAATTTTAAAAATCTTTAAAAAAAAAAAAAAAAAGCTACATGAGATATCATTTCACACCTACTAGAATGGCCACTATTAAAAAAACCCAGAAAACTACAAGTGTTGGAGAGGGTGTGGAGAGATAGGAATGCTTATTCACTGTTGGTGGGAATGTAGACTGGTACAGCCACTATGGAAGTGTGTTTGGTGATTCCTATTGAAGTTAGATATAAATCTACCATGTGACCTAGAAATACCACTACTAGGTATATACCCAGAAGAACTGAGAGCAGTGGCACAGACATTTGGACACTAATGTTTATAGCAACATTATTCACAATTGCCAAAAGACAGAAACGGATAAACAAACTGTGGTATATACACAGGATGGAATATTATTCAGCTAAGAAGAAATGAAATAGTGAAGCAATGACAATGCGGATGAACCTGGAGGACACTATGCTGAGTTAATCAAGCCGGGCACAAGAGGAAAAATATTGTATGATTTCATTACTATGAACTAAATGTAATAAGCAAACTCATGGAGTTAATAGCTAGAATACAGGTCACCAGAAAATAGAATGAGGCTAAAGAATAGAAAGCTAATGTTTATTTAATCTGCAGAATTGGTAAAAAGTTGTTTGCAAATGTTTGGAAATGAATAGAGATGGTGAAAGCACATCATAGGATTTGTAATTAGTAGCACTAATACACAGGTATGATAGTGGTTTGTTTTTTGTTTTGGAGTAATGAAAATGCTCTAATATTGATTGAAGTGATGAATGTGCAACTCGGTGATTATACCAAATGTCATTAATTGTATACTTTAGATAAACTATATGGTTTATGAACAAAACAAATAATAGGTTGAGTTGGGGGAAAAAATAGACCAAATGTAAGATACAGCCTATAGTTAGTAGTAATAATTTGATGATGCTCTTTAATCATTTGTTACAAATATTTCACAACAATGCAAGGTATTTTTGGTGTGTTGATATATGGGAGCCCTGTATGATGTTTCGTATGTTTGTTTTGTAAGATCACAACTTATACTAAACACTTACTTGTTAAGGTAAGTTCACGTATGAATGATATACTTCAACAAATTGTTATGTTTAAAAAAAAAAAAAAAAAAAAGTGCAAGGTGAAGTGCTGATGTAGAAATTGCAGCATGTTATCCAGAAGATCTAGCTGAGATAACTGATGAAGGTGGCTACACTAAACAAGAGACTTTCAATGAACAGCCTTCTATTGGAAGAAGGTGCCATCTAAGATGTTCATAGCAAGAGAAGAGAACTCAAGGCCTGGCTTCAAAGCTTCAAAGAACATGGTGACTCTCTTGTTAGGGACTAATGTAGTTGGTGACTTTAAGTTGAAGTCAATGCTGATTTACCATTCTGAAAATCCTACAGCCCTTAAGAATTATGCAAAATCTATTCTGCCTGTACTCTATAAATGGAACAACAAGGCCTGGATGATACTACATCTGTTTACAACAGGGTTTACTGAATATTTGAAGCCCAATGTTGAGACCTACTGCTCAGAAAAAAGGATTCCTTTCAAAATATTATGCTCAGTGACAATGCACCCAAGAGATGTGATGGAGATGTACAATGAGATGAATGTTGTTTTTGTGCCTGCTAACACAACATTCAGACTGCAGCCCATGGATCAAGGAACATTTTGACTTTGAATGAAGCTGCATTATTTAAGAAATGCATTTCATAAGATTATAGCTGCCATAGATAGTGATTCCTCTGATGGAGCTGGGCAAAGTAAATCGAAATCCTTCTGGAAATGACTCACCATTCCAGATGCCATTAAGAACACTCGTGATTCACGGGAGGAGGTGAAAATATCCACATGAACAGGAATTTGGAAGAAGTGATTCTAACCCTCATGATGATTTTGAGGGGTTCCAGACTTCAGTGGAAGAAGAAACTGCAGATGTGGTGGAAAAAGTTAGAGAACTAGAAAGTAGAGCCTGAAGATGTGACTGAATTGCTGCAATCTTATGATAAAACTTGAATGGATGAGGACTTGCTTCTTATGATGAGTAAAGAAAGTCGTTTCTTGAGATGGAATCTACTTGTGGTGAAGATGCTTGAACATTGTTGAAGTGACAACAAAGGATTCAAAATATTCCATAAATTTAGTTGCCAAAGCAGTGGCAGGTTTTGAGGACTGACTCCAATATTGAAAGAAGTTCTACTGTGGGTAAAATGCTACCAAACAGCATTGCATGCTATGGAGAAATCTTTTATGAAAGGAAGAGTCTATTGATGCAGCAAGCTGACACTGTTGTCTATTTTAAGAAACTATCACAGTCATCCCAACCTTCAGCAACCACCACCTGATCAGACAGCAGCCGTGAACACTGGGCAAGACCCTCCACCAGCAAAAAGACTGCAAACTCACTGAAGGCTCAGATGATGGTTAGCATTTTTTAGCCACAAAGTATTTTTAAATTAAGGTATGTACATTTTCTTTAGATATAATACAAATATACACTTAATAGACTATAGTATATTATAAACATAACTTTTATATGTACTGGGAAACCAAAAAAATTTGTGTGACTCTACTGCAATATTTGCTTTATTGTAGAAGTCTGGAACTGAACCCACAGTATCTCCAAGGTATGCCTGGACAGAGTTTCTATTTGGAATGATGGAAACATTTTAGTAATGGATGGTGGTAACAGAAGCACAACATTGTGAAAGTAATTAATAGCACTAAAAAATATATACCTGAATGTGGTTAAAGGGCAAATGTTAGGTTGTATATATAGTACAAAAATAAAAATTAAAAACAAAAACAAAAACAAAAATCCATGGAATTAAACAATACAGTGAGCCCTAAGTTAAACCATGGAATATAGTCAATAGTACAATTATAAAAATGCTCTTTCATCAATTATAACAAATGTACCACACCAATGCAAGGTGTTAATAATAGGGTGGTATATGGGAATCCTGTATTTGATATAATTGTACTGTAAACCCACAACTTCTCTAATTAAAACAATTTTTTAAATAAATAAAATCCCCACCCCGTCCCCTGGTAACCTATATTCTAGATTCTGGCTCTAATTGTTTCAAATCAGTGAGATTATGTACTATTTGTCCTTTATGTCTGACTTATTTCACTAAATATAATGTCAAGATTCATCCAAGTTGTCACATGAATCAGAATTTCATTCCTTTTTAATGCTGAATATTCCATTGTACATATATACCACATTTTGCTCATCCATTCACTGGTTAATTGACACTTGGGTTGACTCCATCTTTTGGCAATTGTGAATAATGCCATTATGAATATTGGTGTGCAAACAGCTACTTAACTCCCTGCTTTCAATTCTTTTGGGTAAATAGCGGGATTGCCAGGTCTTATGGTAGTTCTATACTTAGCTTTGTGAGGAATCGCACAACTGAGTTCCACAGCACCAGCACCATTTTACATTCTCACCAGGAATGATTGAGTGTTCCTATTTCTCCAAACCTCTCCAACATGTGTTATTTTCCTTTTTTTTTTTAATAACAGAAATTTTAGTGGGTGTGAAATAGTATCTCATTGTGGTTTTGATTTGCATTTCCCTTATGGCTAATGTCAAGCATCTTCCATGTGCTTTCTGGCCATTTGTATATCTTCTTTGGAGAGAGATGTTAATTCAAGTCTTTGGCCCATTTTTAACTGGGTTTCTTTTTGTTGTTAAGTTGAAGGATTTCTTTATATATGGTGATTAAACCTTTATTGGATATGTGGTTTCCAAATATTTTCTCCCATTATGTAGGTTGTTATTTTACTTTCATGATAGGGTCCTTTGAGGTACAAAAGTTTTTTATTTTGATGAGGTCCCAATTATCTATTTTTCTCTTTTCCTTTTTTTTTTTTAAGGTACCAGGGGCCAGAAATTGAACCTGGGACCTCTTATGTGGCAAGCCAGCCGTACAACCACTGAGCCACATCGGCTTCCCTGAGTTGATTTTTTCATTTGTTCTGCTTGTTGTTTGCTTTTGTTTTTTCAGGAGGCACAGGGAACCAAATATGGGACCTCCCATGTGGGAGGCAGGAGCTTAACTGCTTGAGCCACATCCACTCCCTATTTTTTTCTTTAGTTGCTTGTGTTTTGGGTGTAAAGTCTAAGAAACCAATGCCTAACACAAGATCCTAAAGATGCTTCCCTGTGATTTCTTCTAGGAGTTTGATAGCTCTGGCTCTTATTTATATAAGGTGTGAGATAGGGCCTCCACCTGTTTTTCTAAGTAAAGCTTACAAAACTTTTTTAATAAAGAAAAAGGCATACCCATTCATTTATGTATTGTCTATGGCTGAATTTGCACTACAATGGCGGAGTTGGGTAGTTGCCATTAAGAAAATATTTACTAACTGGCTCTTTTGAGAAAAAATTTGCCAACTCCTACTTGATCATAAAATGTAACACACATTTACTGAGCACTTACTATGGAATAAGCTCTATGGAAAACATGAGATAAAAAGATGAATAAGATGTTTTCTGCTCTCCAGGGGATTAGCATCTAGCAGGGAATTAGAAACCAACACAGAGAACTGTCCCTCTGTGCTGCACCCAGGAGCTGAGTATGTATTTTCCAGGAAAAAGTAACAAGTCTTCCAGGCCAAAGAAATAACATAAACAAAGATAGGTGTGAAAGTGCATAGTATAAAGAACATGTAGTCTGAGATTGTCCACAGTACCATACAGTAGTGTCTTGACACAAGGCAGCAATAGGTAAACTTCATCAGGTTGTAAGAGTTTTATAAGCTTTGCTGCAGAATGCAGACATTTTATAGGTAATGGGAGCCTTCAAAGGTTTCAATGAAAGGAATTAAGACGATAAAACCATTTTAGAAAAATAATTCTAGGGCTTTCAGATGGTATAGTTAAGTCCATGTTTTAATGTACCCCCTCAGCTGCAAACAACAGATGTATAAAACTCAAAAAGAGAGAAAACCAAAAGAACCTAAGCTCTAAAACAGGGTTAACATCTCCAAGAATCACAGCTGAACAGAAACTTAGAACAGTGTATGAGAATGAATCCATGGTCATGTTGGACTCTGGGCCCAAAAGTAGGATGTGGTAGTTGGGAGTTCAGATCCTGTTGGGTCATAAAACTAGTATGATTCCAAGAAAACGGGACCAAGGTCATACATAAGGAGGATACATAAGGAGGCTAACATGGGAACGGGCTAGAGTGAAGCAGGGCTTATCTTCCATACTGATCAATGAAAGATTGAAAGAAAGAAAAAAAAAAAAACTGCTGGCAAATCTAACCTGAGACTATTACTCAATAGAAAACAATGGGCCTACATAGACAGGAGGATACAGATACAGTCTTGGGGCCAGAAATTGTGCCAGACCACCCACTGATTTGTCTAGATCTGCTATACTCTCCATATCACTATGAGGCATTATAAGACTCATTTCTGGATTGGAAGTTAAGCATTCAAAGTAACCATAAAAGACAAAAATGGAAACTTAATAGGAAACTTAATAAACTTTAAGGAAATAAATAATGAAGATAAAAACAGAAGTTAATGAAATAGACAAACAGCCAGGAAAACTAACAAAAGCTGGTTCATTGAGATTAAACATAAAACAAAATGCTAGAAACCTTCAGCAAATTATAAAAGAGAAGACACAAAAGCAATATTAAAAATGAAAAAGGGGACAGATACAGATTCTTAAAAATTAAAGTTTTAAAATATGACAATAACTTTTAAATCTTAGGTGAAATGAACAATTTCTCAAAAAAAAAAAAAAAAAAAAAACTGACTCAAAGAAAGCTGGAAAATCTAAATATTTGTTAGTTATTATTACTAACCAAAATAAATAAATCGTTTAAAATCTACCTGAAACCAACCAAACCAAACTAAACATCCCTCCCAAACAATGTTACAGGTGAGTTCTACTAAACCTTCAAGGAACAGATAGTCCTCATCTCACATAAATGGTTCCAAATATAAAAAGAGAGGACACAACTCATTTCATTAGAAAAGACAGACTCGCATCACCTGGATGACAAAACCAGTAGAAGAAACTATGAGAAAAGAAAATTATAGGCCAATCACACTTGAACACAGACTAAAAAACACTAAATAAAATAGAATCCAGGAATGGGTATGCATGTATATGAATGTGAGTGAGGTTGTGTGTTTGTGTATCAAGGCCAAGTGTAGTGGTATTCCAGAAATTCAAGGATGGTTAACATAATAAAACAAATTAATACAATGTACCAAATTTACAGATTAAATGAAAAAATCTATATGATCATTTTAATTGATTCAACTGAAGCATTTGATAACACTGCATACTCTTTCTTAATAATTAAGAAATTACTCTTAGTAAATTAGAAATAGAAAGGAACATCCTTAAACAAGTAAGAGTGTTTTGAAAAATTTATAGCAATCATACTTAATGGTGAAATGTGCCAAAATTGCCAGTAAGGTCAGGGATAAGGTAACAATGGCTGCCACCATTGTTCCTAGTCAATACTGAGAATGAGAAACCATGAGAGCAAAGGAAATGGCAAAGAAGGAAAAAACAGAAAAAGAAACTGCAGAAAATAAGATCAGCTAAAAAGTTATTGCAAAAACCCAGGTAAGAGATGATGACGATGACTCCATGAACTGGTTAGCAATGGTGGAAAGGAGATGCTAAGAAAGATTTTTGAGACATTAAAAATTACCAAAGTTATATTTTTAAAATTTAAGTTTTGACTCTGTATTTTCTAAATGATTCTTCAATAAACCTTAAACTTCCCTAATTAAAAAAAAAATTAGGGAGTGATGTAGCTCAAGTGGTTGAGCACCTGCTTTCCATTGTACAAGGTCCCAGGTTTGATCCCCGGAACCTTCAAAAAAAAAAAAAAATTTAAAAGTTTCGGCTTGGTGGCCAGGTACCCCCTGCTTATTTTCTCTGTTCATTCCAATTTTATTGTATGTGCTATCAAAGCAAGTATGATGACCAAGTTCTGATTAAGTCTAGCTGAGAATATTGAAAAGATAATACTAATTTTTCAAAAAGAAAAAAGAAAGAAAAAAAATCCAGGAGATCAAATGAAGAAAAACAAAATCTAGTTTGTGTAACACATTAGTAGAAAGCATATGTGAAATGCCTAGGACTGTATCATACTGGTACATACTGGGTACAGAAAAAAAATGTTAATTCCTTTGCCTCAATTTCTCTACTTCACAACAAACATTCATAATAAATTAGTCCTTCTCTAAAAGCACTTTTATATTACCTATTATCCATAATACAACTAGATAATAACAACACAAATGTTAAAAAGAAATGAAGTGAACTTACTGGTGAAAAGATTACTTAGTGAATTTTCCTTTAACGATTCCTTTGAAGACGAAATACCAATATGTACAATAAAAATGTATGGTGCATCTTGCCAAGTTTTCAACGGTTCATGCATTGCCTAGAGAGGAAAAACAGATCAAATCTTCAAGTCTTAAGCATTTAGAACACAGACTAATAATATCATATGAAAATTTTGCTCTAGAAATCTGCCCAGAAACAGGGTAGATTTCCTTCACTTTCATCCATTAAAACAGCACACACAACAAAACAGACATCCCATGTATACAATAAAGTAGGTTAGATTATAAATTACTGAAAGCCAAGATATCTCCTATCTTGTTAAACGCAAAACCATACATTTTACCATTTTTATTATCAGGAAAACCCCAACTAAATACATTAAATTGAAGTTGTGTTTAGCTAAACCATGCCAGGATATTAGGTTATATTTTACACAGATGTCCTGAAGAAACTAAGATTAAATCATTTAAAAGAAAACTCATAATGACATCAGTAAACATGAATTATAAACACCTATTCCTGAATCTAATTCCCTTTCCGCAATACTCTTCCCAAGACTAACAGAATTTCTGATGACGTCTCACATTTGTATCCAAAACTTAGTTGGGGCTAGTATATGTATAAAGCAAGAGTCACTGCCCCCCAAAGTTAAGAAAGTCGAGTTAACACCCTCCCTGTTTACAGACCTGATTACTTGAGAAGAATTTGATCCCTCAAGGTCAGTGAGCTTATGCACAGCTCTAGCAAAAACCCTCCAACGATTTGTTGCCATATATGCTAGGGATGGACTGTTGATTTTCACAACCACAAGACTAAGATACAAAGAGAAATAATTGGCTTCTTCTCATGTCTCAAAGGAAGTATTATTGACCCAAGACTTGCAACTTATCTTCTACTCTTAAAAGGAAGAACATTTATCCAGGGATTTCTGGATAATCTACATTGATCTATGAAACCACTCAAAGTAGACACCAAATTTTTGCACATTTATACATTTTCCTAGAGAGCCATATCTTTGGTCAAACTCTCCAAAGGTTCTACAACCCAAGAAAATGCTGAACAACTGCTCTAAAATTTTATTACCACAATACAAATCCAAAGTGCCAAACAAGACAAATTAAACAATACTTCAGCTATACATTTATTCGTTTAATAACAAAAGAACCTAAATGATCTTTATCAAGGTGAAAAAGATCCCTTCTCTGGGGCGGATGTGGCTCAAATGGTTGGGCGTCCATCTGCCATATGGAGGGACCTGGGTTCGATCCCCGGGACCTCCCGGTAAAAGAAAAAAAAGAAAAAAAAGAGATCCCTTCTATTCTTAGTTTGTCAACTGTTTTTATCATGGAAGGGTGTTGGATTTTGTAAAATGCTTTTATGCATCTATTGAGAGGTCTGTGTGGTTTTTATGCTTCATGCTGCTAGTGTGGTGTATTACATTGATTTATTTTTGTATGTTGAACCACCCTTGCATATCTGGGATAAACCCCAGTTGGTTATGATGCATAATTCTCTTAATATGCTTCCTGATTCAATTTGTGTTGTTGTTTTTTTTCCTGAGGATTTTTGTACCTATATTCATAAGGGGTATTGGGCTATAGTTTTCTTTTGTGATGTCTTTATCTGGTTTTGGATACCTGGTTCTAAATTACTAATTCTTCTTTAAATGTTTGGTAAAATTCATCAGGTCCTGGCTTTTCTTTCTTTTTCGATTTCAAATTTTCTTTTTCTTTCAAATTTTCGATTACTGATTCAATCTCTTTACTTGTAAGACGAGATTTTCTTTTTCTTCTTGAGTCAGTTTTGGTAGTTTGTATTTTTTCAGGAATTCCTCCATTCATCTGGATTATATAATTTGTTGATGTATAATCATTCATAATATTTTTATAATCCTTTTTATTTCTGCAAGGTCTGTAATAATGTCCATACTTTCATTGCTAAATTTAGTAATTTGAGTATTATCTTTTTTTTATTGGTCATTCTAGCTAAAGGTTTATCAATTTTGTAGATCTGTTGAAAAAACTAATTTTTGGTTGCATTCATTCTATTGTTTTTCTATTTTCTTTTTCATTTGTCTCTTCTCTTAATATTTATTATTTCCTTCCTTCTGCTAGCTCTGGGTATAGCCTGCTTTTCTTTGTCTAGTTCCTTAAGATGTAAAGTTAGGTTTTCATATGGGATGTTTCTTTCTTTTTTTTAATTCCCCTCTAAGCATAGCTTTCATTGCATCCTATAAGTTTAGTGTTGTGTTTTCAATTTCGTTCTTCTCAAAGATCTTACTTCTGCCATTTTGCTATTTAAATTGCCATGTCATATCTTTTGTACTCCTCAATACCTCCACTACTGTCCTGATTTTTTAATTGATTTCTTTTTCTAGTGAACTATTTTGTTGCCCTGTTATTTCCATATCTAGATATTATTTTTAGGGTTTTTCTTTTTAGAGGATACTCTTGGGATTACAACTAACTTCTTAATGTGACACAATCAAATTTGGATTAACACCAACAAAGTTTTAATAGTATTAAAAATACTCGTTTTACAGTTCTCCTTTTCCCTTTTACATATTTACACACTGCCTGTCGAAAAATACATGTACAATTATTCTACGCATTTCTCTTTTAAATCACAGAGAAAAAAAGTTACAAAGAAAAAATGCAAAAATAAAGGCTTTCTCTATTTTCCTTCGTGGCTACCTTACTGATATTCTTTACTTCTTCATATGGCTTATTCTATTGTCTAGTGAACTTTCATTTGAGCCTGAAAGACTCTCTTTAGCATTTCTAGTATGACAAGTCTATTCTTCCTCAGCTTTTATTTATCTGAGAATGTCTTAATTTCTCCTTCATTCTTGAAGAAGTTTTGTTGAAACAGAGTTCTTGGTTTACAGTTTTTTTCTCTCAGAACTTTAAGAATGTCATCCAAGTCCCTTATGGCCTCCATGGATTCTGATGAGAAATCAGTTGTTAATCTTATTGAGGATCACTTGGACATGATCAGTTGTTTCTTTCTTGCTGCTCTCAAGATTCTCTCTCTTTGGAATTTGACATTCTTTCTATGATGTGTTTAAGTGTGCATCTTTTGAGCTAACTTATTTAGAGGTTGTTGAGCTTCTAGGATATGCATATTAATGTCCTGCATCAAATTTGGAAATTTTTCAGTCAAGGTGTCTCACAGATCTCTCAAACTCAGTTCAATTTTATTCATTCTTTTTCTGCTCCTCAGACTGGACAATGAAAAGTGAGCTATCTTCAAGTTCTTAATTGTTTCTGTTGATTGATAAAATCTGGTGCTGAACCCTTTTGGGGGATTTTTCATTTCAGTTATTATACTTTTAGCTCCAGAATTTCTCTTTGGTTTCTTTTTTTACGATTTCTATCTCTATCTGGTAAAACAGAGAGAATTCTAATTTCATTTATTCTTTGGTCTCGGTTTCTTTCAGCTCACTGAGCATATTTAACACAATTGACTTGAAGTATTTGTCTAATAAGCCCAAAGCCTGGGTTTTGTTGGGGGCAGTGTTTATTTTTCCCCTGTGAATGGGCTATATTTTGTTGATTCTTTGTAATCCTTACAATTTTTTGTTGAAAATTGAACATTTTGAGTATTATAATGTGGCAACTCTGGAATTCAGATTCTTCTCCTTCTTTGGGGTTAGTTGTGCTACTTGTTGTAGGTTGTTTGTTTAGTGAGTTTTCTAATCTATTTTTGTAAAATCTGTTATTTTTTGTTGTTGTGTGTGGTCACTGAAGTCTGTATTCCATTAGGTTAATGGTCAGCTAATGTTTTAATGGAAATATCCTTAAATTCCTAAAGTCAAAAAACAAAAAACAACAAAAAAATGCTCCCCCACTATTTGAAAACTGGCTGTGTGTTAGAGCACTTCTTCAGCACTTAGCCAGTCCATTTACAACTCTGCTTAGCTCTCATTTCCTACCTTGCATGGAGCCCAAAGGTTAGCCAGAGCCAAAAGCTCAAGAGTCTTTTCAGGCCTTTTCTGAACCTGTATCCAGCTCTGGCTATAGGCATGGCCTTCTAAATTCCCTGGTATATGAAAGAATTTTTAAAAGCCCTTATTCTCCCACATATCTCCTTTCACAATGTATTCCTTCACAGGCTTTTTGGTCTAGCTATTGTCCCAAATGTTATCCCTGATATTCTGACAGATCCCAGAATTCTGAATCTGGTGGTTTTTGCCATTAGTTCCTTTTGTGGAGGAATGAAGCCCTGGATTTTGCAATTGCAGCATTTTTGGTGACGTCACTCCGTATTAGTTTTGTTTTATAATATAAGAATCTGAAGCATAAAAAAATAAATAAGTTTTCTAAGTTGTGGAGTTGAATTTTGAATCTGGGACATCTGACTCCAGAGTTTACAATTTTAACTACCACAGTTGATATTATTTATCTTGGTGTTAACATTCAAATTGTATATTCAAATTCAAATGTATACAGCCTGGGAGTCTGTTATAAAAATCATGGGAAAAAAGAATACTATGCAAGGTATATTTCTTGTGGTATTAAATATCTACTCTACACTTAACTATTTTTAAAACCGTCTCCATGATATTGACACAAAAGCTGTAATTTTCCTTCAACATTTTCTAATCCTATCAGACATTTGGTAGGGTAAGAATATTAAAGCTCCATAGATAATCCAGTTATCAATGATCTTAGAAACATACACTACAAAGGTGGTTTTGTTCCAAATACATTTCATTTATATTTTTATCAAGCATTCCATTGTCAAAATTATAATGATAAATATATCACTTTTCATAAGTGAAAAACAAGTTAAACTCATGAATAAAAGCTCTTTTATGAATCTTTTCAGGAAAGGGACAGTGGGAAGACCTTTCCCCCTCATATTAATATGTTTTATCAGAGCTTTAAAAAGGGGGGTAAGGGAAATGAACTTCTGAGTATCCTATAAATAGGATTATAAGCTATTTTTTTTAGGCCAAATATTCAGAAAGACCGAAGTACAATAATACTTTGACTTCATTTGACTATAATCTGACCAAATATTTCTAATTACTAGTTGTGATATTCAACGGGTTCCCCTTTCAGTCAACTTCGAACACTAGGAACAGGAGTCAAACTTTGAGTCAAACTTAAAAGTATGCTATGCCCTGAAAAGAAATGAATAAAACACAAAATACAACCAGAAAAATGAATATAAATGTATGTTTAAATTCAAGAATAATTTTTAAAAATATACAATCTATAAGAACAAATGGTCACTTTAATGTGACAAATTGTGTAAAATCTGTTTTAAACAATAAAAATCACTGTTGGTGAAGAAAGAGAAACTCTTTCTTGGGACTATAATATGTTACAGCTTTTCTGCAGAGCAACTTGACATATCATGAAAAAAAGACTTTTAAGACACAGCTAGTTATGAATATGACATTATGCCTAACAGTGAAAATGTACGAAGTAAAATGTGTACCAAATGAGATTTTATTATAAAAATCGTGATAAAAATGGAATACTTATGCAACCATGAAAAGTGAGGGAGTGTTCTATGTACCAATTTGGAAAAAAATATTTTGTTAAATAAAAGGGAAAAAAATTACACAACAATATGTGTAATATGCTCTCATTTAATATGCACATGCTCTGTATAATCAAAACAAACTGCTAGAAAATAAAATAACAAAGGAATTTTTTTTTTATATTATAGAATTGAAAATTCAAACAAGCATAGAATTATTTGGAAATAAATAAGACTAAAAAACAAATGTGGCTACAAGAAGTCAATGAAGCATTGTTTAAAAGTGCAACACATACTTTTCAGCTAGCAACCTATGGTAGAAATTTATTTAGGTATGTTTTGTCATCGAGGGTGTTTTTTGTTTTTCTCTTTTAAATGGCCATCTTGTCCTCCTCTACAGGATACCAAAGTTTGTTTTTATTGGAAAGGGTTATAGTGATAACTACTGGGAGTTCAGTGTCTAAACAGCAACAAGTTGCCTTTTTTTTTTTTTTTTTTTTTAATAGATTTTATTTATTTTATTCATTCATCCCCCCCTTGCTGCTTGTGCTCGCTGGGTCAGCCAACCACGCCGCGCGGGCAGGCCTGCCCCCACCAGGAGGCCCCGGGAACCGAACCCGGGGCCCCCCACATGGCAAACGGGAGCCCCACTGATTGAGCCACAGCCGCTTCCCAAGTTGCCTTTTTTCTTGCCTTGTCTGATGTCACCTTTATGCTTTGTGACTATTTATTTGAAGACCAGGGTGTGGGCATTTTTGCCGTCTCTTTTCTATAACTTTCGAGGGTGTTTGAGGTCACACTTAGACATGGTCTGCACCTCACCACTGCCTTCTGCTCCTCAGTGTCCTCACAACCCTTAATATCTCACTTTAATCATGGTACGGTGAAAATGTAGAAAAATGTGAAGGAGACTTGAGATAGCAGAGTAAATGATATTCCTAATCCCAGAAGATTTAATTTTGTATTTCGTCCAGAAATGAAAAATCAGCAGTTCAGCCATTCTCTCAGGGCCCTTCTGCTGGCCAGGGGAAGAGGAAGCCCTCTTAGTGGCAGATGGAGACACTTTTGTGATGGACAGAAGCTAGCTGAAGTGGGGGAAACTTTTTGACATGCCATAGAATAAGAGGAAGCTGACTCTCAGCCATTTCTGTTTCCTAACTTCTTTGTCTCTTATTAGACCCCAGGCCACCACCAGATTATTTCCCAGATTCAAACCATTTCCTGAAATTATACTTTGAAAAAGCTTGGTCGAGACAATTCTGTTCAAGAACCTGTCTGTGTTTTGTTAATATGCATTTGCCTCGAGTATCATATTCAGTGTTTGCTATGGACATGCTCCAGTATTTATTTCACCACTGACTAGGGGTTGTGGTACCTCCCCCTCAATTCCCCTCCCCTCAAGCCAGTGTTCTTTTGAACAATTTCCAGATAGATTTCTGTAGCCATACCAAAGCCAGAATGTTTTAATTCATTTGGATACCAGTATTTATGAAGACTGACTACCTAACTCAACATTTTTTCTTTTTAAACTTCTGACTGGGGCTAGTGTAAGATCAGAGGCTGATCTGCAAATCAGGCTATACATGTATGTGTGTGCAAGACGGTGTTCAGGACTGGGTGGCTTTTCTAAGAGAAATACAGTGGGGGGTGATTGTATTTTTTACCTAATTCAGAGGGAGGGGGCGAATCCTATTTCTTACAATATTTTTGTTTTGTTTTTTATATTATTTCCTTTTAGCCTTGAATTTTTACTAAATAATTTCCTCCTCATTTAAAATTTTGGCTTTTATGGAATTGGAAATCTTAATACTTAATATTACACCAATTTTCAAAGAGTTCAAACCACTTTAATACCAGAACATGGTTAAAAAAAAAAAAAAAAAAAAAAAAACTTGCAGCCATTTTAAGTAGCTGGTGGACTTTTTTATATAATATCATTAAATGGTACCATTCAGTGTTCTGAGAGGTAAAGGGAAAATGTAAAAAGTATAGGTTTTTGGGTTTTTTTTTGTTTTTTTTTTGGTCTTGTTTTTTAAATAACAATAAACTTTCAGAGAGAAAACTAAAAAAAAAAAAAAAGTTCAACACAATGAAACATCCACAGAGAGTTTGGTAACAAATTACAATGTGTTTGTAGAAAAACTACTATGCAGACATTTAAATAATGATGCAATACAACATTTCCCTGAACTGGAAAGATGTCCAGGTTACACCGCTAAGGTTAAAAAATAAAGGTGGTAAAATTATATATATATACATGTAGCCATTTTTAAACATGCACGTAGAAAAAAGACTAGAAAATAAACATAGTATATCAGTGTGGTAGTACCGTGGATGACTATTTTCTTCTTCTTATATATCTTTTGTATATTTTTGATAAGAATAAAGCCAATGGAAGCCCCTTATTTTAGTTTTTTTTCCTAAAGAAAAATTAATGAATATTACCATGCCTAACTCATTTTCAGGTTAAAATGCTATAAAACTAAAATCAGGTAGGAGGAGTGGGGGCATTTCTGGAATGGTGGAATAAGAAACTCCAAAAATCAACTCATCCATAAAAGTAAAAAGAACACTGAATTTATGGATTCAACACAATTCCAATAACAATTCCAACAGCCTTCTTTGCAGAAATGGAAGTCAATCATCAAACTTATTTGGAAGGATTAGGGGCTCAAATAGCCAAAAACATCTTGAAAAAGAACAATGAAGTTTAAAGATTCATACTTCCTCATTTTAAAACTTATTACAAATCTACAGTGGTCAAAATAGCATGGTACTGGCACAAGGATAGATATATAGAACAATGTAATTGAATTGAGATTTCAGAAACAGACCTTCACATCTATGTTGGTGGGAATGCAAAATGGTACAGCCACTATGGAAGACAGTTTGGCGGTTCCTTGGAAAGTTAGGTACAGAATTAGCATGTGACCTGGCAATCCCACTTCTAGGTATATATCCAAAAGATCTGAAAGCAGCAACTAGAACAGATATTTGCACACCAATGTTCATGAAGGTATTATTCACAATTGTGAAAAAGTGGAAGCAACCCAAGTTATCCATCAACTAATGAATGGATAATTAAAATGTAGCTTATACATTCAATGAAATATTATTCAGCCATAAAAAGGAATAAAGTTATGATACATGTGACAACATGGATGAACCTTGAAGACATCATGTTGAGTGAAAAAAGCTAGACACAGTACAAACACTCATTCCACTGACATGAAAGAATTAGAATAAGCAAATTCAAAGTCAGAACTAGATTACAGGTTATCAGAGACTGGAGTGGGTTAGAGAATGGGAAGCTAATGCTTAATTGGTAGAGAATTTTTGATGTGGGTGATGGAAAAGTTGTGGTAATGGAGGAAGGAGTTGGGAACACAACACTGTGAATGTAATTAACAGCTCTGAATTATATAAGTGAATGTGGTTAAAAGGGGAAATGTTAAGTTGTATATACAGTACTAAAATTAAAAAAAAAAAAAAAAAAAATCCATGGAACTGCACAACACAATGAACCCTAAGTTAAACCACAGACTATAGTCAATAGTACAATTATTAAAATGTGTTTTCATCAATTTTAACACAATGTTATAACTGTCATCAAATGTACCACACCAATAAGGTGTTAATAATAGGGTAGTATATGGGAATCCTGTATTTTATGCATGGTTGTTCTGTAAACCCACAACTTCTATAATTATTTAAAAAAAAAAAAAAGCTTATTTGGGTCAGAATATGGGAAAGTTGTGGTAATGGAGGATGGTGTTGGTAGTACAATACCATGAATATAACTGAAACCACTGAATTATATATCTGAATTAGTCAAAAAGGGAGAGTTTAGGTTGTAAATATGTTACTAAAATAAAAATAAAAACCAAAATACATGAAGCAAAAACTGACAGAATTGAAGGAAAAAAAGACAGTTTTACAATAATAGTTGGAGACACCAATATTCCACTTTTAATAATGGATAGAACAAACAGAAAATTAACAAGGAAACAGACGACTTGAAAAACATCATAAACCAACTAGACCTAACAGTTACTCTTCTCATGTGTACATGGAACATTCTTCAGTATGGAACATATGCTAGGCCATAATACAAGCCTCAATTAATTTAAATTTAAAAGGACTGAAGTCATACAAACTAATTAAATGAAATCAGAAATCAGTAACAGAAATAAATTTGGGAAATTCACAAATATGTGGAAACTAAAGAACACATTCCTAAATAATCAATGGGTCAAAAAGAAAATCACAATGGAAATTAGAAAATACTGAGATGAATGAAAAAATAAATAAAACAAAAAACTTATGAATTATAGAAAAGCAGTACTTAGAAGGAAATGAATAGCTTTAGAGACCTACATTAATAAAGAAGAAAGACTTTCAAATCAATAACCTAACCTTCCACCTTAAGAAACATGTAAAAGAAGAACTAAACACAAAGCTAGCAGAAAGGAGGAAATAATAAAAATTAGATTAGAAATAAAAAAAGAGAATAGGAAAATTAATGCAAAAAATTAATGACAGCAGAAGTTGGTTCTTTGAAAAGATAAAACTGACAAACACTACTAGACTGAAAAAAGTTTTTTAATTTTTAAATTACTAATGTCAGCAATGAAACAGCTCAAGTGGTTGAGTGCCTGCTTCCCATGTATGAGGTCCTGAGTTCGATCCCTGGCACCTCCTAAAAACAAACAAACAAACATACGAAAAAACCAACTCTCACTGGGAAGCAGATGTATCTCAGTGGTTTAGTGCCTACTGCTTCTCATGTATGAGGTTCTGGGTTCAGTCCCCAATACCTCCTTATTAAAAAAAAATAACATAAGTTAATGAAACAGGACATCACTATTGACCTTACCAAAATAAAAGAGAATATAAGGAAATACTATGAACAACTGTATGCCAACAAATAGGATAAGCTACATAAAAAAGGAAAAGTTCCTAGAAAACACAAACTCTCTCATTTTTAAAGGACAGTTTTGCCAGTACCTCAACTGGATCATACCACTGAGTAGTCGCCTCCATTAATTTCTGATGAGAAATCAGCACTTAGCCTTACTGTGTTTTCCTTGAGTTTTAGCCTAGGAATTCAAGGGTGGTTCAACATAAGAAAATCAATTAATGTAATACACCACATAAACGAGTTGAAGGGGAAAACCCATGTGATCATCTCGCTTAATGCACAGAAGGCATTTCACAAAATCCAGCATCTTTTTTTTTTGGTAATTATCTGTTTTTTTTTGAACAGCAATGAATCATTTAAAAAAAATATACACAGACTTTATGTAATCTTTATAAGTATGATTTCTGAAGAGAAGCAAATGCATTAATATGTTTGCCTTAAACTTGTAGACTAAACCAATTATTGTATAATAAAGTGATAACAGTGATAACTTTTAACTCTGTGGTCATTGTATCACTCTGAAATTTGGAGTAGCTATAATAAATCTACTCCTGTATCATGCTTTACAATAAAAAAAAAAAAATATATATATATATATATATATATATATATATATATACACACACACACATACATTACATTTCTCAATTAAATGTACTGGATACATATAAAATATTTTTTGAATCAAACAATTTGTTACACAATATATTTGGTTCATAGTAACGCATTCATACAGTATTTATCCTTTTGTGTCTGGCTTGCTTCGCCGAACAAAATGTCCTCCAGGTTCATCCATGTTGCCATATGCTTTATGACTTCATTTCTTCTTACAGCAGCATAATATTCCATCGTGTGAATAGACCACAGTTTGTTTATCCATTCATCTGTTGATGGACACCTGGGTTGTTTCCAACTTTTGGCAATGGTGAATAATGTTACTATGAACATCGGTGTGCAGATGTCCGTTCGTGTCACTGCTCAGTTCTTCTGGGTATATACCCAGTATTGGTATTGCCGGGTCACATGGCAAGTGTATATTCAACTTCTTTAGGAAGTGCCAAACAGTCCTCCATAGTGGCTGTACCATTCTGCATTCTCACCAACAGTGAAGAAGTGTTCCTATCTCTCCACATCCTCTACACTTGTAGTTCTCTGTCTTTTTAATAGTGGCCATTCTGATAGGTGTGAAATGATATCTCATTGTAGTTTTGATTTGCATTTCCCTAATCATGAGTGATGTAGAGCATTTCTTCATGTGTTTTTTTTGCCATTTGTATTTCTTCTTTGGAGAAATGTCTATTCAAGTCTTTGGCCCATTTTTTAATTGGGTCGTTTGTCTTTTTATTGTTGAGCTATAGCATCTCTTTATATATCCTGGTATATTAAACCCTTACAAGATATGTGATTTCCAAGTATTTTTTCCCATTTAGTTGGCTGCCTTTTCATCCTTTTGACAAAGTCCTGTGAGGTACAAAAGTGTTTAATTTTGAGGAGGTCCCATTTATCTATTTTTTCCTTTGTTGCACGTGCTTTGGGTGTAAGGTCCAAGAAACCACCACCTACTACAAGGTCTTGAAGATGTTTCTCTATATTTTCTTCTAGTAGTTTTATGGTCCTGGTTTTTATATTTAGAGCTTTGATCCATTTTGAGTTGATTTTTGTATAGAGGATGAAAAAGGGGTCCTCTTTCATTCTTTTGGTTATAGATATCCAGTTCTCCCAACACCATTTGTTGAAGAGACTGTTTTTTTCCGTTAGTGTGGGCTTGGTAGGTTTGTAAAAAACCAGCTGACTGTATAGGTGAGGATTTATTTCTGGGTTCTCAATTCTATTCCACTGATCAATGTGTCTATCTTTATGCCAGTACCATGCTGTTTTGACCACTGTAGCTTTGTAATATGTTTCAAGGTCAGGCAGTGAAATTCGCTCTTCTTTTTTAGAACATCATCCTTTCTTAATAAAAACACTGGAAAGATAGGAATAGAAGGAAACTTCCTAAGGATAATAAAGGGCATATATGAAAAACATATAACTAACATCATACTCAATAGTGAAAGACTAAAAGCCTTCCCTCTAAGACCTGGAACAAGACAAGGATGCCCACTGTCACCACTGTTATTCACCATTGTGCTACTAAGTCTAGCTAACGTAGTTAGGCAAGAAAAAGAAATAAAAGCATCCAAATTAGAAAGGAATAAGTAATAATTTCAATATTTGCCAATGACATGATCCTATATATAGAAAGCCCAAAAAAAATCTACAACAAAGCTACTACAACTAAAAACCAATTCAGCAAAGTTGCAGGATATAAGATCAACATGCAAAAATCAGTAGTGTTTCTATACATTAATAATGAGCAAGCTGAGGAGGAAATCAAGAAAAAAAATTCCATTTACAACAGCAACTAAAAGAATCAAATATCTTGGAGTAAATGCAACCAAAGATGTGAGGGACTTACACATGGAAAACTATAAAACTTTGCTAAAAGAAAACAAAGACCTAAATAAATGGAAGGACATTCTGTAATCATGGATAGGAAGAATGAATATAGTTACGATGACAATTCTACCCCAACTGATTTACAGATTCAACGCAATCTCTATTAAAATTCCAACAGCCTACTTTGCAAAATTGGAAAAGCCAATTATCAAATTTTTTTGAAGGACAAGGGGGGCCCTGAGTAGCCAAAAACATTTTGAAAAAGAACAAAGTTGGAGGACTCACACTTCCTGACATTAAAGCATATTACAAAGCAACAGGTGGTCAAAGCAGCATGGTACTAGCATCAAGATAGACATATTGAGCAATGGAATCAAATTGAGAGTGCAGAAACAGACCTTCACCTGGATTTATTTTTCACAAGCCTGCCAAGTCCACTCAACTGGGAGAGAACAGTCATTCCAACAAACTGTACTGGGAGAACTAGATATCCATATACAAAAGAATGAAAGTGGACACCTACCTCATCCCTTATACAAATATTAACACAAAATGGATCAAAGATCTAAATATAAAAGCCAGGACCATAATACTCTTAGAAGAAAATGTAGGGAAGCATCTTCATAATCTTACAGAAAATAATGGTTTCTTAGACCTTACACCCAAAGCATAAGCAATGAAAAAAAAAAAAAAAGATAAATGGGATCTCCTCAAAATTAAAACCTTTTTATGTTTCAAAGGACTTTGTCAAGAAAGTGAAAAGGCAGCCTACTCAATGAGAGAAAATATTTGGAAACCATATATCAATAAGGGTTTAATACCCAGACTATATAAAGAAATACTACAATTCAACAATAAAAAGACAAACAACCCAATTAAAAAATGGGCTAAAGAACTGAATAGGCAGTTTTCCTAAGAGGAAATACAAATGACTAAAAAGCACATGAAAAGATGCTCAACATCACTAATAATTAGGGAAATGCAAATCAAAACCACAATGAGATATCATTTCACATCTACTAGAATGGTGACTGTTAAAAAAAAAAAAAAACAGAAAACTACCTAATTAGGGAGGATATGGAGAAATAGGAACACTTATTGACTGCTGGTGAGAATATAAAATGGTACAGCTGCTGCTGCTGTGGAAAACAGTTTGGCGGTTCCTTAGGAAGCTAAATATAGAACTGTCATATGATCCAGCAACCCCACTACTAAGTATAAGAACTAAAAGTAGGGAGTAAACAGACATTTGCACACAGAAGTTCATAGCGGCATTATTCACAATTGCCAAAAGATGGAAGCAACCTAAGTGTCCATCAACCGATGAATGTATAAACAAAATATGGTATATACATATGATAGAATATTTATTATTCAGCTGCAAGAAGGAATGAAGTCCTGATGCATGCAATAACACGGGTGAACCTTAAGAACATTACGCTACATGAAATAAGCCAGACACAAAAGGACTAATATTGTATGATCTCATTATTATGAACTAAGTATAACGAGCAAACTCATGGAGTTCTTATCTGGAATACAGATTACCAGGAGAGAGAATGAGGGTAGAGAAAGGGGAGCTGATACTTAATTTGTACAGAATTTTTAATTAGGTTGGTTGTAAATGGTTGGATATGGATAGAGGTGATGGTAGCACATTATTGTGAGTAAAATTAAAAGCACTGAATTATGTATGTGATTGTGGTTCAAAGGGAAAGTTTGGGGTCATGTATGTCTCTTGAAGGAAAGCTAGAGGTTAAAACATGGACTGTATAACATAGTGAATACTACTGGGGATGATGATTGTGGTTAACAGAATATGAGAATGTTCTTCCATGAACTAGAACAAATGAACATCACTGTTACAAGGTGTTAGTAATAGGGTGGAATACGGGAAAAAATACACCTAAGGCAAACTATGGATTATTATAGTTAACTATAATCCATAGTTTTCATCAATATTTCACCAGCTGTAACAAAACTAAGTGTCAATAATTGAGGGGGTATAAGGGGTACGGGATGTTTCTTTTTGGAGCAATGAAAATATTCTAAAATTGACTGTTGAACGTACAATTCTGTGATTATACTGATAGCCATTATTATATACACTTTGGCTGGACTGTATGGAATGTGAATACATCTCAATAAAACTTCCTTTAAAAAATGAATTACATTTCTGTATAGTTGGAATAAAGTCTTTGAAAATGAAAATAAGAAAAAAATTCCAATAACAAAATAGTATAAAAAATATAAAATACTTAGGAATAAATTTAACAAATGAAGTGAAAGACTTTTACACTGAAAACTACAAATTCATGGTTAAAAAATTTAAATATAAATGAATAGATAATCCATGTTCATGAATTGGAACATTCAGTATTGTTAAAACGGCAATACTCTCTGTAGAAGTTTGATATTGTTTATGACTTCCAAAAATAGATATTGGATTATGTTTGTGAACTGGTCTGTTCCTCTGGGCATATTAGATTGGACTGGATTCAGAGGTTTCACTTTTACTTGATTAAATAATGATTAAGGCTTTGACTGGGCCACATCAGTAGGACGTGTAAACAACACAGCAGAGGAGAAAGTTAGAGTTTTGATCCTGGAGCCCAGGAAGTAAGCACACAGAGAAGCAGAGAAGGCTCCATTAGATACAGCAGAGGCCTCGGGAAGAGAGACAAGCCATTAGCCTGATAGTCTACAGCGGGCCTTGTGGAGGGAGCATAGCAGGGGCCCCTGAAAGAGAGGCAGCCATTAGCCTGATAGTCTACTGCTGGCCTCAGGGAGAGAGCAGAACAGCTGAGTCCGGAGAGAACCAAGCCCCAGAAGAGAGACGAAACTTATCCCAGCCTACAGGTGATATAGGAAGAAGCTGGGACCAGGGGGTGTTAAGAGGAAGAGGAAACCTAAACCCTTGCAGCCATCTTGCTCCAACACGTAGCAACAGATTCTGGGTGAGAAAGTACCTCTTACGGTACCTTGAGTTGGACTCTTTAGGGCCCTGTGACTGTAAGCTTCTACCCCAAACAAATACCCTTTATAAAAACCAACTGATTTCTGGTACTTTGCATCAAGCACCCCTTTGGCTGACTAATATACTCCCAAAAACTCATCTACAGATTCAACACAATCCCTAGCAAAATCCCAGCTTTTTTTTGCAGAAATTGATAAACTGATCCTAAAATTCTTAAGGAAATGCAAGGAAACAGAATAGCCAATATAATCTTGAAAAAGAAGAACAAAGGTGGAGAAATCAGACTTCCCAATTTCAAAACTTACTACAAAGCAACAGTAAACCAGAGTGTGGTACCGGCACAGGGATAGTTCAATGGAATAGAACTGACAATCAAGAAACTTTCTCATTACAATCAATTGGTTTTTGACAATGGTACCAAGTCCCTTAATGGGAAAAGAATATTCTTCAACAAATGGTTCTGGGAAAACTGGATGCCCCATGCAAAAGATGAAGTTGGACTCATATTTCACACCATACACAAAATTAATTCAAAATGATCAATGACCTAAATTAAGAGCTACAACTATAAAACTCTTAAAACCTGGGGGTAAATCTTTGTGACCTTGGATTAAGCAATGGTTTCTTAGCAGAAGCAACAAAAGAAAAATTAGACAAATGGGACTTCATTTAATTTTAAATATTTAAATTTTTGTTCTTTAAAGGAAAGTATAAAGAAAGTAAAAAGAAAACTCACCAAATGGGAGAAAATATTTGCAAATCAATTATCTGTTAAGGGTCCAGTATCGAGAATACATAAAAAAATTTTACAATTCAACAACAAAAAGACAAGCAACCCGATTAAAAAATGGGTTGAAGATTTGAAGAGACATATCTTCAAAGATGATATACAAATGGTCATCAAATGCATGAAAAGATGCTCAATATCATCAATCATTAGAGAAATGCAAATCAAAGTCACCATAAGATACCACTTTACCCCCACTAAGATGGCTATCATTAAAGTAACAGAAAATAAATTTGGTGAAGATGTGGAGGAATTGGGAAACTCATGTTGTTCGTATAACAAAAAATTGTGCAGCTGCTGTGGAAACAGTCGAGCAGTTCCACAAAGAGTTAAACCCAAAGTTTTCCTATAATCTAGAAATTTCCTCCTAGATATCTACCCCAAGAGAATTGAAAACATATGTCCACACAAAACTTGCTCACAAATGTTCATAGCAGCATTATTCATAAAAACCAAAAAAGGGGAGAACCCAAAAGTCAATCAACTGATGAAAAGATAAACAATATGTGGTATATCCATACAAAGGAATATCATTCAGCCAAATAAGGAATGAAGTACTAATGCATGCTACAACCTGGATGAACTTGGAAAACATTATGCTAAGTAAAATAAGGTAGACACAAAATGCCATATAGTATAAAAATCCCCTTTGTATGAAATGTCCAAAATAGGCAAATCCATAGAGATAGAAACCATATCAGTAGTTTGCCAGGGGATGGGATTAGAAAGGAAAGGTGAGTGACAATTAATGAGCACAGAGTTTTTTTTGGGGGGTGTAGCAGTTTGGTATTATTGGTGAATTACAAAAAGTAACATTGGATTATGTTTATAAACTGGTCTTTTCCTCTGGGAGTATTAGAGTATATTGGATACAGAGGTTTTACTTTTACTTGATTAAATAATGATTAAGGCTTTGATTGGTCCATGTAAATAGGATGTTGCATCCCCGCCCCCTTGGTGGGCTGGGACTCACAGAGAAACCACATGGCAGAGAAGGTAGTTGGGAGTTTTCAAGCTGGAGCCCGGGAAAGTGAGCACACAGAGGACTTGGTCGTGAGGAAAGAGAAAAGGCCCTGGGAAG
This sequence comes from Tolypeutes matacus, assembly GCA_026826555.1. Taxonomy (NCBI): domain Eukaryota; kingdom Metazoa; phylum Chordata; class Mammalia; order Cingulata; family Chlamyphoridae; genus Tolypeutes; species Tolypeutes matacus. The sequence goes on along the minus strand of JAKSZT010054394.1, from coordinate 5,824,122 downwards.
AAAAACAAGCCATTCACCTAATAGTCCACAGCTGGCCTTGTAGAAGCAAGCCTGAGCCTGGAGAGAAACCCAAGAAACCTGAACCCTCACAGATATCGGCAGCCATTTTGCTCCAACACATGGCAATAGACTTTGGTGAGGGAAGTAACTTAACGCTTTATGGCCTGGTAACTGCAAGCGTCTACCCCAAATAAATACCCTTTATAAAAGCCAACAGATTTCTGGTATTTTGCATTAGTACCCCTTTGGCTGACTACTATGGGGAGGGTGGTGTGTGTGTGTGATGAAAAGGTTCTGGAATTAGTGGTGGTGGTTGCCCAACTCTGTGACCATACTAAAAACCACCCAATTGTACATTTTAAAAGGATAAAATTATGGTATGTATATTATATCTTAATAAAGCTATTATACAATAAAAACTTTGGTCAGCTTTCTAAAAAGCATGATCCAACATGGATAACTTGTACAATAAAACCATCATCCACACTACCTTACTTCCTCTAAATTTTTAACTGGCAAAGTTTTGAGGAATTCATATAATGTATACGTAGGAAGATTTAAGGTATAGCATTTAATCTTATTTCAATTTTCTAAACTCTCCCAATTATTATTTAATCACAAAATATTTTTAGGTGGAGTTGAAAGTTCTTTTACTAATAAGTTTCTTTCTATTACCAATAACACTTATCGAGGGGAGATAACTACAAAAGTAATGCATATTTATTGTAGAAAATAATGGAAAAAACAGAAAACACAAAGAAGAAAACTAAAATCATTCATAATGTCACTATCCAGAGACAACCATTATTATTAGAATTTTGATGTATAACTTCCAATCTCTGAATTTCTTTTTAATTATCACACTGAGAGAATAGTTTAAAAATACATGAACAAAAGAAAACTGAAATATCTGTTCAATGCCCCAAATTCCCATATACACTTACAGTTTTGTCTGCAATAATGGTAAGATTTGTTCCATTCTCCTTAGCCTTTAAACATTTAAAAAAAGAAAATTAATTCAGAATTTTTACTATACTCTCAAAACTTCATGACAACAAGAAAAAGAATTACCTCCTGCTTTTCTCCTAAAAGTGGTAGTCGATGCACAAAATCACCAGGAAAGCTCTATAAAACAAATATAAAACTAAATTTATTGAAAAATTTTGTAATACTAATGAAAATTATAGCTCAAAATACACAGAAATGGTTAAAGCAAAACATAATACTATAACAGTATATATAATAATATTGCATAGACAAAAACATTTCCAATTAACCACAAAGAAATAAATAAAACCCTGCTGGGAACTAAAAAATATCAAACCCAACTGGCCGTGCAATTTTTTTAATAAGAATTATAGACATGTAGGACAGACAAACTTTAGCTATCTAAAGATGTTTATGATAAAGGAATCTTAAGACAGTTCCTTCTCATTTTACAGATGAGAAAAATGAGATTCAAAGCTGTTAAATTTTATAAAGAGTAATGGGATTTGAACCTAAGATTCCTGACTCTTATGTTCACGGCTCCTTCTACCACATCACACTCCCTGCCTATAAAACAAACAAACAAACAAACAAAAACTGCCCAAAATTACCTTCCCTACCAATTATCAGCAGATGAAACATTTTCCTTAGTAGAGCATGTAATTCAATAAAGTTAGATTAGACTGGAGGATAGGAAATCTTATCAAAGGGGTATATGCCAAGACGCTGGAAAGATTACAGCATATCTAAAAGCAATAAACCTTGGGCAACAGGATATAACAAATACAGGCATACCTCGGAGATAGTGTGGGTACAGTCTCAGACTACCACAATAAAACACTGTAATAAAGCAAGTCACACGAATTTTTTGGTTTCCCAGTACATATAAAAGTTTACAATATACTATAGCCTAATAAGTGTGCAATTGCATTATATCTTAAAAAACAATGTTACATACCTTAATTTAGAAACACTTGTTAAAAATGCTATAGTATATTAATATTGTTATGCCTAAAAACACAATGTACACACCTTAAAATGTGACAGAGACATGAAGCAAGCACATGCTATTGGCAAATGGCACCAAAAGACTTGCCAAAAACCTTCAATTCACAAAAAATGCCATATCTGCGAAGCACAATAAAATGAATTGTGCCTGTAGCTTTCCATAATCAACTCTTTAAAAGGCCAAACAATCCTCCTAACCTGGAGGATAAATTTGGAGAATCAACAGAAAACACAGAAACTATTCAACATTACATCATTCCTAGCTTTCCCTTTCTACCATACTTCCAAAATTTTAAAGCTATTTTCTTTTCCCTACAAGTCCGTTAAACCTCAGCTATGACAAGTACTCAATCCCTATATTTCAGTTAAAATGGCCAAAAAGCACATGAAAAAATGCTCAATATCATTAGCTATTAGGCAAATTCAAATCAAAACCACAATGAGATACCAATTCATACCCACTAGAATGACTTGAAAAAAAAAAAAAAAAAAAAATCAGAAAATAACAAGTATAGGAGAGGATATGGAGGGAACGGGAAAAGTTGCAGCCACTGTGGAAGAGTTTGGTGGTTCCGGTGGTTCCTCAAAAAGTTAAATATAGAATTACCAAATGACCAAGCAATGTCACTTTTAGGTATATAACCCACAAGAATTGAAAGCAGGGACTCAAACAGATATTTGCACACAGATGTTCATAGCAGCATTATTCACAATTGCCAAACGATGGAAGCAATGCAAGTGTCCATTAGCAGACGAACAGTTAAAACAAAATATGGTATATACACACACTGGAATATTATTCAGCTGTAAAAAAAGAAAGAAGTTTTGATATATGCAACAATAAGGATGAACCTTGAAGACATCATGTTGAGTGAAATAAGCCAGACACAAACGGACAAATACTGTATGAACTCACTGATATGAAATAATTAAAATAAGCAAACACATGGGCATCAAAAACTAGAATACAGATTGCCAGGGGCGAGGGTGAGATGGGGAACGGGCAGTTAATGTTTAATTGGCACAAAATTTCTATTTGGGGTGATGGAAAAGTTTTGGTAATAGATGGTGACAATGGTAGTACAACACTGTGAATGTAATGAATAGCACTAAATTATATCTTTCCATGTTGATAATATGGGAAATTTTAGGTTGTATATATGTTAATAATATAAAAACTTAAAATAACATGGAACCGTACAACACAGTGAACTCTAATGTAAACTATGGGTTTTAGTAAATAGTACAATTATAATATTCTTTCATCAACTCTAATAACAGTATCCCATTAATGCAAGGTGTTAATAAAAAAGTGGGGGTATAGGATCTGTATTTCCTGCATCATTTTTCTATAAACCTGAAACTTCTGTAATAAAAAATATTTATATTTTAAAAACTTAATATGGGTTTACCTTTCACATACAAAGGAAACCATATCCTCTCTTCTAAGAGATAAACATGTAAGTGGTTGAATATGCACAGATCAGAACATGATTCCAACTTACTTCTGCCAGAATAAGTAATTGGGGATTGGGAAGTAGACATAGCCAAAAAGTACAGACACTACTCTTTTTTTTTTTTTTTGAGGTACAGGGGCTAGGGATTGAACCCAGAACCTTGTATGTGGGAAGCTGGTGTTCAACCACTGAGCCACATCAGCTCCCCTGAGTTGGTTTTTTCTTTTGTTTGCTTGTCATTTGTTTTTGTTTTTAGGTAACACCAGGGACTGAACCCAGGACCTCCCATGTGGGAAGCAGGCACTCAACTGCTTGAGTCACATCCGCTCCCCTAGACATTACATTTTTCATCCCTTCTATTTCTCTCCAACAACTTCTAAACAATACCTGTGTTTTAAAGAGTTCACTGCAGTTCTGGAACAATTTTGATGATGTTTGGTATTTCCCAGACAAGCCTCTTTTTTCCTTAAGGTTTTCCAAATATGTCTCTACTTCTTCTGACTGGAAAAAATAGAGAAAATAGGTTTCAAAAACAAGGTATTTAGAAGATAACAAATAGATCATCTTTAATACAAATATAACTTGAGGTATGCTATTTTAAAAATTAAAAACATCAAATAAAATCTCTACATATTTGTCTCCAAGAATCTAAAATTATTAGACTCTGAAGTGCAGAATTCTAGTATCTTGTTCACAAAGTAAAGTTCCTCTAACAATTCAGGAAGACTGGGAAACTGTCAAAATCCAGAGGGTTTTGCCATGTAAAAATCTATTTATGAGATTTACTCGACCTAATTAACAATAAACAAAAAATACATATTCATAATCATATGCTAAGACAGAGCACAAAATTTTAGCCATTAGTAGTCACTGTTGATATTCTCAAAAAACTCATTCATTTCTGTGGCTATACCTATCAATTCCATGATCTTTCTACCATATCTAATCTTGCCCTCTTTCTTCTAAGCTCCAACTCATGTCTCCAACTGTCTGCTTGTTGTGTCCAGACTTTTATCCTGTGGCAAACTGAAACAATTTTCAAATTCTTAACTCGCACCACCTAGGAAGACAGGATCTGCTAACCTTTTGACCAGATTATCACAAGTTTCAAATATATGAAGTTTTTACTGTATATTCAATTAGCAATCAATTAAGAGAAAATCATCAATATTTCAACCATGTACTTAAGATGTAATCATTTTGCTAAACTCTTCAGTTTTTTCTGTCCTCCCCATCATACCAATCCTATTCAATGTTATATAACACAACTCCAACACTGCAAAAAAAGACGTAATGTAAAACCCTTATATCAGGCAGAGATTCAAATTGCTTAGGATTTGAAAAACTGAGATGGGTGGTCAGTGAACATATTTTTAAAGACCAGTTATGTTATATACAGGAAGAAACCGTAAGTATAGTAGGATAGGTGGGAGGAGGAAGGGAGGGGAGGGAGGAGAGGGAGGGGAGGGAGGAGAGGGAGGGAGGGGAGGGGAGGGGAGGCAAGTGGAGGGAGGCAGGCAGGCAAAAAGTGAGATGGAAACAGAATAAAAAATCCATCTTGGAGCAATATATTTTCAATGCTGAAATAGATCATATCCACAAGATCTGAGAGGTCAAAACTATTTCCATAAAATAATAGGATGTTATTTGCATCTCATTAACAGTACAAAAGCAAGAGTGAGTAAAACTGCTGCCCCTTAGAAAGAACCAAGAGAATGGTACCAAATTGTACTAGTAGTTGTTACACTCTTCATAGTCACAATCTCGCAGTTTAAAAAAAAAAAGCCAGTTTCACCTAAGAATATCCTTGATGAAGCAGTAAAAATTATTAATGTTATTCAATCTAGACCCTTGAGTACATGTTTTTTTAAATACTCTAGGTGACAAAATGGGCAAATACAGAATACTACAAAAGTTTGATGGCTGTCTTAAGAAAAAGCACTTAAGCAATAGACTTCCTAGCCAAACTAGCCCTTTTTTTTTTTTTTTCAAGGAACACTACATTTACTTGAAAGAGTGACTGATAAGCTATGGTTATTCAGACTTGATTACTTGGTAGACATTTTCCTGAAAACTGGCAAAGAGAGGATGTCACTTCAAAAAAGACAACTGAGAATATTCCCTGCCAATGATAAAACTTGAGCTTACAAGCAAAAACTGGAATTTTGGGAAACTTGTACCTGCCACTATGAACTTATGGTTTCCCAATGCTTAAAAGAGTTTCTGACTGAGGAGAATCCAGGGGCATGCCAGTTTCTAGCTCCCTGATGTGGAGATAACATAGCTATTGGTGGTCCTTGCTCTACATGGTTCCAATATGCATGAATATCAGTTACCACAATTATGTTAAATAAATAACACCTATCTGCCAAAACTGGAGTTAAAATTTCAGTTACAACAGTACTTTGAGTAGTTGCATAAAGTACAAACTTTGCTGCTAGCTCTTTAATCCACAAATCATTATGCAAATAACAGATGTATATCATGACCTATGATGAAATCACATTAACTCCTTCAAAATCTGCTGGTGAGGGACTTCCGGGAAGATGGCGGACTAGTAAGAAACGGGAATCTCTTCTCCAGAAACACAGCTAGAGGACAAGCTGAAATAGCCCCGAAAAAGATCTTCTAGGGTTTAGGACAGCAAGTGAAGGCTGCACACCACCCAGAGGAGAGAGGGACAGAAGAGGGAAATCGCGACTACAGAACTGTGAGTTGCAAGTAGCAGCTTCTGCTGCTGCCGACACCCTCCCCCACACTCTTCAGAATTCTTGGGCCCCTGGGCCTGCGACCACAGACAAAGGGGGCTTCAGGGATCTGCCACTCCCGGAAAGGGGAGAGAGAGGGACACAGCCTTAGGATGACTCAGGTTCGGACCTGAAATTTGGGCTGCAGAGCCCCACGGACCCTTCCACAAGGCGGTTTGCCCTGGGAGTCCGGAAATGACTGGAGAAATCCGACCCTCCCAACCTCCCTCTCCTCTAGCCTGGACTAATTGTTGAGGACTCCACGGGAGAGGGGAAGGAGAGCCTGGGGCTGACCCTGCTTTGGACTCCCAGGTTTGGTCTGCCCTGTCCCGAGAGCCCTTCCAGGCTGGGTGGGGCTGCGCCATTGTTTGCCTTGGAGCCTGCAAGGGGCTAAAGACATACAAACCTCCCAATCTCCTCCTCTACTAACAGGGACTGATTATTGAGGATTCAGAAGGGAGTGGAAATATTTCCTAGCTGGGAAAAGGGGGGCGCTACGAGAGAAGTCTGGAGAACTGTCTCAGAAAGTTTGAATCACAGGGCTCCTAGCCCCCAGACAGGAAGCTCTATCACATTGATCTGGCCTGTGTCACAACAAATACGCTCCGACCAGGCATTGAATTGAGAGCTGCCAACAAGCGCCATCTCCTGGCAGACCAAAGTACACATAAGAAAATTAGTAAGTAAGAGAGGCCTTTCCTGCCTCTATAGCCTCCCTGCCCAAGGCCCTAGGAAACGACTCTACAACCAATAACTGGGTCCAGTGCCCAGTTTTGAGCAACCAGCAGAACAACCCTAACAATCAAGGTTGAGCCAAAAATCAAAGAGCGGTGGTAACTCACAGACTCCTGCCACTAAAACCCCAGAAAAGAGAGAGAGCATCTAAGTAAAATACAAACTAACCAGATGCCTAAGCACCAACAAAAAATTACAGGCAATACTAAGAAAATAGAAGACATGGCCCAAGAAAAGGAATACAGCAAAGTCCCAGAAGAGATGCAGAATTTGAGAGAACTAATCAGTGAGATGAGCACACATTTCCAAAATCAACTTAATGAGATGAAAGAGAATATAGTTAAAGAGATCAATGACATCAAGAAGTCATTGCGCGAACGTAAAGAAGATTTTGAACTCATGAACAGAAAAGTAACGGAGTTCATGGGAATGAAAGACACAATAGGTGAAGTAAAAAATACATTTGAAGCATACAACAGCAGACTCGAAATGATAGAAGAAAGAATAAGTGATACTGAAGACAAAGCAGCTAAAATTGAAGAGAGAAAAGAACAGAGAGAGAAAAGAATGGAAAAAATTGAGCAGGGGCTCAGAGAGTTGAATGACAACACAAAACGCAAGAACATACGTGTCATGGGATTTCCAGAAGGAGAAGAGAAAGGAAAAGGGGCAGAAAGTGTATTTGAGGAAATAATAGCTGAAAATTTCCCAACTCTCACGAAAGAAGTGAACTTTCATGTCCAAGAAGCACACCGTACCCCAATAAGAATAAATCCAAATAGACCTACGCCAAGACACATATTATTCAGAATGTCAAATGTAAAAGATAAAGAGAAAATTCTCAGAGCAGCAAGAGAGAAGCAAACGATCACGTACAAAGGACGTCCAGTAAGACTGTGCAGATTTCTCTTCAGAAACCATGGAGGCGAGAAGACAGTGGTATGATACAGTTAGGAAACTGAAAGAGAAAAACTGCCAGCCGAGAATTCTTTACCCAGCAAAACTGTCCTTCAAATATGAAGGTGAATATAAAGTATTCATAAACAAACAGAAACTAAGAGACTTTGCAAAAAAGAATCCACCATTGCAGGAAATATTAAAGGAAGCCTTAGAACCTGAAAGAAAAAGACAGGAGAGAGAGGCTTGGAGGAGAGTATAGAAGAAAGAAAAGCAGAAAGGATAACCAAAAGAGTAAAAAGAAAGACAAAAATAAGATGACATATGAAAACCAAAGAATAAAATGGAGGAAATAAATAGTGCATTTTCAGTAATATCATTGAATGTGAATGGATTAAATTCCCCTATCAAAAGATACAGGCTGACAGAATGGATAAAAAAACGTGAGCCATCCATATGCTGCTTACAAGAAACTCACCTCAGACACAAGGATACAAGCCAGCTGAAAGTAAAAGGTTGGAAAAAGATACTCCATGCGAATAGTAAACAGAAAAGGGCAGGGGTAGCTATACTAATATCAGACAAAACAGACTTCAAATGCAAAAAAGTGATAAGAGATGCGGAAGGCCATTATATATTAATAAAAGGGACGATCCTCCAGGAAGATATAACAGTCATAAATATCTATGCACCTAACCAGGGAGCCCCAAAAAACATGAGACAAACTCTGGCAAAACTGAAGGGAGAAATAGACATTTCTACAATAATCGTTGGAGACTTCAACACCCCTCTCACATCATTAGATAGAACAACTAGACAGTAGATCAACAAGGAAAGAGAGAGCTTGAACAATATGATAAACAAGTTAGACCTAACAGACATATACAGAACACTGCATCCAAACTCAGCGGATTATACATTCTTCTCAAGTGTCCATGGATCTTTCTCCAGGACAGACCACATGTTAGGTCACAATACAGCTCTCAATAAATATAAAAAGATTGAAATTATACAAAGCACCTTCTCAGATCATAATGGAATGAAACTAGAAATCAATAACAGACAGGAAAAAAGTAAATTTGCAAATGTGTGGAGACTGAACAACACACTCCTAAATATTCAGTGGGTCAAAGAAGAAATTGCAAGTGAAATCAGTAAATATATTGAGACAAATGAAAATGAGAACACAACATATCAAAACTTATGGGATATAGCAAAGGCAGTCTTGAGAGGGAAATTTATAGCCCTAAATGCCTATATTAAGAAACAAGAAAGAGCTAAACTCAAAGATTTAACTGAACAACTTGAGAAAATAGAGAAAGAACAGCAAACCAATCCCAAAGCTAAAAGAAGGAAAGAAATAATAAAGATTAGAGCGGAAATAAATGAAAATGAGAACAAAAAAGTAATAGAGAAAATCAACAAAACCAAAAGCTGGTTCTTTGAGAAGATCAATAAAATTGACAAACCCCTCGCTAGACTAACAGAGAAAAAAAGAGAGAAGATGCAAATAAACACAATCAGAAATGAAAGGGGGGAAATTACAAATGACCTCACAGAAATAAAAAGAATCATAAGAGGATATTATGAGAAATAATATGCCAACAAACTAGGCAACCTGGATGAAATGGACAAATTTCTAGAAACTCATAACCAACCTACACTGACACAAGAAATACAAGAACTTAACAAACCAATCACAATTAAGGAGATTGAATCCGTCATCAAAAATCTCCCAGCAAAGAAAAGTCCAGGACCAGATGGCTTCACAGGTGAGTTCTACCAAGCATTTCTAAAAGAATTAACACCAACAATCCTGTTTAAACTCTTCCAAAAAATTGAAGAGGATGGAAAATTACCCAACACATTTTATGAAGCCAACATCACCCTCATACCAAAGCCAGATAAAGATTCCACAAGAAAAGAAAATTACAGACCAATCTCTCTCATCAACATAGATGCAAAAATTCTCAACAAAATACTTGCAAATCGAATCCAACAGCATATCAAAAGACTTATACATCACGATCAAGTGGGATTTATTCCTGGTATGCAAGGCTGGTTCAACATAAGAAAATCAATCAATGTAATACACCACATTAACAAATTGAAGGAAAAAAACCACATGATCATCTCAATAGATGCAGAAAAGGCATTCGACAAAATCCAACATCTTTTTTTGATAAAAATACTTCAAAAGATAAGAATAAAATGAAAATTCCTCAATATGATAAAAGGCATATATGAAAAACCCACAGCCAATATCATACTCAATGGAGAAAGGTTGAAATCTTTCCCCCTAAGATCAGGAACAAGACAAGGATGCCCACTGTCACCATTGTTATTCAACATTGTACTAGAAGCTCTAGCTAGGGCAATTAGACAAGACAAAAAAATTAAAGGCTTCCAAATAGGAAAAGAGGAAGTAAAACTCTCACTGTTTGCGGATGATATGATCCTGTATTTAGAAAATCCTGAAGTATCCACAACAAAGCTACTTGAACTAATAAATGAGTTTTGCAAAGTGGCAGGATATAAGATCAACACGCAAAAATCAGTAATGTTTTTGTACACTAGTACTGAACAATCTGAGGAGGAAATCAGGAAGAAAATTCCATTTTCAATAGCAACAAAAAGACTCAAATACCTAGGAGTTAATTTAACCAAGGAAGTACAGGACCTATATGCAGAAAACTACAAAACAATGCTAAAAGAAATTTAAAAAGACCTAAACAAATGGAAAGACATTCCGTGTTCATGGATTAGAAGAATAAATATCGTGAAGATGTCAATCTTGCCCAAACTGATTTATAGATTCAATGCAATACCAATCAAAATCCCAACAGCTTACTTTACAGAATTAGAGAAGGCAATTACCAAATTCATCTGGAAGGGTAAGTGCACCTGAATAGCCAAAAGCATTTTAAAAAAGAAGAGCAATTTTGGGAGGAATTTCACTGCCTGACCTTGAAACATATTACAAAGCTACAGTGGTCAAAACAGCATGGTACTGCCATAAAGATAGACATATCGATCAGTGGAATAGAATTGAGAATCCAGAAATAAACCCTCAGCTATACAGTCAACTGGTTTTTGACAAACCTACCAAGCCCACGCTGATGGGAAAAAACAGTCTCTTCAACAAATGGTGTTGGGAGAACTGGATATCTATAACCAAAAGAATGAAAGAGGACCCCTATCTCACCCCCTATACAAGAATCAACTCAAAATGGATCAAAGATCTAAATATAAAAGCCAGGACCATAAAACTACTAGAAGAAAATGTAGGGAAACATCTTCAAGACCTTGTAGTAGGTGGTGGTTTCTTGGACTTCACACCCAAAGCACGTGCAACAAAAGAAAAAGTAGATAAATGGGACCTCCTCAAAATTCAACAATTTTCCCTCTCACAGGACTTTGTCAGAAGGGTGAAAAGGCAGCCAACTAAATGGGAAAAAATATTTGGAAATCACATATCGGATAAGGGTTTAATATCCAGGATATATAAAGAGATGTTACAACTCAACAATATAAAGACAAATGACCCAATTAAAAAATGGGCCAAAGACTTGAATAGACATTTCTCCAAAGAAGAAATACAAATGGCAAAAAAAAACACATGAAGAAATGCTCAACATCACTCATGATTAGGGAAATGCAAATCAAAACTACAATGAGATATCATTTCACACCTATCAGAATGGCCACTATTAAAAAGACAGAGATCTACAAGTGTTGGAGAGGATGTGGAGAGATAGGAACACTTCTTCACTGTTGGTGGGAATGCAGGATGGTACAACCACTATGGAGGACTGTTTGGCAGTTCCTAAAGAAGTTGAATATAGACTTGCCACGTCACCCTGCAATACCACTACTGGGTATATACCCAGAAGAACTGAAAGCAGTGATACGAACAGACATCTGCACACCGATGTTCATAGCCACATTATTCATCATTGCCAAAAGTTGGAAACAACCCAGGTGTCCATCAACAGATGAATGGATAAACAAACTGTGGTCTATTCACACGATGGAATATTATGCAGCTGTAAGAAGAAATGAAGCCATAAAGCATATGGCAACATGGATGAATCTGGAGGACATTATGTTGAGTGAAGCAAGCTAGACACAAAAGGACAAATACTGTATGAATGCATTATTATGAACCAAATACATTGTGTAATATATTGTTTGATTCACACACACAAAAAAAAACAAAAAACAAATCAACAAAAAATTTACATGTATCCATTACATTTAATTGAGAAATGTAAAAAAACAAACAAAAAATATATACATGCAATAAAGTACACAAATGTTAAATATAAAAAGAAAACAAAAACTGAAAAAAAAAAATCTGCTGGTGAGCATCTGTTATCCAGGACATGTACAAACAACAAAGTGTGTAGTTGTGTGGCCTTTGTCTCCCAGTGATAAACCCACGTGACATTTTACAAAAATGGATGATAAAGGGAATTGGTCAATAAAGATGACAAGGCAGCACAGAAACGCAAAGTGATAATGCTGGAAGTGAAAATGGATGTGATTAGAAGATCTGAAAATAGGGACAGCAAAGCCAAGATAGGAACGGACCTAGGCCTGCATGGAGCTATGATATGAACTACACTGAACAAATCTGATAAATATAAAAACAAGATAAAGTAGACTATGATATGAACTATACTGAACAAGTCTGATAAATATAAAAACAAGATAAAGTAGCTTTAATATTGCACCAGGAACAACCATTTCATGGTTGAAATGGAGCATTTACTTCTACTTTGGATTGAAAACTAATAAAAAACAAATCCAAATTAGTTTGGCTAGCTTTCAGGCCAAAGTGTTGAAATTAGTTGCTATGTTGGAAAAAAATGGTAATTACAAGAAGACTGAAAAAGAACATTATACTGCCAGTAAAGGCTGGTTTCATTGCTTCAGAAGTCAGCATGAATTGATTGATATTAACCTATCTGATGAAGCTGTTGGTTTAGATAAGGATGCTGTGGTGAAATTTGCCCTCAGATTCCAAGAATTACAGGCAGTTTTTGCTTTGCACAGTTGTGCAGAACTGTGTGAAAAAAATTTGCAGTATTAGAATGGAATGGAAATGGAGTTAAAGAAGATACATCTGACCATGGGAATGTTGACACCGATGCTGTTCAAGAAACTGTAGATAGGCAGCCAGGGGAACTTCATGAAGGTGAACTTAGAGACATAAATGAGGAAAGTGGTTGTGACAAAAAGAATGAAAATGTGACAAAAAGGATGAAAATGTCTCAGAGGAAGCGATTCTGTCAAAAACCTTCACATTACAGGAATTCTTGGAGATATTTTATGACACTGAAAGAGCAAAGGATAAAATTTTGGAAGCTGATCCAAATGTAGAAAGGAGTATGACAATTTGCCGAGACATAGAAAAGATAGTTCTATATAATAAGTTATATGATGGTAAGACAAGCACTGTCCAAACTACTCTTGATAAATTTTAATTGTGTTAGATCATTTACTTTAAAAAAAAAACCAATTTTATTTGGTACATATTAATAAAGTATTCAATTCATAAAGAGTTTCTGATGAGACTAAGGGTGATATTAACAATTATAAATTTTTTATATTGTAAAATGAAATCAGTTAACATTTAGAAGATATATACGACTCAAGTTAACCAATATTTTCCAGATTACCAATGAATGATGTTACAAAATCACGCATGGTGTAGCAGTTTGATATTGTTTATCAATTCCAAAAATAAATATTGGATTGTATTTGTAAAGTAGTCTGTTCCTCTGGGTGTATCAGATTGTACTAAATTCAGAGGTTTCACTTTTACTTGATTAAATTATGGTAAAAGACTTTAATTCAGCCACATCAGTAGGACATGGAGAAAACGAAACAGAGAAGAACACTGAGGAAGAAAGACAGCGATAAAGACTACAGAGGGGAAGAAGCTGTGGCTCAATCGGTTGGGCTCCCGTTTACCATATGGGAGGCCCTGGGTTCGATTCCCAGGGCCTCCTGGAGAAGGCAAGCAGGCCCATGCCGTGCGGTGAGCTGGCGCAGCAAGATGACTCAACAAAAGGGAGACGAGCAGACATAGACAAACGCAAAGCAAATAGACACAGCAAGCACAAGCAGCAAGGGGAGAATAAATAAATAAAAATAAATCTTAAAAAAAAAAAAAAAGACTAGAGGCCCTGGAAGAGAGAATGAGTGTGATAGACTACAGCTGCAGCTGAGCCCAGGAAGAAACTAGCTTCGGTGAGAGAGACGAGCCCTCCAGCCTACAGCTGAGATCAGAAGAAATTGACCACGGAGCCTTAGGAGAAAGAAGGCTGAACACTCACAGAGACTGGCAGCCATCTTGCTCCAACACATGGCAACAGACTTTTGTGAGTGAAGTAACTTATTCTTTTATGGCCTTGTTACTGTAAGCTTCTACCCCAAATAAATACCCTTTATAAAAGTCAACAGACTTCTGGTACTTTGCATCAGCACCCCTCTGGCTGACTAATACACACGGGTAAAAGATTCATTCAAAGTGCAAGATACACCAATGGATTTTAACACAACAATACAAAAAAGTTCACTGATGTTGTTTCACATTCCACATTGCAACTAACCTTAAAGAAATGCTACTTGTTGAGTTTTGGTGTAGAATCAAAGAAGAATATCCATAATTATCTGAAAGGGCTATTAAAATACCATTCCTTTTTCCAATTACTTATCTATGTAAGACAGGATTTTCTGCATATACTTCAACCAAAATAAAACATCACAAGAGACTGAATGAAGAAGCAGGTATAAGAATCCAGCTGTCTTCTATCAAGCCAGACACTGAAGAGATTTGCAAAAATACAAAATAATGCCACTCTTTTCAATGTTTTTGAAAAATATTTATTTTGTTATTAAAAATTTTATGTTAAGGGAAGCTGATGTGACTCAAGTGGTTGGGCTCCTGTCTACCATATGGGAGGTCCTGGGTCCGTTCCCGGGGCCTCCTGGTGAGGGCAAGCTGGCCCGTGCCCATGGAGAGCTGGAGCAGCAAGATGATGCAGCAAATGGAGACAAGCAGACACAGAGGAAACACGCAGTGAATGGAAATAGAAAGCAGACAGCGAGCACAAGCGGCAAGCAGGGGGGATAAATAAATAAATTTTTAAAAAATGTTATGTTAACATGTAATGAATTTATTTATTATTTTTAAATAAATTAATAGGAGCGGATGTGGCTCAAGCAGTTAGGTGCCTGCCTCCCACATGGGAGGTCCCGGGTTCAGTTCCCAGTGCCTCCTAAAGAAGATGAGTGGACACAACGAGCAGACACAACAAGCAGACAATGAGCAGACAATAAGCAGACAGACAAGGGAGCCATCTGGGAGAGGGGGAATAATAAAGGGAATTCTAAAAAAAATAAATTAAAATAAATAATAAATAACTTTTATATTTTCTCAGTTTTCATTTCTAACACCACATAATTAAAAGATTTTTGGAGTCCTAAGCAATTTTTAAGAATGTAACAGGATTCTGAGACCAAACAGTTTGAGAACTGCTGGTATAGTAAAGATCTGGAAGCTGGTAAGCAAGGATTCTAGTTCCACCTGTTTCTCTACCGCAACATGACACACTTTCCTCTATAAAATTAAGAGGTTGGGATCAGATGATCTTAAGATCCAAGAAAAATCTGTAATTATATGATCCTTACCTTAAAGTTGAAGATTTCATTGTAACAGTCAGCACTTTTCAGATACCAGGTTACATTCAAAGATAGATCACAAGGGTCTCCATCAACTATAAAAAAAAGAATTAAGTTTTTATGGCCAAGAGATTTCAAAGTGAGTCGGGAGGTTATTCCAGAGGTTACACTTATGCACATCTCAGCAGGTTCTGATTGACTGCCACAGTAAACAGTGCTTCAAACAGCAGTGCTCCTAAGGGCTCTAGAGACATCTAGACACAATATACAGGGCAGATAATCTCAGGAATTCTGCACCCTACCAATGGGCCTTACTTTGGAATATATACTCCCCATTGTAACAGAGTCAGACTCATTTATAATTTCCCTACACATGGCTCTTCTGCTTCTTTTATTTGAACCTATAATTATCACTATACCCATTAAATATATGTCCCAGAGACTTAAATCTTCTGTCTGTTCATATGCCGGTTGAACCCTGAATCTGAGTGGAGTTGCAACACCTACTCTGCAGTTCACTGGACTCACCCAGGATGCACAAAAGGATGATGATCGACACCTGTCCCAGGAAGTGGAGAGTGTCTGCAACAGAAAACAACTGCATCTACCTGCTCCAAGGGATCTAAGCTCCCTCTCAATCAGAGACAGGGCGGGCATCAGCATCCCAAAATCCTCAAGATTGGGGAATGAACAAACATAAGGGGGGAATGCAACTATGGACTGAAGTAGACTTATTATTATTCTAGCAATGGAAGAACTTGTATCACTGATATAAAGGCTGTGGCCACCAGAGGTTCTGAGGGGAAGGAGAGTGAAGAATAGGTGCAATATGGAACATTTTTGGAATTGTCCTGCATGACACTGCAATAAAGGATACAGTCCATTATATATTTTGTCAAAACCTATAAAACCGTGCAGGGCAAAGTGTAAACTATAATGTAAAATACAGTCCCTGGTTAGTACAATGCTCCAATATGTGTTCATCAATTGTAAAAATGTACCACACTAATGAAAGATGTTAATGTGGAAAAGTGTGGGAGGGGGAAAGGGTGGGGTATTCAGGAATCCCTTATATTTTTGATGTAACATTTATGTAATCTAAAACTTAACAATAAAAAAATAAAAGATAACTCCCAAACAAAGCATTTTCCTACATATCCTATTTATTTCCTGCCCTAAACTGAGACACTCAAAGCCATCCCTTCTCCAAACAAAAAGTAATGAAGCAATACTCTTTAAAAGAACTGAACATTCTTTAGATAAAAGTAAGTATTGTTCATAGAAAGAAATACATTAAAGCAGTTTTAAACGTTTTGAAACTGTGGATCTAATTTTATGTCTTAAAACTTCGACTGCTGGTTCTCTAGTGGGCAAAACCTGGAAGTAATAAAGGAGTCCTAAGATAAAACACATCTACTATCCTGCAAATATTTACTGAGCAGAATGCTTAAGTGAACAAAGCCACATGCTGCCTTATTAGACCAAAGAAGAGAATGAGGAAAAATAAATTATTAACAACCCTTAAAAAGGCTAATTTCTAGTTGGAAGGGCAAGGAATAATAACATTAGGGATGTCACAAGAAAATATTCATATGACTGTCAAATGGTAGTATCAATAATAGTTTCGTTTCAGAAAAATTTACATCTTGGGCCTTGAAAGATAAGATTGGATAGGAAGAACAATGAGCAGAAAGCAAGCCTGGCTGGGGAAGTTAGTATAGCAAGAATACAACAGAGTATTAGATTTTTTCTCAAAACCCACCTTAAAAAGAGAAGTCTCAAGGAACTTCATGAAATCATGAAAGCTTCATATAATTATAGTTAGAAATGCAATATTCTAGTGAATCAAGGCGTTAGTCTGAAGACATAGGAGTATAATTCTGACTATATGACTAATTAGCTATATCAACTGGGAAAGTGAGAATTCCCTTTATCTCTGTTTCTATATATGGAAGGGAAAATACACTGGAGATTACCTCCAGTGTATTTAAGCAAATGTGACAAAGATAAGACTGCAAATAGAAACTACTTTTGGATCTTAGGAAAAGAGATATACCTAATTATAAGTCTCCCCCATTTTTATTTTAAATTGTTTTCTCCAACTAATGTTTAAATGACTAGCACATTTTTACAGGGCTCTACTAGAATATGTAAAAATCTGACATGTTGAATAGAATTTATGGAAATGATAAAAACGGATATTACAATCTTGCTATGAACTATTCAGAAGAATAACTAGAGACCAGATAAATTAATTAAAAGCCAGTAAGAAAACATTCCCTAAACAGAATGTTTGCAAGAAAAGTTGGATGCGAAAGTATTACTATTAGGGGAGCGGATGTGGTTCAAGTGGTTGAGCTCCCACCTCCCACATGGGAGGTCCCGGGTTCGGTTCCCAGTGCCTCCGGAAAAAACCAAAAACGAACAACAAGCAAAAAGAAACGGAAAAACCAACTCAGGGAAGCTGATGTGGCTCAGTGGTTGAGTGCTGGTTTCGCACATACAAGGTCCTGGGTTCAATACCGGTCCCGGTACCTCAAAAAAAAAATAAATAAATTACTATTTATGCTAAAAGACAACCTTTAGAACTTTAAGTGGAAGACTTTAAGAAACAATAAAAGTGGTCTGCCTATTCCATAGAAAGACATACACTAAAGCCACAAAACTATAAAATCAGAATCAAATGGTAAATATGAGAATGTGTAAAAGTAACAAAGAGAAAGTTCATGTAAATATTAAGGAACCTCAAATCCGCTAAAAACAATGAAATGTAGACACTTTGAAATATGCAGCTTGTGTAGCATGGAGAAACACCATTATAAAAATACAGATGAGACGGGAGTGGTGTAGCTCAGTGGTTGAGCACCTGCCTCCCATGTGGATCCTAGGTTCAATCCCCAGTACCACCTTTAAAAAAAAAAAAAAGTTTAAAAAAAAAATACAGATGACAAACGACTATATAATAAAAGGAGAGAAGAGAAAACAAGATTACCTATAAAAGACAATCTCCTGCTATCTCTAGAAGCTACTTATGTCTAGTAAATCAACCTTACAAGAAAGGCCAGTATGTCTTTTTTTTTTAAGGAGGTACCAGGGATTGAACCCAGGACCAAGTACATGAGAAGCAGGCACTCGACCACTGAGCTACATCCACTTCCCAACGAGAGATATTTTTCTCATTTGTTTTTAGGTAGTACCGGCAATTGAACCTGGAACCTCGTACATGGGAAGCAGGCACTCAACCACTTGAGCTACATCTGCTCCCCTTCATATACTCTTGACAGTTCTAACTGCCTCCTTCACCTCCCAGCAGACTGTAAGCTCAATGATGGGAGGGATGTTTCCTATCACTTTCCTGTGTGTCTGGAACACAATAAGTATTTAATAACTCTTATTAACTAAATGATTAAAAGAATAAAATCACCCAACTACAACTTGTAAAACTGCACTTTTATGGAGACAGGTATGCACAGAAGCACACATGGATGATATGGATTTCCATCCCTGATTTCTAAATAGAGCTACCCATAATCATTCATTCTCTAAAATAAAACTAGTTTCAGGACTTTTTTTTAATACACAATGGGATATTTTATTCAGTAGGTTTTCCCACTGGATGGACTGGTTTTGCTCCACATAATCCCTATTTCCTGATAATACCTTTAAGGCTCCTCTTCCAAAGATCCAGAGGGTAAAATACTCCTTTTGTAAATAAAAGATTTACTGAATATATTCATTCAGAGTCAATGGCCTGACAAACCTAGGTCATGTGTTCAGTAAACATTTAAGCACACAAAAGTACAATCAATGAAAGAACAGCTTAAAACACCATACAGGGACAGATACGGCTCAAGCGGCTGGGCTCCTGTCTACCATATAGGAGGTCCAGGGTTCAATTCCCAGGACCTCCTGGTGAAAGGCAAGCTGGCCCACGCAGAGTGAAGTGCTGTCCCATGCAGGATGCTGGCCCGCACAGAAAGCTGGCGCATTAAGATGATGCAACAATAAGAGACACAGAGGAGAGACAATAAGAGATGCAGCAGACCAGGGAGCTGAGGTGGTGCAAGAGATTGAGTGCCTCTCTCCGACTCCGAAGGTCCCAGGATCGGTTCCTGGTGCTGCCTAAAGAGAATAGAAGCAGACACAGAAGAACACACAAAGAGCAGACCGCGAGCACAAAAACAACAAGGGGGGAGAATAAATAAATAAAAATAAAAATCTTAAAAAACACCATGCAAGCAACCAGCATATTTAATTCAAGTCATATAGGACTAACTATATAACGTAAAACAACAGAAACACAATGGAAGAAATAAGTATTCTGAAGACTATTCAGTGCAAGGACCTTAGTTATACTACTTCCGTTAATACATACCTAAATCGTGCTGGACTATTACATTTTAGAATTTAAAAAATGTTGAGGCACCAGAGAAGATGGCAGAGCAGGCATTCAAGTCCGTGCTGTTCGTATGCCTGGGGAACATTTGTGGATCACCCACTGCAGAAGTTTTCAGAAAACTTGTAACTGATCAGAGTAGCTCAGATAACTGGAAGATACAGTACTGCAACATCCACATATAAGATAGGAAACCCTCCTGATTACCAAGGGCAAAATTGCATGATGCACCATGATATTCCTTTGAATCACATTGCCCAGCAGATTAACACAGAAGACTTTGCTACATCTGATTATATACTATGTATGGATGAAAGCAATCTGAGAGATTTGAATAAAAAAGGTAATCAAGTTAAAACTGCAAACTTAAAATTGAACACCTTGGGAGCTACAATCCACAATAACTTATCAATGAAGATTCCTATTATGGGAATGAGTCGGATTTTGAGACTGTGTACCAGCAGTGTGTTAGGTGCTGCAAAGCATTTTTGGAGAAGTCACAGTAAAGCTGCATCTATTCATTGCTGAAGGCCAAAAATGATTAACATCTTTACAGTGATGTTTTGGATTTTTTAATCAGTGTGTTTAAGTGTAATGTTTCATAGCTCAAGGCCACAACTCAATTGACTATTTCTTATCTTAAAAAAAATAATTGTGATGGAAATCAGTGTTGATTTGACAGAAAAATTAATTTTAAAAATCTTTGATTCAGACTTTGTGGGGTATGTTAAATGTACTTAAATAAATTGGACCTCTTATCTTGTCCCAATTACAAAAACAGTGGAATAGTAGAACCACAAAATATAACTTTTTGTGTGTGTTCTGTTACACAGTAACTTAAAGATACCAATCTAATGACAGCCAGCATTCTAATATGTTTAATTATGATCTTAAGAAAGGATCACTTTAAGGCCCAAGTCAATATCTGAGCCCACCGAGACTTTTAAATCATCTACCTCTTCAGTTAGTTGATATGGATAACTTGATGGACAAATGTCCTCGATTCACTTCTCATCTTTTTACCCCAGGGCATTTTATTGAATTACATATCCTTAGTCATAGGAGTTCACAATTTTGATTGGAAGTATTCTAAATCACACACACCTATAGTGCTCATTTGTAGTTACAAGGAAAGGAAAGAGAGAATGGTTTATGACTTAATCATTAACATCTTTGATTATTCTTAATTTTTGTGTTTATCTTGTCTATTTCATAAGGAAGTCAGCTTTTTTGCTCCCACTTGGACCACTTTGCCTCTGAAATTTTAATTATTTCCAGAAAGGACACTAAAAGCTGTTTTATCACTTTGACAAACAGTTATGTTCTTATATGCACATATAAACCAAATGCCAAATACATACTGGCTTAGGTGAGAAAAAAATATTTTAAAAAGCTGGAGAAAGAGATTTCTATTATTTTGAAAGTCCTTAAATAATCTGTTGGGTGCTCTTTTATCAGTGTTTCACTTACAGGAGAATCTAAGTAATTTCTATGTACTTAGATAACTGTAATCTTAAATTCATTTGTATATATATCAAACAGATTGTTTTCAAAACAAACTGGGAAGTATAAAAATACAACTAAGGAAAAAAAATATGTTGAAGGCAGACCAGAGGTAGAACATAAGTAATTAAAAAATTTAAAGATTACTCAAAAACTCTAATAAAAAACCTCATGAAAGTCACAAACTCACATTTCAGGAAGATAGTGGTATTTTTGAAGAGGATCTTTCCAAAACTAAAATAATTTTTCCCCTGCAAAGATAAAGCAGAGAAAGAGAATTAGCATTGGACCACTTTAATTTCCAAGGCATGTTAGAATTATCGCTCGTATGAAAAGCTAAATTTTAAAATTGTTCAAATCCGTTTTCTTAATAAAAAAAGATATCAAAGTCTCTCCTTGTAGTAAAATTTGACCATAGCCAATCTGCAGGGTTTTGCTTATTGGTTCAGAGACATTCTTTTTTCCAGGGGCTGTGAAGCAAGGACTCTAGAAAGGATGCTGCTAGAAATTCCAACTTAACTTAAATCGTCATGGAAGACACCCCCTTAATCAGTTCATTCCCTTTACTCACTAATCACTGCCTAGAATAACCTATCTTTTTTTTTTTTTTTTTTCAAATGATCTAGTCTATGAGCAGATAGCCAGTTTTATTTTTATTTTTATTTTTTTTTAAAGATTTTATTTATTTATTCATTTATCTCCCCCTTGCTGCTTGTGCTCGCTGGGTCAGCCAACCACGCCGTGCGGGCGGGCTTGCCTTCACCAGGAGGTTCGGTTCCCGGGTTCACCCCGGGTTCGGTTCCCGGGGCCTCCCATATGGTAAACGGGAGCCCTACTGACTGAGCCACAGCCGCTTCCCTTAAATTGTTAATTTTTTTTTTTTTTTTTTTTTTTTACCGGGAGGTCGCGGGGATCGAACCCGGGTCCCTCCATATGGGAGACGGACGCCCAACCAGTTGAGCCACATCCGACCCCCAGCCAGTTTTATTTTTAAATCTTAAAAGGACTTAACTATTAACCATTTTAGTAATAACAGGTAAAAAGCCTAAACTTGAGAACCCAATGATCTGCACCAAATGATCAAAAAGTATAAAACTAACCAAATACGATTTGGGCAAAACAACCTGTTTGCAGAGCAGAAGGAAACAAAAAGGCCAACGTGGTTTTAATAGGACTAATGCTTTTTAGCATTTCCTGCCTCCATCTGGTTCTTGTCTACTCACAGAACTATACTTACTCAAGTAAAGTTAAAAAGAGAGAGAGCAGTAAGGATCAACCTATTTAGTAAATTGTCCAAAAGGAAAGACTAGCCTTACATTTAATTTTAGAATGTTATTTCTTCCGTTTTAGATATATTCATGTTAAAATACACGTAGAAATGCCTAGGCTTTCTAATTACACAGTAAAGCTTAGAATATCCATTTCAGAGTCCAAAAGAAATCGAAATTGAATGACCAAGAACCAAACAAACAAAAAAAGGCAAAAAAAAAAAAAAACAGAAATAAAAACGCTATTTATATATCCCTCTCATCCTACGCCGTATCGCTGGATTCTGTTGAAACTTCAGCTAAGAGAGAGACCATTCTCCACCTCCATTCAACATCAAGTTTACACATCCCAAGTGAGGCACTTAAAAGTTCGTTTACTTTCCTGGTAAGAAACCGCTCCACAACTCCTTCCCGCTCAAGTGGCCTAGATATTCCCGCTTTTCTAAAAGAAACTAAGGGCTCTTCGCTACAGGGAGGCGGGTCCCTGCAGGACAGCAGCACAGGCGCTCCCGTCAATCCCACCCCTTTAGAGAGCGGACTTTCGCGGAACCTTCCTGTACCCCTTGGGCCACCGTAGCCCCACCCCCTGTTCCCCCGGATTCTGTCGCTACCGAAGTGAACACTCACCGACGGTATCGGCATGTGCCACTTGGATCTATCGGCAGCAGCGACGGTCATTGGTCCTGCACTGAAAAGCGACAATGGGGCTGGTGGAGCCCCAAAAAGAAGAATGACAGGCAGCACCTGAAGCCACGCAGCCATCGCCATCTTCACAACCATGGAGTGCCCACCGAAAGCATTTCACCTTCTTCCGGTCCGTCCCGCCCTCTTCCGGCTTTGCTCTGGGGGCGGGATCATCCGGGTCCTCGAAACCTCGCGGGGCTTGTTTGTTTTGCGATTCAACGGCTCCACCCCTCGGGCGGTCGTCCCCGCTGCTTTTGAGTCTTTGCTTATACTGCGCAGGCGTCGTTCTGCAGTACCTGGTCACCTTGGACCGTTAGGATGGTAACCAAAAGCACCCCGGCCTCGGTCTGCTCCTCTTCTCTTTCTCAGCCCTTAAAGCGTTTGGGGACCAGGCAGGCATCCTGTGCCGAGTTTGGCTTTTTCCTCCTGCTCGTCCCAGCCCTTCTCCCTTCTAAGTCAAAGTCAGGCGCCAGGGCCAAAGGGAGTTCTCCGTTTTCGGAGGTATTTAAACGCTGGA
This sequence comes from Tolypeutes matacus, assembly GCA_026826555.1. Taxonomy (NCBI): domain Eukaryota; kingdom Metazoa; phylum Chordata; class Mammalia; order Cingulata; family Chlamyphoridae; genus Tolypeutes; species Tolypeutes matacus. The sequence continues at coordinate 5,800,231 of JAKSZT010054394.1, read as the reverse complement.
ATTGGGGGTGGGATACCTAGGCCCCTTATAGTCTTGAAAAGTATGATGCTACGGGAGAGTTTGGCTGGAGAACCTCCGCCTCCAGCAAAGACCCAGTCTGCACTCCCCCACTAAAAACGGGTTTGGAGTGGGTCAGTTTCCTCCGTCTGTGGCGTCCGTGGCGTAACCGCCAGTGAGATGCGGAAGCCTCGCCCCCATCAGGGAGGCGGTCTCGCTTACTTTACCGACACTTGGTTTTTAAGCTCTTGATTTTTCTCTAGGGCGCATTGCGTATACGCTGCTTCTGCTGCAAAGACGGTTTCGGTTACGAGACAACGTAATGAAAGCATCATCAGCAAGAAAAACTTGCTACTAAATCCCTGTAGAAATGCTAGCTGGGGCCTAGAAAGACCAGGAGCAAGCGTCAAGATTAGTCTCTAATTAAGAACCTGAAGGGGACTCCATTTCCCAGAAACTTGAAATAGTTTTAATTTCGGGCAGTCGGCCTTGGCCCAAGAGCAGGGAGCTGGCCCCAACGACTGAAAACCATGGCAGCAGCAGAAAAAGAGGAACTCAGGTAAAAGCCCAATGCTCCTGCGGGAATTGGGTCCAACGCCCACGGAGGCACAGGATGGTACACGAAAGTATCTAAAGGCAACATTGTGGCTTTGAGGTTTTGATTGATGATCGCATTTTCTTGCCTGTTTTATGTTTACAAACTTGTTTTTTTCTCAGTTCCCCAGGGAATTAGTTGATTCTAGCTTAACCCCTCATAAAATACCTTCTAGATGCTTAAATAGCATAGTAGTGGAAGAATTGTAAACAGAATTCTTAACACATTAATTGCAAGCTTTCCAAGTTCAGCTATACCCATCTCTTCCTGTATTTTTCTGGAGCTCATTCTTCAAATCTAGAAACTCTGAGAACAGTGACAAAGACTGAGTCTGATGAAGTATTGATTACTTCCATGGTAAACAGTATTTGGTGTGGCCAAGTATATGTCTGGGCTTGTTTTCATAATGTTTTGAAATTTGGGTTCAATCATAGCCTCCTGCATAATCAAGGACATGCTGACTTCAGATGTATTCAGCCACTCTTGTGCATGAAAGAAAATGTGGAGTTTTTTCCCCCTTAAGTAGTATGTAGTTGTCTTAATCAGATGGAGGCTAATTTAAATACATAAACTCAAGTAGCAGTATACTACTTGTTCATATTTTATTCCAGAAACAGTTCTTCTGGAAACTTGGTTTTAAAAAATATTGACCTCAGGGAGCAGATGTAGCTCAAATGGTTGAGTGCCCCTGCTTCCAGTGTACCAGGCCCTGGGTTCAAGCCCCCGTACCTCCTGGGAAAAAAATTGACCTTTAGATTGCCAGCTTCATTTTAAAAAGCAAAAGAATTTACTTCTACATCTGTTCCTATTCTTCTAGCACCTTGAACATATTTTATTATAGCATTGTGGTGGTTGTGCTCTTCCACACAGAAAGCTCGGACACAACTCTTCACATCTTCCTCAAAGCCCAGCACCCAATAAGAATATTCTCAAAAAAGTTTTGTTGAATAAATAATTATTTTTTTGTCTGTTTATTTGGATTTGCTACTTCATATTTTCCTCTTATAGTCATAGCCTTCAGTCTTTATTTTCAATTTTTAAAAGAACTCTTCCAGGGGGGCGGATGTGGCTCAAATGGTTGGGCGTCCGTCTGCCATATGGAGAAACCTGGGTTCGATCCCCGGGACCTCCCGGTAAAATAAAAAATATATACATATATAGAAGGCGCGTGGGCTGCCAGGCTCTGTGTGCCAGTGAGCCGCCAGGCCCTGGGCGCCATGCAGCAAGATGATGACGTAACGGGAGAGACAAGACAAGATGCTCCGAAAGCTCTGAAAACCAGGAACCGAAGTGGCGCAGGTGGCAGAACACCTCTCTCCTACATTGGAGGTCTCCAGGATCAAATTCTGGTGAAGGCTGAAGAAGAAGGATGAGAAGAGATGACAGGAAACAGACACAGAGAATTGCCCAGCGAATGACACAAAACAGCAAATGGGGAAGGGGGAGGTTAAAATGGATAAAGTAAATAAATAAATCTTTAAAAAAAAAAAAAAAAAAAGAACTCTTCCTCAAGTTGTAATTTTTTGCACCAAATTCACTAGATATCCGATTAGATTCACTAGATGCTCTTTTTTTTCATTGCTTTCAGGGCAATCTCAGAACTTGGTGTTTTGTTGTTTACCATGTATGATTTAGAATGCAGCACAAACGCTGTGATGTTATATTATGGCCAAGATACAAAATTTTGCTTTGCAGAGTAGACTTCAAAGTTTTGCTTTTCAATTTCATGCTATAGATAAAGGTACACACATTTGTTTCACAAACCCTGTGTAAAATAACTTCCTTGGAATGTCTTTTTATTTAGCGTTGAAGATAAAGCTGTGGATAAAAACATTTTCAAAGACTGCAGCAAGATTGCTTTCTACAGGTAAGAAAAGACAATATATTACCCTGAGCAAAATATTTCTGACAGTATTTCAAAATTGAAGGGGAGTGAATATGCTCAAGCAGTTGAGCTCCCACCTCCCACATGGGAGGTCCCAGGTTTGGTTCCCGTGCCTCCTGAAAAAAACAACAAGCAAAACAAACAAAAACAACTCAGGGAAGCTGATGTGGCTCACTGGTTGAGCACCAGCTTCCCACATACAAGGTCCCTGGTTCATTCCCTGGTCCTGGTACCTCAGAAAAAAAAAAATTTGAAACATATTAAGTTTTTGTTCTTTTTTTTAAAAAAACAATTTATTGAAGTATATCATTCATACATGAACATACGTAAACTATAAGTGTTCAGTAAACATCATGAACTTACCAAACACACACATATTAAGTTTTTGAGAACTGATAGGCTTTCTAAGGAAAAAGACAGGAAATTTGATTATTAAGAAGTTTGTCAGAAAAGGGACTTTCACTTTTTACTTTATATACTTTTGTATTTGACTATTTCAATAAACAGGTATTTTCTTTTTAAAACCAAAATGTTTGTAATTTTTTTTTTTTTTGAGGTACCAGAGTTGGGGATTGAACCCGGGACCTTGTATGTGGGAAGCCAGCACTCAATCACTGAGCTACATCAGCTCCCCTGAATTGGTTTTTTAGTTTGTTTGCTTGCTTATTTGTTTTTAGGAGGCACCAGGGACCGAATCCGGGACCTCCCATATGGAAAGCAGACGTTCAACCACTTGAGCTACATTGGCTCCCATAAATATATTTTTAAATTGTGTGTTTTGGATAGGTAATACTCTTGCATGGTTCAAAAATCAAATAATATGAAAAGATGTGCATTTAAAAATGTTGCTCCCATTCCTGTCCCTTTGTATTCCATTACCCATCTTGTTCTTGTAAGTAACCGATTTATTATTTATTTATCCTTACAGTCTTTCTTTTTGTAAATACTTTTATTCTTATATCCCACCCCCCATCTTACCCCAAGTAGCTTTCTGTATATACTGTTGAGTTCCTCACTTTTTCCTACTTCATATTTATCCTGAAGATTTCTGCATATGAGTACATGGAGATCATCCTTCTCCCTTTTTACAGCTGCATAGTATTCTGTTGGGTAAATGTACTCTAATTTACTCAGTCTATCCTCAAAAACCCTTGAGTGTTTGCCATCTTTTGCTATAATCACACTGCTTCAATGAATAACTATTCATCTGTCATTTCCTATACTTGCAGGATAGGATAGGTTTCTAGGAGTGGGATTACTGGGTCCAAGAGTAAATGCATTTGAAATTTTGTTAAATGTTACCAGATTCCCCTCCATAGGGATTATACTATTTTGTTCTCCCCTCACCACTAGATAGAGTACCTGTTTTCCTGGAGCTTCATACTAAAGATTCTTTAAAATCGTTATTTAAAAAAAAAACTCTTGGGAGGCGGCTGTGGCTCAATCAGTGGGGCTCCCGTTTACCATATGGGAGGCCCCGGGTTCGGTTCCCAGGGCCTCCTGGTGGGGGCAGGCCCGCCCGCACGGCGTGGTTGGCTGACCCGGCGAGCACAAGCAGCAAAGGGGGGCATGAATGAATGAATAAATAAAATCTTAAAAAAAAAAATAAAAAAAACTCTTTATGTGATCCTGAAAACTGAAATCATCAATAATCATATGTTATAACTTATTTATTCACTCTTTGCTCTAGAGGAAGAAAATCATATTTTAATTCTCAACAATTACCTTAGAATTCTGTAGTGAATGCCTGGTCATCTTGTTAAATTACTGGATTATATTGGGTTTCCACTAGGATATATTGTCTTATAGTCAGAGGCAGAGAAATTGATGAGCTCATAATTGTCATCTTTGAAAATTACCCCACCTTCTCAATAAAGGAGACTGGATGCCATCCTTGAGCAGTGTGGTGTTGAACAATTTCATTGGTATTCTTAGTTGTATTGATTTTATTAGTACTCTAATAAAAAAATACTCTGTGTCCTATTCACTTAATAGAATAGTGAATTTAATATGACTTCCACATGATAATATAACCTATTGGATACTGACAGTCACAAATAATTCTCAAGCATCTGTATACTTCTCTAGGCGTCAGAAACAATTGCTCTCCAGGAAGTCTACCTATCAGGCATTACTAGATTCTGTCACAACAGGCAAAGACAGTACCAGCTTCCAAATCATCAATGAAGCAACTAAGGTGAGATGGGAATGTTTTCTACAGAGAATTATTTGTTTCTATATTAACCTGGGTTGAATGAAGTAAATTTCCATGAAGGTTAACTGAAGCTATATATACTTGGAAAATAAACTTAGAGAAGGAATGTCATCTTTTTCATATCTACATTGATATTACTTTAATAATATGAATATCAGCATATAGCTTGCCTGCATATCAGATGCTTTTCTAGATATTTTGCCAACGTTATTTCCTTTTAAATAGTCTTCATAATACCCTAAAAAGTGCGTTGTATTACTCCCAATTTTCAGATGAGGAAAGTCACTTGTCTAAAAGTGACACAGCTGGTAGCCAGAATTGTCTTCTGCATCCGTTACACTCCATCAAACACCCATGCTCTTTCTAGCATTATTGCACAGCATGTAGCCTGAGCAAGGCACATATTCAGTGAATGTACAAGTCTCAAAATGTGGGCAGGCCAGAGGAGCAGGGGACAAGCCAAAGGACTACACAGTTGAAACCTAAGTCACAAATGTTCCATCTCCTGAACTGTTTCACTAACAGGTCACCATAGTTATTATCATGTGCAAAGGATTAGAGCAGTACATCTTCAGTACTTTTTCTCACTTGTGCCGTACAGATAGACCAGTCAGTCATAGAGGAAATGCTATGGACTAGGTTAAGAAGTGTGACTCTACACAATTACCTGATGCTCTCAATCTGATTCTTAACATCTAGAGCAGGGGTTCTTAACCTTTTTTGTTCCATGGACTCCTTTGCCAGTCAGGTGAAAACCCCAGACCCCTTATTAAGTCCATACCATACTGTGTATTATTTAATAAATATATCACACCCACACCAACACATCCCCACAAGAATAATGTTTTTTTGAATTTCAATTCAAGCTCACAGACCCCTGGTTAAAAACCCCTGTTTTAGATAGTAACTCCACTAACAAATCCCAATTTGGGGAAGCAGACCAAGAAGAAATCCCCTATCCCCTGCCTTCGATGGCAAAGCTGTGAGAGTTTTCCTTAAGACTACCATAGCTCCTGCCCTATAGCTCTGTATTGAGGAAACTCATCAGAGAAGAACAACAAAAACTGCCCTATGTAGGGTTCTCTATACATTTTTAAGCCTTTAATTTACAAGGGGTCCCAACTTTATTCCCAGATACGGGAACAATTGCAAAATCAAGAAGGCAGTCTTCCTTATGGTGTTTTAGAGATATTAGCCATTTGATAGTTATAGAATCCTCCACCATGACTTTCTTGACCTAATTCAAAATAGGGGATAGAATCACATTAACAGTTATGTTCTTTACCCACCTCACCTGTCCCCAATTTCTAGTAAAGATTTAATTATGCCAGTACACTTAGTTCACCTCCCTTAGCTATGCGGATGGGGTGGTTAGCTTTTCTCCAAAACCTAATGCTACAGTTTCTTATTCCATCCATTTTTTTCTGGAGGAATTTGGCCCTTTGCTTGGCACCTCTGGTTCCTTTGCAGTCTCAGCTTATGGCATCCCTGAAGTCATAGGTCTTCTGCTGATCCAGGTCTCCTATATTGTACATCCCTTTATAGCCTAGTTTGATAACTGTTCCTGGGAAAAAAATGGGGCAGCACTAATTTCCTTCCTGGAGAGCCACCTGCCATTTTTGACACCTAAGCAAGTTGGTCTAACAGCTTGGCATCCAGATAAACCCTTCTGCAAAGGGTCAGCAGAAGCAGTGATTTCCAGGAAATATAGCAAGTCTACCAAAAACCTTCCAGAAGTCATTAGGCTTGCCACCAGATGTCAGGAACCTTCCTGTCTCATTTTCCCCCGTCCTTTGTGCCTAATTGTGCCTAATCCCAGAGAGGTGTAGTTGTCCCATAATTGGGCAAGAACATGAACATACCTTTCCATCCTTGGAGAGGCACAGAATATTAAACACTTGGACAATCTACTCTCATGAAGAAATAGGCTCAATGAGGCAGAAGCACCCTGAATACCAGTGGTGGACCACATTGAAAATTCTCAATGCAACTTGATACCAGTGCATTAGTTGTGGGCCCCGCATCATACCACCTTTTTTTTTTTTTTTTTTTTTTTTTTTTTTAAGATTTACTTGTTTACTTTATCCATTTTATAACCCCCCCCTTCCCCATTTTGCTGTTTTGTGTCCATTTGCTGGGCAATTCTCTGTGTCTGTCTCCTGCCATCTCCTCCCATCCTCCTCCTCCAGTCTTCACCAGGATTCGGTCCTGGAGACCTCCGATGTAGAAGAGAGGTGTTCTGCCACCTGCGCCACCTCGGTTCCTGGTTTTCAGAGCTTTCGGAGCATCTTGTCTTGTCTCTCCCCTGTTACGTCATCATCTTGCTGCATGGCGCCCAGGGCCTGGCGGCTCACTGGCACACAGAGCCTGGCAGCCCACGCGCCTTCTATATATGTATATATTTTTTATTTTACCGGGAGGTCCCGGGGATCGAACCCAGGTTTCTCCATATGGCAGACGGACGCCCAACCATTTGAGCCACATCCGCCCCCCCATACCACCTTTTACAATACTCTAGACCAGTTTCTCTGCACACACCTCTCCTAGGATCCTGAAAATGTGAGGGACAGTGCTGTGCAGGTCAGGTGTCAGGACCAGAGCCCAGCAAATCTTGATGCCTTCAAAGGAGCACAAGCCACAGTCCAAGAGGATCCACAGGATCTCAACACAAGTTGGGCCCCAACTGAGTTGAGAGGTGAGGAGCCTGACAGGCAAGGGCAAAGTATGCAGGATGTCAGCAACATAGCTCCCATGCCTGAGATCTCTGAGGATCCCTTGGAACAGACTCCATGTTAAGGTATTGGAAATTTCAGGGTTGCATAGGGAATCCACAGTGTTCTGATCTCAGGCAAATGCACGCAAAATATATATGTTTTTGGAGGTCACCTTCTGGGCTGAAACCCGTCTTAACATTGTCCTTGTCATTTGGAGCTCAGATTACTAATAGGAACTTAATGTTTTGGCCTGATAGGGACAATGAATATCCAGACAGTAATCTCTCAAGTTGTCTAGTCCTTGTATCCAGCTCACTGCATAATCAAGGAGTCTCCATTTCAGCCTGTTTCTGAAATGAGATGGGTGTTTCAAGGGAGATTTCACATTAGGATGTGGTACAAGGGTTGTCTGAAGATTTAGAACAAGCTGCATACATCCATTTAGTCAGAATGACAGCTTCAGGGAGGCAGAGCACAAAGCCATAGAGGATCATATTCAGCTCATAGCTGCAATTCTCAAGTTTCACAGATAAGGCAGATTCTAATAAACCCAGGACTCTTTAAGTGCCTGTCTGCCCCCACACCATTAAACTTCTTAAAGCAGTAATGTTGGAATTGTCATGATTTGTTGTTAATTTTTGAAGTCCCTTCCCATCCCCTCTCCCCAACCAGCCCCTTAATAAACAACAAAGAAATAGAACCAACCTTCATTCAACATGATGTTTCTGGGACACAGTAATGTTATAAAATAAGCTGAGGTGTTGACCTATTTGTTACCACCAGTTCAGGACATCAAGACTTTGAAGAAAAGTTTGCAGATATAGATGTATACATTTTCTCACATACGGTCACAGTATAGTTTCATGCCTATTCCTGATGACAGAATAATCCAGTAGTAATTTGATAAAGAAGAAGCATGGAAAAATTCTTAAAAGAAAGGAGTGATTTGGAAAGTGTTGACTGCATTTTTAGATTTAGATTTCCCTACTATTATCAACTTTCTATCAGTGAAAATTTGACCTGAATTGAGGAACAGAGAGGATCTAGTCTTGTGGTATCAGAGCAGGGAACATTATGCTGTTCTCTGAGTCTAGTTATTAAAAAACACTGCTGGCAATGCTGTCTAGAATAGATCTTTGTCTTCAACCTACTTTATATTGCTAATTTTGATTCTTTCTCATGGCATTGATGACCATTTGACAACACTTCTAACAGCTTCTCCAAGGATGCAGGGATATCCCAGAATATCTCCATGAAGTTACCCTTGTCTCTTCATCTAAGCCTGAAGAAAATGGGACTTTGCCCAATCAGTCACCACCTCAAAGGATGAGGCACAACTACCACTTGTTTGCCAGTACTGTTTCTGCAGATATGGTTAGGAACAGGCAGCTAACTTGGGAACTGACCAAACAATCAGAAGCACACCTGGACAGGCTAATTGTCCTTGGGGAACAGGCTAATGCCCAGTGTGAGTTGCCAGCTTTCTGCAGTGGTTGCAATAAACCAACTGGCTGCAACTGTAGAGGGGGCAATTAGTGTCCTACAGCAATTTAATGAACTCTTAGACCATTCTCAGAATTCTGGAAGGTCCTGATCAATAGCTGAGAGAGGTGGAGCTCACTTTTCTAGGCCTTTTGTGTTAATTCTTCCTTACGTTATAGTGGAGAGACTGATGCCAGAGGAAAAACAAGATGTACCCATCAAAGAGGAGTTGATGGATTCATAATTTCTCTTCTTAACACTCATTACCATTTAATATGAGCTCTAGGGCCATTCCATTAATTCTCTTAAAGTCTGTACTAGTTGTGACTCCTAGTCCTGGGTGAATAAAAAGTATTGGCTTAATATAATTAGATTCTGTTTGAATACATAGACAAAATACTTTCTACCACCATGATTTTTACAACTTGTCTGATATTTTTGCCTATGTGGCCATATAAAAACTAGACATGAATGGTAAGTTCCTGGATGTTAGTTGTTTTCATGGAGTATGGGAGAAATAAGATAAAAACAGGAATTAATACTCTCTTGTTTTTTTCAGACTATGAGAGTTGGCCCTCTAAGTAAAGATTTGTGAAAAACCAAATAGAGACTTTAAATACTAAAAAGAACCTCCAAAATTTCTTTCTTTCTCTGAGGCTTTATCTCAACTTCTCTGTGTAGGTGGACATCTACCTATCTTAAATACTTCTGAGGGAGCAAAACTCATGCTTTCTGATATCACCCCCATTTAGAATGTTTAATTATGTGTTTGCTTATTTTAACAAATCCACCTTGCTACAATTTGAGTGTAACTGCTATCAGTTCTCAGTTTAAGCAATCCAACTTCTATATCTTCTTTTTTATTTTATTTATTTTTTCTTATTATTTTCTTTAACTTCTATATCTTCTTAACATTTTTTCATTGTCATTTCCAGTCATTCATCACTGATAGGAGGAAGAGATACAGAAATTTATTTGTATTTTATTTTTTTTCAAAAATGTCCAAATGGGTCCCTAGAGAAGAAAAGGAATAGCTAAAAATTCTTACATGTTAGATAAAAGGATATAACTTTCATACCCAGACTTTTAAAGGAGCAAGGTTTTGGTGGAAGAATTGGGCGACAACTGGCAGTTAAGAAGCCCCCGGGAAGTGGTTTTTAAACCATCATCCACAAAGCCAGGGGGTTTCCGAGAAGGCGGCTCAGTGCAGGGACTGGAGGGGGCTCAATAGTCGGAGCTCTGAGCTACTCCCCACCGCCTTCAACACAAGTAGCTTTATTTATTGGGCATCTTGGGTTTTGCTTATTTGTTTTCATTTCCATTTTCCTTGGAGAAACAGGTGTCTGCTGCTTTAAAGTTTTTTTTTAAGCTGAGAGAAAAACTTCATGAGCCAGATGATAGAAGCAAATGCGTACTAAGGACTAAGGAAATCATGTGCTTGAAATATGAAAGCTATGTGGGTGATAAGAGATAAGAATACATTTAGAGATTGGCTTTGAAAAGGGTCACCTATTAGAAAAAATTTTTTTTGCTAACATAAAAAGTTAAATTTAAAAAGGAGCTTGAATTTTTTTTTGCACATTTGGTTATATTCGTTCATTATGGTGAAAGTGGGTTATTGTGACCTCCTCTCATATAATTAGGAATCTTTCATGGGCTATAACCTCAAGACCAGAATACAGATTTAAAAAAAAAAAGACAGGTAAAAAAGCTATTTTTAGAAAGAAAGCTATTTTACTAAAAATGGGAGGATCTTTAAGGGCACAAACTAGATGCACTTCGTTAATCATATATATGCAGGCAAAATTTATGCCCTTTGCTTAGGATGCTTTTGCCCATTTTTGCCTACCCAAAGTCTTGGTAATTCCTGAAGGCCCTGCTAAAGACCCTCCTTCTCCAGATAGACTTCCAATACCCCTCACCTTACATTCATCATTAATAATCCCCTTATTCTCCAAAATTTGTCTTTGTCCTCTCTCATAACTTATCATTAACTGCTTCCTTTGTATCTATTTTTCACCTCTAAATTGCAATCTCTCTAAGGGTTTAGTCATCTTTTCACAGTACGTCACAGTATTAGATGCCAAAAAAACATTCATTGAATTGAATTTGGAAGTAGAAACATGTCTAACTTGAGAGAGAACACATAATTTAACAGAATTTCAGCTTTATTTGCATGTGTACGTTTTCAAATACTAGAATTCTCATAGTAAACTTGAAGCAATTCAAATATACAAAAGTACATGAAACGTAAGCAGTAATTACAGTATGATCATTACTTTTTCATAACCCTGTAAAAGGGCCCATAGCCACAGCACTATTTACTTAGTCACTCTTTAATATTAGTCACTAATCAAGTACCCTAACTGCCTTCCTGTATTCCCAAGAGGTAAAGTTCCAGTAACATCTTTTCATGCTGGCTTGATATTAGCCGTACTTCCTACCTCTTATACCACATTGTTCCTATTCTGTACTGTTTCACACAGCCTGCCCAGCTTAGTCCTTAATTTAACAAACTTAAAGTAACATGTGCCTGGTTGAAATCAAAATTTGACAACACATTTATGAGGGATTTACGTTAAACCAGTATGGCATGGTTCAGTAGTTGAAAACTGCTGTCTTAAAATATTCTTCTCATCTAGATGCCTTGTTTTGTAATGTGAATCCAGCCATTTCTACTCTCCTGTGGTTTTTTGTGATGGTGGTTTGTGTTTTCTTTTTCAAAAACACAGAACCTCAGAGTTCTGTGTTGCCTCTCTCTGCCATTGTAGGCAGACTTCTACCTAAATTACCCACCCTTTTCAGAAAGCAGTTCTTGACTGCTTCCCTAAGCCATATTCCCTCTAAAGGGGAATTCCCTTGACTTTTGTGCAGCAAGCCTTACTTAATCTACCACTAGAGAACCCCAACGATTACTCTATTACTCTATTCATTCTATAGCTTCTTGCCCTTTATCTTTCACTCAGTTGGAATCCAGTTATTTTTAGCTTTAACACCTAAACTCTTGTTCCTTTTAAAATTATTATTATTTTGAGCATAGTATTATGAAGAGTATGACATTTTTGAATGGGCGTCACAGAGAAAAATTATACATATTCCATAATGTAGAAATCTAAAGCAAGTTATTCTAGGAATTTGCATCTTACTCAGCTTTCTCTAAATTGTTTATAGACAATGTTTGAAACATGAACAACAAAAAGACACACTTGAATCCCTGTAATGGAATTGGATTTGTTCTAGAAATCTAAATTATAAATATTATATTATTTCTCAATACACCCAGCTCATAACTTGACTAAGAGAAAATTTTAAAAATAAGCACTTTTAAAATGGTAAATTAGCTTATATTCTTTCTTTATTTCAAAAATATTTCTTATAAGGAAAAACTTAGAAGTATGTGTATGTGTGTTTTACTGATCTTTCTCTTTTAAGACTCCACTGGAGGAGGTACCATTGTGTAAGTTCTCTGTCTAAAACCCTGCAGAGACATCCTAGCAAAGTGGAAAGAAAACTTATTATTCTGGGCCTGTTGGTTCTCAAATAAGTAGAAGGGAAAGGAAACTACCTAGTTCCAAGTCTAGTGAACTTCCAGTGGGGTATTTTACCTGCTCTCCAAATGATGGCTTTGGGAAATATTTATCTTTTCAAGAAGCTGCCTTCTCTCTCTCCTCACTCAACAGGCAGCTTTCTGCCATTGGCATAGAGGACCAACTCCAGGCAAAATCAAAGTGCGCAAAGTGCCTTTAACAGTCTTTGCTTTGGACCCTTCTTCTATACCAGTCACCCTTCTGCTGCCCCAGTCAAAATAAGGAATCAATTAAGGCACATTTATTTTGATACTTATGCTGGGGTATTCATATTTTGAAATAAAAATCAAATCAAAAGTGAAATTTCAGGTATCAGTGAAGTTTTTGGATAGCTGATATTTTTGACTAAACTCTTCTTAAGATGTCTGTAATTTGTCATAGATAACAGTGGCCATATGTCCCAATTTTCTTTTTTTTTTTTTTTTTTTTACCGGGAGGTCCTGGGGATCGAACCCGGGTCTCTCCATGTGGGAGACGGATGCCCAACCAGTTGAGCCACATCTGACCCCATATGTCCCAATTTTCTAAGGGCAGTTAAAATTTATGCCAGTCATCCAATATAATTATTAATAGAGATCCCTTTTATTCTTTAAAAATCCTGGTTTGTACAATAGATTTTATATTCATGCTAGCCATAGAACATTTGGAAGGGGTTTCTTAACCTACCACAGGTATAGCCAAGCAAGTTGTTGAGGAGCTTTCCCCTTTATTATTGCCGTTGTTCTCCAGTTGGCTTGGCCTGTAATAATTTAAACAAATACTTTTCTAAAGATTGTAATTTGTGTAGAACTGACTATCACTGAGGTAACCTGTTATGAGTTAATCTTATGTGTCTAATCCCAGGTTACTCTCTTGGCTGAAGTTTATGGTATAGAGGGAAACATTTTCAGGCTTAAAATCAATGAAGAGGCTCCTCTAAAACCGAGATATGAAGTTCCCGATGTCCTGACAAGCAAACCAAGCACTGTAAGGTAAGCCAAGGAATGAGGTATCTTAGATATACCCTCAATGTGGTTTTTTAAAAATACTTTGAGTAGTAGGTTTTGTTATGTGCTTCATAGTTTGTCTGTTCAAAGCTACCATCACTTGTAGGTTTCAGTTATTTGGGGATCAGTTAATCCACTTTGTATGTTTTCCATTCTATTTTCTCTTCATCCACCATTTGACTTGACAGCATTTTTTAATGGGGAGAGGCAGAACTATTGATCTCATTCTACTTCTCTTAAAGAAAGCCATTTATCCAGACCATAGAAGCAGTAGAAAGAGCTATTTAATTTACTCATTCAAATTAACAGCAGGGCTCCAGAGATCTAATGTGTTAGTCAAACTCACATGCTTACAGTAATTTATACAGTTGGACTGATTCACATTTTATTAAGGGCAGTCTCAGAAGTCTACTAAATACAATTTTACTTAAAGTCAGAAATAAATTAATAATCAGTGTCTAGGTGAAAAATATTTGGGGAGTGCGGATGTGGCTCAAATGTTTGGGTGTCCATCCCCTATACGGAGGGACCTGGGTTCAACTCCTGGGACCTCCTGGTAAAATAAAGAAAAATTTAGAAGGCACTCAGGCCACCAGGCCCCACGAGTGGCTGGGCCGTCAGGCATCGTGAGCGGGTGAGCCCTCAGGCCCCGTGCGCAGGTGTGCCGTCAGTCCCTGTGCGGGCATGCCAAGCCCCGCCAAGCCAATGAGCAAGATGATGATGTAACAGGAGAATGACACAGGGGAGAGCCAAGACCGAGTCACGCTGAAATACCAGGAACTAAGGTGGCACAGGTAGCAGAACGCCTCTCTCCCACATCGGAGGTTCCCAGGATTGAATCTGGTGAAGACAGGAGGAGAAGGATGACAAGAGAGGGCAGGAAGCAGACACAGGGAATTGCCCAGCGAATGGGCACAAAACAGCAAAAACGGGGTGGGGGGGCGCTGTTAAAATGGATAAAAGTAAATAAATAAATCTAAAAATAAATAAATAAATAAATAAATATTTGGGGGCTAAAGCATTTTTCAAATACCTATAAAATCTTCATCAGTTCTCACCACACTTTCCAGTGATATTTCAACCCAGTTTTGCCTGTTGGATTTATGTTGTTTTTCCATATTATTTCTCTGAGGGAATGTAAAATTATGCCAAATGCTTTGATTTTCACTACATCATTACCGTGGTTTTATATAGATTATTTTTCCATGATAATCTAATAACAAGTTGTCTTAGTTTCCTGGCTGCTAAGACAAATTCCATACTAAAGTAGATTTAACAACAGGAATTCATTAGCTCACCATTTTGAGCATAGAAGTCCAAAATAGGGGTGGAAGCAAGACAATGCTTTCTACCCCCAAAGACTGTGACATTCTGAAGGCATCCTGCTGGCGATCTTTGGGTCCCTGGCTTTTCTGTCACATGGCAATGCACATGGCCACATCCTCTCTTTTCCTTCTGGGTTCCTTTGACTTCCAGCTTCTTGCTCCTCCATGTGGCTTTTTCTTCATAAAGCCTTCAGTAATAGGATTAAGGTCCAATCTCATAAACTTGGGCCACACCTTAACTAAAAATAACATCTTCATAAGGTCCTATTTACATTGGGTCCACAACCACAGGAATAGATTAAGATTAAGAACATACCTTTTTCTGTAGTACATAGTTCAACAAGTCAATTCAATTTATGTTAGAAACAGCATAGGCTTAAAATATATCTGTTCATAGAGCCATTACTGTATTTCAAGAACTTAGATATTAGAGCAATTAAATGAGACTGTTCACAAGGATTTTGCAGTTTGGTTAATGAGTCAAGGTTATATATATAACCACTTAGTCACAATATGTTATTTTTTTAATACCCTGGATGATTTTCACTGCTACTAAATCCCTTAGCATTTTTAGTTTTGCATCTGTGATCATAAATAAAATTAGTCTGTCGTTTTCTTTTTCTTTTTTTAATTCAAAGTTTATTTCAAATTCAAAAAATAAAATAACAAACAAAAGGAAGTTCAACAAGTTATAGAAGCATTACTCCTAAAAAGTTCCATCCAGGCACTTTTATCTCATCCAGTTCCAACAACCAACTCAATTGTTCCTCCAGTGTTCAGAAAGATACACAGATGAACACAGATAAGTTAAATGACCTGGTCAAGTTCTCCTTAGCAATAAAAAAAATGAAGAGAGAAAAAAATGCTTAATCATATTCATATTTCAGAAAAACAAACCCCATATTCTTTTTTTTAATATTTAGCATTAATATAATAGCTTCTTTGTAAAAACATTACAATATTGTTAACTATAGTCTATGAATTACATTAGTTATATTTTCCCCATTTATCACCACATTTTTAACACCTTGTAGTAGAAGGACATTCCGTATTTATATTATTAACCACAATCCTCATCTACCACCAAAATCAGTTAGTTCTTCCCTATATTATCCACCAGCTGTCCTCCAATTAACATTAACCTTCCTAGACTACGCGTTTTAGCCACCATCATATCCATAAATCAACAGTATTTGTTACACTGATTATAATGTATTACCATCAAGTCCATCCATTACCACATATTTACAATTGACCTTGTTAAACATTGTACGTACATCCAGCATCATCTCCCCTTCTCAACTCACGTTCTTTTTTTTTTTTTCCAACTCACATTCTATCTCCCACCAACCTACACTTCATAGTCCAATTTCATAAGTCTACTCATTATATTTAGTTCATGTCAGTGAGACCATACCATATTTGTCCTTTTGTGTCTGGCTTATTTCACTCAGCATAATGTTCTCAAAGTTCCTCCATGTTGTCTTGTGCTTCCCCAATTGATTTCTTCTTCTTTTTTTTTTTTTTTTTTTAAAGATTTTATTTATTTATTCATTTATCCCCCCCTTGCTGCTTGTGCTCGCTGGGTCAGCTAACCACGCCGTGCGGGCGGGCTTGCCTTCACCAGGAGGCCCCGGGAACCGAACCCGGGGCCTCCCATATGGTAAACGGGAGCCCTACTGATTGAGCCACAGCCGCTTCCCTTGATTTCTTCTTTATAGCTGAATAGTATTCCATCATATGTATACACCACATTTTGTTTATCCATTCATTTGTTGACAGACACTTAGGTTGTTTCCATCTTTTAGCAATTGTGAGTGATGCCGCTATGAGCACCATTGTGCAAATATCTGTTCACGTCCTTGCTTTCACTTCTGAATATACTCCTAGTAGCGGGATTGCTGGATCATATAGCAGTTCTATATTTAGTTTCCTGAGGTACCACAAAACTGTCTTTCACAAAGGCTGCACCATTTTACACTCCCACCAACATTGAAGAAATATTCCTATTTCCCCACATCCTCTCCAGCACTTACAGTTTTCTGACTTTTTAATAATGGCCATTCTATGTGATGTGAGATGATATCTCATTGTGTTTTTATCTGCGTTTCCCTAAGAGCTAATGATGTTGAGTATATTTTCATGTGTCTTTCAGCCATTTGTATTTAAACTTTGGAAGTAAGTCTGTTCAAGTCTTTAGCACATTTTTAAATTGGGTTGTTTGTCATTTTGTCATTAAATTGTGTTATCTCTTTATATAACATGGAAATCAAACCCTTGTCAGTTATGTGGTTTTCGAAGATTTTTTCTCGAGTCGGCTGCCTTTTCACCTTAAAGTCATTTGAAATGCAAAAGTATTTAATTTTAAAGAAGTACCGCTTGTCTATTTTTTCTTTTCTTGCTCATGCTTTGGTTGTAAAGTCCAAGAAGCTACCAACAACCACAAGATCTTGCAGATGTTTCCCTACATTTTCTTCTTAGGAGTTTTATGGTTCTAGTTTTTATATTTAGGATCTTGATCCATTTTTTTTTTTTTTTCCCCAAAGAAACCCCTGTATTTCAACTGTTCATCCCCTCCCTACCCAAAAACTGTCAAGTGGCCACTGGCTCCACCTCATTGTTATAATTTCTTGCATTGCAAGAATCACCATATGTGAGCAAGAGAATACCATCAAGTCCACTCTAGTCCATAGTTCTTCCCCCAATCCAGAGGCGACTGGGATGGTGATGTCCACTCCAACTCCAAGTGAGAGAGGGCTTATATCCCATGGATATGGTGGGTGGGATGATCCTGCCTGCAGATGCAGGCCCTCTCCATTCCCTGGGATGGCCATTTCCCATCGTTGTCTCCTCACCAGGTGCCTTGGATGAGTCCATTGTCTTGATCCATTTTTAATTAATTCTGTATCCTGTGTGAGAAAGGGGTCCTCTTTCTTTTAGATATGGATATCCAGTTTTCCCAGCACCACTTGTTGAATAGGCTGTTCTGATCCAGCTGAGTGTTTGACAGCCTTGTCAAAAATCACTTGACCATTTGTATTAGTCAGGGTTCTCTAGGGAAATAGAATTAACAGGTGATATCTGTCAATAATATGAGATTTTATGAGTCTTTCATGTGACCATGGGGATGCACAAGTCCAGGTTCCACAGGCAGGCTACAAACCAGGGGCTCTGATGAAAGTCCAGTGAAGTCCTTAATGAGTTTTTGGGAGAAGTTGACTGCCCAAAGACAGAGCTGGGAAATCCTCTCTGAATGTTGAAATCACTTCCTCATTTAAGATATTCAACTAATTGGATAAAAGCATCACCCATTGCTGACGGCAATCTCCCTGATTGATGCAGATGTAATCGGCCATCCACACAGTAAACTCACTGGTGACCAAAGTCCATAAATGTTCTTATATTACAATTAGCCCAGTGCTTGCTAGACCAAACACCTAGACACAATTACCTAGCCGAGTTGACACATTAGCCTAACCATCACACCATTGATGGTGAGGGTCGATTTCCTAACTCTCAATTCAATACCATTGGTCAATCTGTTTATCTTTATTCCAGTACCATCATGTTTTAACCACTGTAGCTAGATAATATGCTTTAAAGTTGGGAAGTGAGAGTCCTCCTACTTCGTTCTTTTTTAAGATATTTTTGGCTATTCGGGGTCCTTTATCCTTCCAGATAAATTTGATAATTCATTTGTAGCAGTTGGGCAGTTTGATGTAATTTTGAATTCCAAAAATAAATATTGGATCATGCTTGTAAACTGGTCTGCTAATCTGGGCATGATTAAGTTATGATTAGGGCAGGGCGTTAACTGGGCCACATCAGTAGGGCGTTGAGCCCCACCCCTTGGTGGGGTGGGAATCAAATATAAAAAGCATGGCAAAGAGCAGTTTGGAGCAGTTTTGATGTTGGAGTTGTGGTGAGGAAGGAGAGAAGGCCCCGGGATGGAGACAAGCCATTCACCTGAGAGTTCACAGCTGGCCTTGTGAAGAGAAGCAAAACCTAGAGAGCCTCATAGTCTACAGCTGACCTTGTGGAGGAAACAGGAGCTAAACCTGGAGAGAAACGCAGCCTCAGGAAGAAAGGAACCCAAGAAGCCTGAACCCTGGCAAACCTCGGCAGCTGTCTGGCTCCAACACGTGGCAATGGACTTTGGTGAGGGAAAAAACTTATCCTTTATGGCCCAGTAACTGTGGACTTCTACCCCAAATAAATATCCTTTATAAAAACCAACCAATTTCTGCTCTTTTGCATCAGCACCCCTTTGGCTGACTAATAATCATTTTTCCAATTCTACTAGGAAGGATATTGGAATTTTTATCAGAATTGCATTAAATCTGTAGATCAGTTTGGATAGAATTGGCATCTTAATGATATTTAGTCTTCCAATCCATGAACATGGATGGTCCTTCCATTTATTTTGGTCTTCTTTGGTTTCTTTTAGCAATTTTGTAGTTTTCTAAATACAGGTCCTTTATGTCCTTGGTTAAGTTTATTCCTAAATATTTGATTCTTTTAGTCACTATTGTAAATGGAATTTTTTTCTGACTTCCTCCTCAGATTGCTCACTAGTAGTATATGGAAATTCTATTTATTTTTGTGTATTAATCTTGTATCCCACCACTTTACTGAAATTGTCCGTAAGTTCTAATCATTTTGTTGTGGATTTTTCAGGATTTTCTAAATGTAGGATCATATCACTAGTAAAGAGAGAAAGTTTTGCTTCTTCCTTTCCTTTTTGGGTGCCTTTTATTATTTATTCATGCTTGATTGCACTAGCTAGAACTTCTAGCACTACATTGAATAACAGTGGAGAGAGTAAACATCCTTGTCTTGTTCCTGATCTCAGCAGGAAAGCATTCAGTCTTTCACCGTTGGGAACAATGTTAGCTGTAGGTTTTTCTTATATGCACTTTATCGTAATTTGAAAGTTTCCTTCTATTCATATCTTTCTAAGTGTTTTTTATCAAGAAAGGATGTTATATTTTGTCAAATGCCTTTTCTGCATCTATTGAGATGATCATGCGATTTTTCTTCTTCAATTTATTAATGTGGTTTATTACACTAATTGATTTTCTTATATTGAACCACCCTTGCATAACTTTTGGTCTTGATGTATAATTTTTAAAATGTGTTTTTGGATTCAGTGAGCAAGTATTTTTTTGAGAATTTTTGTATCTATATTCATCAGAGAAATTAGTCTGTAATTTTCTTTTTTCATAGTATCTTTATCTGACTTTGGTATTAGGGTGATGTTAGCTTCATAGAATGAATTTGGTAGCATTCCTTTCTATTTCAGGTTTTTGTAAGGGTTTGGACAAGGTTTGTATTAGATCTTCTTTAAATGATTGGTAGAATTCACCTGTGAAGCCATCTGGTCCTGAAATTTTCATTTTGGGTTGGTTTTTGATGACCTTTTCACTCTCTTTACTTGTGATTGATTTGTTGAGGTCTTCTATTTCTTTTAGGGTCAGTGTGATTTGCTCAGGTGTTTGTCCATTTTATCAATGTTGTCTTGTTTGTTGGCATCCAGTTGTTCATAGTATTCTCTTATGATTTCTTTTATTTCTGCTGGGTCAGTGGTAATGTACTCCTTCTCATTTCCAGTTTTATTTATTTGCCTCTTCTCTCTTTTTTTCCTTGTTAATATAGCTAAGGGTTTATTGATTTTATTGGTCTTATCAAAGAATCAACTTTTAGTTCTGTTGATTTTCTCTCTTTTTTTTTAATTCTCTATTTCATTTACTTCTGCTCTAATCTTTATTATTTTCCTTCTGCTTGCTTTGGGATTGGTTTGCTGTTTTTTTTTTTCTAGTTCCTCCAGGTGTACAGTTAGGGCTTTGATTTTAGCTCTACTTTTTAAATGTAAGCATTGAGGGTTATACATTTCCCACTCAGTTCTGCCTTTGCTGTTTCCCAAAAGTGTTGATATGGTGTATTCTCATTTTCATTCATCTTGAGATATTTACTGATTTTTCTTGCGATTTCTTCTTTGACCCACTGATTATTTAAGAATGTATTGTTTAATCTCCATATATTTGTGACTTTCCCTTTTTCTACCTGTTATTAATTTCCAACTTTATTCAATTATAGAAAATGTTTTGTATAATTTCAATGTTTTTAAATTTATTGAGATCTGACTTATGTCCCAGCATATTATCTATCCTGGAAAAAGATATGAGCAATTGAGAAGAATATAGTTTTTTCTTTTTCTGTGCTATCTTTGCCATGTCTGGAGTCAAAGTGATGTTAGGTTTGTATGATAAATGTGGTATATTAGTTCTGCTTCTGTTCCATCCTCCATCTACAGGGCCTTTGGTTAGTGCAATGACTAGAAAGCTAAAAACTACATTTCTTCATTTCCCAGACTCCCTTGTAGCTAAGGTTCCTGGTGTGATTCAGCTTCCATCAATCAGATGCTTTTACAGGAGACTTAATTGCAGAACCAAATTACCCATTTTACTAAAGAGTGACTCTGGAATGAATAGAAAAGTGGTGTCATGAAGCCCAGATTACAGCAAATGTGGTATGATCCAGCGGTTGCCACCATGCCTCCTAATTATCCAACTTTCTGATTCTGAGATAGAAGTTCCATTGGAAAACAGTTATACAATATTGTTCTAGTTGTCATTACTGGATGCCCAGCTAGGTACCTGCTATTCCAAGCTTCCCATGATTTTATAAGCTCTTAATTTCCCAGATTAAGTCCTTCCCTTTCTGCTTAAAATAACTAGAGTTGTTTCTCTTATCTCCAATTGGGCCCTGGTTGATAGAGTCATTGGTATCAGAGGTGGGTATAATCACAAACCCTCAAGGATGGGAATATGAGTTTGGATAGCTGACCCAGTTGGATCTGAAGGCAGTGAGGACCTGGTTACCATTAGAGTGTAGGATACTAGTGTTAGACCTTGGCATTCAGTGGCAAAAGTTATTTAAATTTTACCTGTGATCAATTGGAATAAAATGCCTATTGAAAGCCTAGTAGTGCCATAGCATAGTATTATTATCATACAGAACTGAAAACTCTGAGGTGGGGTGGCTGCTATTAACCTCACTGAAGAGCTTAAAGAAAGAAATTAGCAGTCTCAGGGCTTTACGGTCTTAGCTCAAGGCATTGTCAGGAAACTGTTATGTTTCTGTGACAATCCTAAAAGCCTCTCATATCTCTTGTAGTTGGGAGACCATGTAGCTGAAAATCAGATACAGAGTTTGTTACTGCTGTTTGCTAAATAGAACATGTTGGGGATTTAATTGTGTCCCCCAGAAAAGGCATATTCAGGTCCCAACCCCCAGTTCTGTGGGTATAAAGCCATTTGTAAATAGCATCTTTGAAGATGTGCCTAAACTGGACACAGAAGAAGAAGCCATAGGAAGCAGTCAGAAGCTGGAAGTCAACGGAACCAAAAAGAAAAAGGAAAAGAGATTGCCATGTGATGGAAAAAACAAGGAACCCCAAAGATGGCTGACCACCAGAAGATACCAACCCTGGGAAGAAGCAAGTCTTCTTCTGAAACTGTGAGCCAATAGATTCCTATTGTTAAGCCAACCCATTGTATGGTATTTGTTTTAACAGCTAGGAAACTGAAACAGAGCATAAGTTGAATTCATTAATTGGAAAAAGTTGAACCCCTCAAAATTGAATGGTAACATTTAGGAGGATTTGGATAACTACCCTAACTTTAAAATGCCACCAGAGCTTCCATTCTAGCACTTATTCCTCCATTGTCTTATAGTGTTACTTGGCTTGACCTCACCTAAGATATAACTTACAAGATTCCAATGTTCCTTATACCTCACTCTTGCCATCCTTCACTGCCTCCAGACCTACTATCAAAGATTTCAGCGTGCTCAGGGAGAAAGCTTATATGTTTGTATGCCTAATGAATTATAAGAGTTTATTTGTCGAACACCTGGGAAACATGCACAGGAATGGTTTCTGAGGCATTTCTAGACAGGAAGGAAGTAACCTATGTTTTGATCAGGCTAAATTTGTTGACATGGGTGCATGGACCAAAGAATCTAGATTCAATATTCTAGCCTGGGTAGCTGGGAGTGATTTCATTGGTTAATTGGTTGGTTGGTTAACTATTATCTGGATTCAGCTATAGACTTTGCTGAATGAAGTTGAGACACCAGAAATTCCTTGGCACAATGTAGAAGGACTCCATATACTTAGGGAGATCATTGAAGTGGATTTATCATATGCAACCAGCTCATTCAGTACGCACGCAGACCCAAAAGATGCTCTCTTCATGTAAATATACATTGATGAGGGGAATACTTAAAAAGTAATGTAGTGGATGTTCTCTGTAGGCTGAGGAGAATGGTGGGAAATGATGTCATTGAAATGGGCTCCCCAATTTTAGTGGAGATGATGAGACTTCAGGTGGTTAGGCCAGGTAGCAGCATTTAATTGCCAGAGGCAAGGCAGACATGATTCCATAATATGCAGCATGGCCCATATGATAATCAAAATGGTTTAACCCTAAGGGCAGTGAATTTATCATGGGTCCATTGGTCTGAAATAAATGAGGTAAGGTCCTACTTGATGGAATAACCATAAGAACTCTATCTAGATTTGGTGACCAATGGAACACAGCCTCTCAATCAACTCCAGGCAAAGTTAGTTTCCAGATCCCAATCCTTTTGCTTGAAGGGGAGGCCAAGAATCCATGACGATGGACTCTGCAAGGATGTAACAGGAATATATACTACTCCTCCTTATATCCCTAAAGAGTCCTATGACCATTTACCAGGATTATGCACTGGAGAAAAGGAAATATCTAGACCTTTCAGGGATTTTAAGTACTGGCTCTGAGCTAATATAATCCCTGGGGAACCAAAACATCATAACAGTACAGCTGTCAAAGTTGGGGCTGATGGAAATCAGGCAATAAATAGATAAATAAAAGTTTGACCTGGTTCAATCTCACTGTGTACCTAATGGGTTAACATTCAAATCTGTGTTATTTCTTTAGTTACTGAGTATGTGATTGGAATGAGAAAGAAAAACAAAATGTTTAGATTCTATGCAGCAAAGTTTTTCTGAGCTGTACAAACCAAGGTAGTAATGATGATGATAATAATAGCTAACATCTATTGAGTGTTTATTATGGGCCAGACTCTGTGCCGGGTGTTTTACATGCATGATTTCATTTAATTTTCTCAACAAACTCTTGGTATTTTTTTCATTCCCACTTTACAGATGAGGAAACTGAGACTTAGAAAGGCTAATTAACTTGTCCAAAATTATGTGCCTGGTGCATGATAGAGCTATGTTCAATCCCAGGGCTGTCTGACTCCAGAGCCCATCCTCTTGATGACAGCTCTCTATTGCCTTATTTATCCTATGTTATTTGAATATTGACTTACTATCTAATATCTTTGAATTTAAAATCACATTAAGCCATGCAAATCTATGCCATTTATTTTTCTCTTGTCTTCCTGCTTCTTATTCTAGACTGATGTCATGCTCAGAGGATTCAGACAGTCTCGTGTTGGCATATGGAAAAGGAGATCTGAAGTTTCATATCACAGCAAACCCATTTAAGGCAGACTTGGTATCTGAAGGAGAAATTGTGATGAGTATAAACTCCCTAGGCCAGTTATACTTTGAGCACCTACAGATTCCTCCCAAACAAAGGTATTTTGCACATTATTTGACACATAAAGAACTTAAAACCTGATTGAAATACCATTTGCCTGAATAGATAATATCACCATAAAAATTAATTTTGCCTGGAGATTGTGGTCAAACAAGATGGCAGCAAAAGACACTCTAGGGTTCTCTTACCCCACAGAACCTTTGAATAACTAGTAGAAACTGGCAGAACCAAATTCCTCTTAACTTGAGAAAACACTCAAAGGGTTGCAATTACTGGGTGCATGCCAAATCAAGAAACCACATTTTAAAAACAGTAGAACCTTGACAAGCCCTTGTACATTCCTTCCCTAGCCCCTCCCCAGCACAGTGTGGACCCAGCCTGCACTCCTATTGTGAGTCTCAGGCATTGTTTCAGAGGGAGCATGGTAACCCCTGTGCATACTGAGTCAGTGTCAATCTATAATTTGGTAACATGAAAGACTGAAGGAGGAAACTCCTCTCAGGCTCACCTTCCCAGAACTTACCCAGTAGGAAGAAGCAGCTTTTGTACAACTAAAGCAATATAAGAAACAATTAAGACTAAGTGGCCTGGGGCAAAGGATTACTTGCACTAAAGCAAGTCATGCACTAAAGCACGGGGGTGGGGGTTGGGGGGGTGTCCTTTTTATAGGGAGTAGAGGGGATATTCAAATTAGATGTAAACAGGGGAATTCCTAAGGCCAGAAACAAACACAACCCAGGATAAGACCCAGGCTCAGAAAAGACTAAGAGGTACCTGGACTTTACATTCACCTCAGGCTGATATTCTCAATAGAAGGGCTGAACTCTTCTAGCATTAGCCAGTGCAGAACCAACTTGCAAACACTGTGAAAGGGATTTTGTGCACTGGTTTGTTTTTGTTAGCTCCTGGCACTTAAGCAAATCTCTGTCATATTACTAGCTAGATATAAACTTAAGGAACAGACAACCCAGGGACTAAATCCTAGAGTTAATACTTTGAAATACTAAATATACACTGTGAAAGAAAAGATTATAAGACAAAGAAACAGGAAATGATAACTACCCAAAGAAATAAGATAAAAATCCTATAACCATCAGCAAAGAAGACCAGGTATGTAAAACCTTACAAATCTTACTTGTTAATAGTAATTCTCAAGTTGTCAACAATAATAAAATTCTAATGGAGCTTTATAGTCACATTAAGTGTTGCAGTCATCTGAACACCTTTACTAAATTATTTGTTAAGTAATAAAATGGAACCATTAGAATAATAATAATAATAATAAAAAAAGAACAAACATTCACGTACCAAAGACTTAAAAAAAAAAAAAAGATTCCCAGTATTCTCAAGGAGATAAAGGAAAACACAGAGAAGGAACTAAAGGGTATCAGGAAAACAGTGAATGAACAATATGAGAAACTCAGTAAAGAGACAGAATTTTTTAAAAAATGAACCAAACATAAATACTAGAATGAAGACCAAAATAAACTGAAATGAAAAATTCCCTAGAGGGTTTCAACAGCAGATTAGAGCTGCCAGAAGGAAAAAAATCAGTGACCACAAAGACAATACAATTAAAATGATTCAGGCTGAAGATCAGAAAGAAAAAAGGAATTAAAAAAAGTAAACAGCCTAAGAGACCCATGGGACAATTTTAGGCATACTATATAAGCACTTTGGGAGTCTCAGAAGGAGGAAAAAGAGAGTGGGACAGAAGGAATATTCAAAGAAATAATGGCAGAAAACTTAACCAAACCTAATGAAAGTCATGAGTCTGTATATTCAAGAATCCCAATGAACCCCAAACAGGATAAACCCAAAAAGAAACAACCAGACACATAGTAGTCAGCTGTCAAATGCCAAGGACAAGGTAAGAGTTCTGAAAGCTGCAAGAGAAAAACAACATATTATGTACAAGGGAGTACCAGTAAGATTAAGTGCCAGTTTCTCATCAGGAACCATAGAGGCAAGAAGGCAAAGGGACAAGATATTTTAAAGTGCTGAAAGAAAACATTTGCCAACCAGCAATTTTATATCTGGTGAGACTGTCTTTCAAAAATGAGGGAGAGATTAAGACATTTGACATAATTAAAGACTGAGGGAGTTTGTCACCCCTGGACCTGCCTTATAGGCAAGGCTGAAGTGAGTTCTTCAGACTGAAGGGAAAGGACACCAGACAGTGGATCAAACTGGCCCAATAAAATAAAGATTTCCGGTAAAGGTAATGATATGGGTAATTATAAATGCCAGTACTACCGTATTGTATTTTTTGGTATGTAACCCCACTTGTTTCTTGTTACAGGTTCTAAAATGCAAATGCTTTAAAAGTAATGATAAATCTATGATTTTGGACATGCAGTGCATATAGATATAATTTGTATCAAGTACAACAAAAAGGTGGGGAGACAGGAGTATAAGAACAGAGTATATATATGGTATTGAAGTTAAGTTGATATTTAATCAAATGTGATTGTTACAGATTTAGGGCGTTAAATTTAAGCCACATGGTAACCACAAAGAGAATATATGAAAAACATATACAGAAAGAAATGAGAAAGAACTTAAAATGGTATAATACAGAAGTCAAATAAATATGAAAATAGACATTAACAGAACTGAGAGACAAAATAGATGTAAGACTACAAAAACCTAATAGCAAAATGGAAGAAGGAGGTCCTGCATTATCAGTATTTACTTTAAATGTAAATGGATTAAACTCTTCAGTCAAAGGCCAGAGACTGGCAGAATGAATTAAAAAAACATGACCTTGGGGGCGGATGTGGCTCAAATGGTTGGGCATCCGTCTGCCATATGGAGGGACCTGGGTTTGATCCCCGGTACCTCCCGGTAAAATTAAAAAAAAAAAACATGACCTTACTATATACTATTTACAAGAGACTCATCTTAAATTCAAACAAAGTCACTGTGGCGGTTTGATATTGTTTTATGAATTCCAAAAATAGATATTGTATTATGTTTGTAAACTGGTCTGTCCCTCTGAGCATATTAGATTGGATTCAGAGGTTTCACTTTTACTTGATTAAATTATGATTAAAGCTTTGATTGGGCCAACTCAGTAGGATGTTGAATCCCTGCCCGCTTGGTGGGCGGGAACTCACAGAGAAACTGCACTACTGAGAAGGGAGATTGGAGTTTTGAGCTGGAGCCCGGGAAGTAAACACACAGGAGAAGAACACAGAGGAAGAGAGACAGCTCCAGAGACACAGCAGAGGCCGCAGGAAGAGAGACGAGCCATTCGCCTGATAGTCTATAGCTGACCTTGTAGAGAGAAGCAAGCCTGAGCCTGGAGAGAATTGAGACCTGAGGAGAGAGACAAAGCCTAGAGAGCCTGATGGCCTACAGCTGATATTGGAAGAAGCTGGGACCACAGAGTCTTAAGAGGAAGAGGAAGACTGAACATCAGCAGCCATCTTGCTCCAACACATGGCAACAGACTTTGGTGAGGAAAGTAAATTATGTTTTATGGCCTGGGAACTGTAAGCTTCTATCCCAAATAAATGCTCTTTATAAAAGCCAACCGATTTCTGGTATTTTGCATCAGCACCCCTTTGGCTGACTAATACAGTCACTGTATACTGATAAGGGGGCCAGTTCAACAACAGAAAATATCACATTTATAAATATATACACACCTAATGGTGGAACTCAAAATTATATGAAGCAAATATTGACAGATTTGGAGGGAAAAATAAAGAGTTCTACATTAATGATAGGATACTTTAATATACCATTCTCAATAACGAATAGACCCTCTGGACAGAAGATCAATAAGGTAAATGATACTCTAAATCAACTAGATCTAACAGATGTATATAAGCCTCTTCACCCAACAGCAGCAGAATATGCATTCTTCTCTAGTGCTCCAGGATAGACCATATATTAGGGCACAGAACAAGCCTCAATAATTTAAAAAATATTGAAATCATACAATATATATTCACCCACAACTATGGAATAAAGCTAGAAATCACTAACAGAGGAAGAACTGGAAAATACACAAATATGTGAAAATTAAACAACTCACTCTTAAACAACCAATTGACCAAAGAAGAAATCGTAAGGGAAATTGGGAAATATTTTCAAACAAGTGAAAATGATAACACAACATACCAAAACTTATGGAATGCAACAAAGGCAGTGCAATAAGGAAAGTTTATAGCTCTAAATGCTTACATTAAAGGAGAACAAATATTTCAAATCAGAGACCTAACCTTATAACTTGGAAGATCTAGAGGGAAAAAAAAGAGCAAACTAAACCAAGACTGAGATGGACGGAATTGACAAAGATTAGAGTGGAGATAAATGAATTTGAGACTTAAAAAAATAATAGAGAACCAATAAAACCAAAAGTTGATTCTTTCAAAGATCAATAAAATCAACAAACCTTTAGCTAGACTGACGAGAAAAAAGAAGACACAAATAACTAAAGTCAGAATTGAAAGGGGGGATCACTATGGACTCCACAGAAATAAAAAGGATTATTAGAGGATAATGTGAACAAGTGTACACCAACAAATTGGATAACCTAGATCATATGGACAAATTCCTAGAAACACGAAACTACCTACACTGACTCAAGAAGAAATAAAAGATCTCAACAAACCAATAACAAGTAAAGGAATTGAATCAGTAATCAAAATCCTTCCAACAAAGAAAAGCCCAGAACCAGATGACTTTCCCACTGAATTCTTTCCCTAAGCATTCTAAGAATTAACTCCAATCCTGCTCCAACTCTTCCAAAAATGTTGAAGAGAAGGGAATACTCCCTAAACCATTCTATGAGGCCAATATCACCCTCATACCAAAGCCAGATAAAGATACTACAAGAAAAAAAATTACAGACCAATATCACTTGCAAATACAGATGTGTAAATCCTCACCAATATGAGGAAACCAAATCCAACAGCACATTAAAACATTCCTTGATCAAGTGGGAT
Source organism: Tolypeutes matacus (assembly GCA_026826555.1). NCBI lineage: Eukaryota > Metazoa > Chordata > Mammalia > Cingulata > Chlamyphoridae > Tolypeutes > Tolypeutes matacus. Next base: position 5,770,879 of record JAKSZT010054394.1, on the reverse strand, counting down.
TTATCCCAGGTATGCAAGGGTGGTTCAACATAAGAAAATCAATTAATGTAATAAACCACATTTACAGAACAAAGGAAGAAAAAAACACATGCTCTTCTAAAAGGCATAAAATGCATTTGACAAAATCCAGCACCCCTTCTTGATAAAAACAATTAGAAAACTAGAAATAGAAGGGAACTTGCTCAACATGACAAAGGGCACATATTAAAAACCCACAGCTAACATCATACTCAATGGTGGAAGACTGAAAGCTTTCCCTCTAGAATCAGGAACAAAACAAGGATGCCTGCTGTCAACACTGTTATTCAACATATTGGAAGTTCTAGCTAGAGCAATTAGGCAAGAAAAACTAATAAGGTGTGCTGGCTTGATCTTTTGTGGAACCCAGAAAATCCTGTTCTTAAAGTTAATCTGATCCTGTGTGTAAACCTATTGTAGGTGGGACCTTTTGATTAAATCAATTCAGTAAAGGGCCTTTGATTATATTGCATGACCCAGAGTGGGTCTTAATCCTTTTACTGGAGTTCTTTATAAACAGAGGAAGAAAAAGCCATACACACAGAGAAAAAGCCACAGACACAGAGAAACACCTCCAGAAGTTGATGAACCTAGAGAGAGAAAAGCCACAGACAGAGCAGCCCAAAGCTGGAGGCAATGAGACCTGAAGGAGAAAGCAGAGAAAAGTGGAGTGGCATTGTGCCCTGCCACATGCCTAATCACCCACAGCTGCAGCTTGGTGAGAAAGCATCTCTGATTATGCCTTCATTTGGACACTTTCATGGCCTCAGAACTGTAGGCTTTTAATCTAGTAAATCCCATTGTAAAAGCCAACTCATTGCAGCATCTAGGAAACTAAGACAAAAGTCATCCAAATTGGATAGGAAGAAGTAAAACTTTATTTGCAAACAACATGATCCTGTAAATAGTAGAAAATCCTGATAAACCTACAACAAAGTTGCTAGAGCTAATAATGAATTCAGCGAAATTTTGGGGTACAAGATGAACATGGATGAACCTTGAAAAAATCATGTTGTGTGAAATAAGCCAGACCAATAGGACAAATATTGTGTATGATTTCACTGATGTGAAATAATTAGAATAAGCACATTCATAAAGTCAGAAACTGGAATATAGGTTACAGTAGGAATGAGGAGTAAATGTTTGATTGGTACAGCATTTCTGTTTGGGGTGATAGAAGAGCTTTGGCAATGGATAGTAGTAATGGTAGCAAAACATTGTATATGTAATTTACACCACTTAATTATGTGTATGTGGTTAAAAGAGGAAATTTTAGGTTTTTTATTTGTTATTAGAATAGAAATTTTTTTAAAAAAACACAGGACTGTGCAACACAAAGAGTGAATCCTAATGTAAACTGCGGACTGTACAGTTTATGTACAACTACCATAATATTCTAAAGTAAATTGCAACAATAATTCAAAATGTTAATAGAAGGTATATGGTAACTATATTTTCTGCATGATTTTTCTATAACTTCTGTAATTAAAAATATATTTTTTAGGGGGGGTGAGGGAGCAGGCGAAGGAGGAAGTGTCATGGCATCGGGCTGTGGTTCTTTTTTTTTTTTTTTTTTTTTAAAGATTTTATTTATTTAATTCATTTATGCCCCCCTTGCTGCTTGTGCTCGCTGGGCCAGCCAACCACGCCGTGCAGGCGGGCTTGCCTTCACCAGGAGGCCCCGGGAACCGAACCCGGGGCCTCCCATATGGTAAACGGGAGCCCTACTGATTGAGCCTTCTTTACTCGGGAACAGCTGGAGAATATGCCAAGCCGCCGCTGCAGAGTGGAGGCGGATAAAGAGCTCTCGTACTGCCAGCAGGTGGCCAACCTCATCCAGGACATGGGACAGCGTCTCAATGTAGATGCGAAGTGAGCACATGCTTTTGGAAAAACAGTACCAGTAGACTCACTTGTTGCAGGGTTGCCACAGACCTTCAATTTGTTTTTTTTTTAAATGCAGTTTTTAAAGCAAAGTATGCCTGTATTCACAGAATGTTCATCTCTCAACACATCAATTTTAGAACATTTTCATTACCCCAAAAAGAAACTCCTTACTCCTAGGTATCTACTAAAGACTCTACTCTCTCTGAAGATGTGCCTTTTATGGACATTTCATATAAAAGGAATCATATAAAATATATATATATATATATATATATTTTTTTTTTAATTGGTTTGCCTTAATTGCTATTGTTCTGAGAAATTTCACCCTTTAGCCTGTGCAGATGAATCCAGGTTTGATGACAAGGATTCCAGAGCATCTGTGAATGTGACATTATTAACATGTTTTGTGTGTTTGCCTGGTGTTATCCTCTGTCCTCCACACCCCTCCAAAAAAGTATTGTTTTGACTTGATAAATGTTGATGTGAATTAAAATAATCTTCAGAATTTCACCTTCCCCCCTTACAATAGCATGAGTTATCTTAGACTCAAATAGTTAACTATTTTGAGTCCAGGAATTTTCAGAGACCAATCACTTGAACAAAGCTATTTGTGTTTGGGAGGTGGGGGCAGTCACATGAATTGGGAGGTTGTGATAAGGGGGCAGTTCTTCCTTACTATCAATATTTTTTTTAAATATTCCAGTCTGAGATTCTATTTTTATAATAATAATGGACACATCATATGGTCTAGAGAAAGCATTCAACATTCATTTTTCCCACATGGTGATATTTTTCTGGGTTTCAACTTATTCAATATTAAAAAATTAATTAAAAGTATCTTATTTCTTCTCATGAAGTAATATTTATGCAATCTCAGAAATTGAAATGCAAATCTTTATCATACAAAATTCTGTCACTCACCATGAATAAAACAACTTTCTTTATTTTAAAACAGAGCTACCAAAGGAAATGAGAATGATGTACCATTTGACACCTCTCAGGTAATCTAGTTTGAGCAATTTATCCTTTTGTTTTTATCTTCTTCACCATCATCATCATTATGTGGCATATAATGAATTATTTTCCTCCCTTCTTCTATAGACAGGTACTTTTTTAAAATTCTCTACTACATATAAATGAGACCACCTATTTCTTTTGCTCTCCTTATCATCTTATTGATTCTTTCCTTCATGTGTGCATTCATGTCTTCATTCATTCATAAATCAGGTATTTCTTAAGTGCCTGCTTTGTGCCAGGCATTGTGCTAAGCGAAGAAGAATCAGTAGTGAATAAAACAAATCCCAAACCTGTCTGGATGGAATTTAGAATCTTTTGGGGAAAACAGACATTGACTGAGTAATTACAAGCATGATGAATGTTGCAAATGTGTGCTATAAATACCACAAGGACCTGGCCAAGATAAGGGTCAGGAAAGACCTCCCAAAGGAAATAATGATAAAGCTGAAACCTGAAGCATGAAGATACATTAACTAGTCAAAAAGGTGGGGAAAGAATATTCCAGGTAGAGGGAACTGTGTAATCAAAGACCTTAAAATAGGAAAAACCACATTTGAAAAAGTGAAAATATGTGTTTGTTTCTTTTAGCTGGTAAAAGGAAAGCAAAGGGAAGCCTGGTGTGTAACAAGGCTAGAGAGGGAGGCAGGGACAATTGTGTGGAAGGTCTTATATTCTTTTATTCAACAAATATTTGTTGAGTACTTCTATATGCTATACACTATTCAAGGAATTGGTAATACATCATTGAACAAACCAAGTCCCTTTTATCATGGAGCTTACATTCTTTTAAACCATATTGGGCTTTCATAGACTTTATTTTATTTTACTTTATTTATTTATTTTTTTTTTTTAATGCCTTCAGGAGCATGTTTATTGTGTTTGAGATGATACATCAGGTGCTCTCTGAGCTACAAAGGGTAAAAGGAAATCCTCTCATTACAAACTGACAAAGGTAAAAGATAAAACATTTTTCACAACAGCATGTACCACATACTTCTAAGAACAAAGGAAAGTCATGGAAAGGTTTTAAGCAGCAGAGAGACTTGGTCAGAGTTCTGTTTTTAAAAGATTATTTTAGCTGCCCTATGGAGAATGGATAATCCAGAAGTTTTCTCTTCATCCAAAGCCGTATGTATCTTTATAGGAGCTCTGATAGTAGCTATGGCCACAAGAAATAATATAATAAGGGCAAATGCTTCTTCCTCTTGATGACTGACCCATATTGATGAGCAAGAGAATAGTTTTTTCATTTCCAAATAAAACACATAAGGGCAACTAAGGCATTGTCTTACATAGTTTGTGACCATATTTCAAATCAGCTTTGGGGAGACAGCTATTGAGAGGCTTTAGTGTAGTTATTTTGAGTCACAGACTCCTTTGCAAGAATGTAATGAAAGCTATGGACTTTCGCCCTAGGGGGAAAAAAATCCATACTGAACAAGAGTTTATAGACTCTATTATAAAGTCTAACCCATGGACCCTGGATTAATAATGTTGATGATCAGGATCTGCTGCCCAATGCACATAAAAGCCAATCTGTGACACTGGGAATTCAAAGAGAGAGTTTTATTACAAAGCACTGTATAAGGAGACAGAAAGCAAAGGTAAAAAAGCCATGCCTCGGCTCTGTTTCCTTGAAATGAAAAACTCTAATGGTTTTATAGTATTTTGGTGAAAATCATGATTGTGATAATGGGTACAGTATTCTGAGGGAACAGAATTTGAGGTAGGATTTGGGTTTAGCATGCACAGATTGTTTGCATACTTAGCCATAGGATGCATATACAAAAATGGCAGTATTGACATGATGACGGGCATGATTTTTAGTATTATAATGAGGTATAAGTTGAGGTTCTGTATTATTGCAAATGTCTAGAGGGCCAATTCTGACTGAAATTGGTTTTACCTAGGAGAAGAAAAACCAGAACTAGGGTGGATGACTCGTTTCCTCATTAATAAACATAAGGGACTGTTAACTGCATCATAAAACTACTAAACTACGAAAACAAGATAAGGGGATAGGTGACAAAAACAAGATCACCAGATTATCTATTCCTTAGTTATTACAAGGGAAGGCACTTGTAAAACAGTTTATTACTCTTTTGTACATAAGAATGTTAGTAGACTGTGCCATATTGTTCTGTTTCTTAGTTGTAATATTTTGCTGATGTCTAGGCATCTGATTATCTTGAGGAGTTTACTCTGAAGATCATATAGAAACTTTCAGCTGTAGCCTTTGGACTAGAAGCTGTGTACGATGCATTAGGGTATTGAAGAAAATTAATTTTTGAATTAAATATTTGGAATATAAGGAAGGAAATGTGACTGAAAATGGGGCAGAAGAAAATAGAAATCACACACACAATGGATGAAAGGAACCAATAGGTCACTTTTACAAAGAGAAAGTTTGGATTAATGAAGAAAGCCTATGAACTTAGCATGCTCTGTGATTGTGAAATAGCACTTATCATTTTCAACAGCTCTAACAAACTTTCAGTATGCCAGCACTGATATGGACAAAGTTTTTCTCAAGTATACAGAATATAATGAACCTCTTGAAAGCAGAACCAACTCGGATATTGTTGAGACATTAAGAAAGATAGGCCTTAATGGTTGTGAGAGCCCTGATGCTGAAGATTACTTTGAGCACAGTCCACTCTCAGAGGACGGATTCAGCAAATTAAATGAAGGTAGTGATTTTATTTTCAAACAAGGCCCTCCTGGTTTACCACCTCAGAACTTCTCAATGTCTGTCACAGGCCCTGTGACCAGCCGTAATGCTTTGACCTACACTAACCCAGGGAGTTCACTTGTGTCCCCATCTTTGGCAGCCAGCTCAGCATTAGCAGATTCAAGCATGCTTTCTCTACCTCAAACCACTTTACATAGAAATGTATCCCCCAGAGCTCCTCAGAGACCACCAAGTACAGTACTGGCATTGCAGGTGGAATGTTGAGCACTTCAGACCTCACAGTGCCAAACTGGGGAATGGCTTCGTGAACTCAAGAGCTTCTCCAGATTTGATTGGAACTACTGGTGCAAATAGTTTAGGCAAAGTCATGCCTACAAAGTCTCCCCCTCCTCCTGGTGGTGGCAGTCTTGGAATGAATGGTCAAAAACCAGATCTTTGAGTTGTCATCCCCCCATCAAGCAAAGGCATGATGCCTCCATTGGTAAACTGAACCTTTCTTTTTTTTTTTTTTTTTTTTTTTTTTTGGTGTTACGAATTTTATTATAATTGTCATTTTGTTCTTAATGTTGAAGATTGCATCAGTTTATAAATAATAGCACTTGTATTTTGTAATAACTATATCTGTATGCAGAGATATGTTTAACAGCACCTCACATATCTCCAGAAATTGTTGCTCATTTTAGTGTACAAATTATTACTCTGATAAAGATTTAAATTTTCGCTTAATATTTCAGTAAGTTACATGTGAACGGACTGTATAACCCATATCCACATAGTTTTGTAAAAAACCTGAACAATATTCTTCTGAATATCTATTTAAAAAATATATATGTAACATATTGTAGGTTTTATCATGATTAAATTTATGGGCATAAATGAAAAAGGTTAACCACTTAAAGACAGTCATGAAACAATAAAATGCAATATCATGCATTTTATATTACTAAGAAAGTGCTTACTTATATAAGCAGCAGATAATGAGAGCAGTATCATGGAAAATGAGTGTTCTGAATATTGGATATAACTTTATGTATATCCTTAAAAATCACTTTCCTTTATATAGCTTTCAGTTTAATTTAAATGCCACATATCTTCAGCTAACATTTAAATTAGTTTTTTATTGTAATATTTCTGTTTTATTATAAAACATGGAACACTTTCAGAAACGGGCTTTTAAGAATATTTCTTTCCTTCTATCTTATAACACATTGAGCATTTATTAAATGTTATATTTGAGAGATATACTATGACTTTCAATATACTCAAAATTCAAGATTAATATTATGATAGAATGAAGATTTACGGGGACAGTTTTACAATATTTTAGACGGTAAAACCCTTAGAGACCATATAATAGTAAGGAAAACACCTGGCTGGAATACCGGTGTTTGGTAGATTTGACATTTTACCAAAGGACAGTGATGATTGATCTTCTGTTTCCCACAGAATTCTGGGTCCAATTAATAGCAAAAGGGAAAAAAGCAGCATCAACATTTTGAATGCCCATCCTCTGATCCGCAAAAGACACCATGTAGGTAGAAGAAAATTGCTTTTTACTTCATGTAGCATAAGTCTTTGAAATGACGGCACTGCTATATATTTTCAAGACTGGAAGGATATCACAGAGTTGATTTTATATACAAAGTAGGATCTATTCCAGTATACTCTAGTGAAATAATTCACATATGGAGAATAATTAATTTTGACCTCATGACAAAATCTCCCATATTTTGAGTAGGTTAACGTGTCGCCTTCTTTGCAAACCACATGGCCATTTGCAACATCTAATAAATCCTTAACTCTACATCCTCTCATGGTTCCCACCACATTGCAGATAGCATCTTCTACAATTAGGTAATTAGCTTTGTAGGATGTCAATATTTTATAAATATCTTCAGCAGATCGCTTTGAATAGATTTGATAGATATTTTCATTTCTCTTGAGAAGATCATCATCATTGTAAAGAGGCAAACTTGTCACCATCCATCCAGTGCATAATTTAATCACACCCATTAGCTGCAGACTCCCAGCAAACACAGCTGCAACTGGAGCTTGCCTTTTTATCCAGGTCATAAGTTCCACTGTATCTGGGTCATAGAATTCCTGTAGTTCCAATAATTCTGACATTAATCTTAGAAAAAACTCCTTCCATAAGCTAAAACCTATTATAGTGGGCACAGCCATGCTCAAAATAAGAGCCAACAATATTGGGTGTACAGTTCTTAATCGAAGCCACTTGAAAAGTGTCATCCAAAGTTCAGGAGAACACACACCAAATGCAGCTAACATGCACACATAAGGAGTCCAGAGGTATTTCAAGCCTTCTATAACCATCGCAAGAGAACCCAATAAAATAGTGTGAATTACATGATAAATTATTTCTGGCCTTTCTCCAATTCGTCCATCTTCAAGTGTAATAGTTTCTTTCATGGAGTTACCATTAATTCTCCTGAAAATAACTTGCATCATAGAAATAAAACAAATAATTAACACTAAAATATAGAAAGGTAATAAAGAAGACTGTGTCAATCGCAAAAAAAAATCTTGAGATGGTGCCTGCAGGGATTCTTGACAGAGGAGCCAATTCATTGTAAAATTCTTAGTCATATTTCGTCCAAATTTTACTTCAAGGAATTTCAGCATGTGTCCATTTTCTTTGTGTGAGACAAAGATCTTCATTATAATATTCAATGTTACTGTCAGAGTACACACCAAGTAAAAATTAATCACTTTCATTATTTTAGCTACAAAAGTTCCTTTCTTCACATTCAGCTGAAGGCACTTAGCAAGCATTAATGCTGCTACTAAACTTAATAAAGGAGACACCAATAAAGCTGGATTCTCAAATTGCAATAAATATCCCAGAAAGAGAGAAAATATATAGATTTTATAAACTTCATGAACCTTGTCACTTTGTTCAAGTGAAAAGCTATCTAGAAGGAACAGAGATATTGCTTGAAGAAACAGGAGATAGTGGCTGTATTCCCACATCATCATAAAAGTGTAAGTTGAAGCACTCATCAACAAATAGCAAAACCTCTCTGCATAAGTATTTAAGTTGCTTTTTAAATAGCCTGTAAGTGCAGCAACTTGACATGCAAAATATGGTAGAGCCCAGTTTTCTCTTAAAGGAATGGAGTATTCGATTCTTGTTGTATCTACCCTGTTAATAATGAACCAGGCAACAGTAAGCATTCCTGCTAGCCATGTTCCACTCATAAGCCAACTTGTAACAAATAAGGCAGTCACATACATTCCTTGCAATCCAAAAACAATGCCAATATAGAAATATACTGGCTCAATAATTTCATGGCTACCAGTTGCTTGATATAAAATGCTGGCGATAAGTTCTGGATATAGAGACATTTGCTGCACTGCATTTATAGTCTTCAGAGATACAGTTTTGTTATTATGTGTCAGTTCATAAACACCTCTTTCAAATGAAGGTGCCTTTAACATATCTTTATAATACGAGTAATAAATGGCACTGTCACCCTGAAATGTGATTTCCCGTTCAAGTTCCTGCCTGTTGGAAAACCAGAATTTCCGTTCATGGAATGCTGATAAGTAGAGAGCATACATCATACCACTAGAAACTGCTGCAAGACAGCCAATGAAAATCTTTGCAAAGCGCTGAAATAATACATGTTTTGGAGCTGTTTCAGGAGTTGGGGTGTCTTTGATTTTCTCTTCTTTGGCAGAATCCTTATCTTTTGAAAAAGTTGGCTTTTTTCTTTGGCGCAGTTCCACAGCTGGTCTTATATAGAGAAACATTGATATAATGGAGAGGATCTTCTTCCTCTGCCATAGTCTCCGCGGAGGCCAGGGTACCCCTCCGGCTCAGGCGCGACCTGGGGTCTCCCTCCCTCGGCGTCGCCGAACCTTACAGCTGCCCCAGACCGGCTCCCCCTGAACCTTTCTTTAACTTCATTCTTTAAAGCACATATTTTATACACAATTAGTCTGTACTTTCCTCCATGGAATTCAGTTCATTTCTTAATAAATTATTCAAAATTTTTTTAAAAAGAAGGTTAGTAGATGTAGCTGTTTGGCAGTTTGATGTAATTATGAATTCCAAAAATAGATATTGGATCATGCTTGTAAATGGTCTGCTAATCTGGGCATGATTAAGTTATGATTAGATTGTTAACTGGGCCACGTCAGTAGGGCATTGAGCCCCACCCCTTGGTGGGGCGGCAATCAAATATAAAAGGTATGGCAAAGAACAGAGTTGAAGCAGTTTAGATGTTGGAGTCTTGAGCTGGAGCCCTGGGAAGTAAGAGCTTGGTCATGGGGAAGGAGAGAAGGCCCCGGAATAGAGACAAGCCATTTGCCTGATAGTCTGCAGCTGGCCTTGTAGAGAGACGCAAAGCCTAGAGAGCCTCATAGTTTACAGCTGACCTTGTGGAGGAAACAGGAGCTAAACCTGGAGAGAAACGCAGCCTCAGGAAGAGAGGAACCCAAGAAGCCTGAACCCTGGCAAACCTCAGCAGCTGTCTGGCTCCAACACATGGCAGTGGACTTTGGTGAGGGAAGAAATTTATGCTTTATGGCCTGGTAACTATGGACTTCTACCCCAAATAAATACCCTTTATAAAGACCAACCGATTTCTGGTATTTTGCATCAGCACCCCTCTGGCTACTAATACAGTAGATATAAACAGTTTATATATAACCCCTAAGTTAAGGATTCAGGTGTAATTGAGGAAAAAAGAAAGGAGACCCAATCTCACTTTATCGAACCTTTAGTTATGAAGAAACAATCTAGAAATGGGCAAAGAGCCCATTTTAAAGAAATACATATTTCACAAACACATAAGAACTTTTTTATTTTACAAGGGAAAAGACACTTTCATAAAACTGAAAAAATATTTAACTCCAGATCAAAAAATTATGGAACTGAGCAGTCACTGCCATCTCAGAACTTCTCAAATCAGCACCGGAGTATGGCCAATAGTTTGGCTAATTGGAACAGGGGTGGAAGTGCCCAATTTAGCCAAAACAAATTCTTGCGTAGGATCTCCCAAAAGAAACCTAAGTTACTCTTTTCCAAATGTTTGTCTTACATGTTCATAAGCAAATAAGAGAGACAGAAAAAGACAAGTAAATAATTTAAAATTTATTACATATGTAAATACTTCATTTATTTTTTCAAAGTGCTTTCATATTATTTTAGCTCATGTAAAGAAATTCACATCAGCTATGGTTCATAAGGATCATTACTGAAATATATTTAGAACACAAACTTGGTTTATTAAATGTACTCATATCATTCTAAAAAATGAACTCAATTTCTCGGTCTAATTTTTTGATAATCCAAATAAAATGTATGGTTGTGGTAACCACATTTGTTACAGTTTATAAACTCAGTTTGCTCCCTTTTTGTGCCAACAGGAAAATGAAGAGGATCTGGGTCTATGGGAGGAGAAATTCAGAAAATTTGTAGATATCAAAGCTAATGGTAAAACTGAAACTGGTATAGTATTAAACAGATTTTTCCTAAATGGCTAAATGTGTTTATCTAAAAGTCCCTTGAACTTTGCACCTAAGCAAATGATATCCATAAGGTGAACAGAAATCTCAGATTTGGGTCCCCTGTCCTTCAATAGTGTATTGAAACAGAGAAGTAGTGATTATATGTCGTTTTTTAAAAAGAAAAGATTTATTTATTTTTCCCCACCCCCTCGATGTTTGCACTTGCTGTGTCTGTTGGTCTTCCTTGTTTCTTTAGGTGGCATCAGGAGCCAAACCCGGGACCTCCGATGTGGGAGGGAGGCACCTAATTGCTTGAGCCACCTCCACTCCCTGCTTTGTTGTATGTCTCATTATGTTTTTCTTCTTGTGTCTCTTGTTATGTCATCTTGTTGTGTTAGCTTGCCATGCCAGCCTGTTGCACCAGCTCACTGTCTTCTTTAGGAGGTACCGGAAACCTCTGCTCCCTGCTTTGCTGTACCTCTCATTATGTTTTTCTTCTTGTGTCTCTTTTTGGTCATCTTGTGTCAGCTTGCCCATCATGCCAGCTCACTGTCTTCTTTAGGAGGCATCGGGAATCAAACCATGGATCTCCCATGAGGTAGGCTCAATCACTTGAGCCACAACCACTTCCCAATTATATGTCTTTTGTGGGACATAAAAGAGAAATAAGGCTTCACGGAGCTTATCACCTCACTGGTTGCACTATCCACTAGATCAGGCACTTTCAAATCCCCACATTCCATTTTAGTGAGAGTCAAGTGAAAAGAAAATAAGTTCTATAGCTCATTAGCTCCAGCATTCCTGCTGCAACATTCCAGGCCTTCACATCATTCTCTTGGGCAGCATACACCCATCTGTGACATTTTTTACCAGGATAACTGATAGGTGGTGGGATAGGGGGCATTTGTCTCTTTTGGCAATTTCCAGATTCTTGGGGCTTATATAGCTGGAAAAAATACTCACTTTCCTCCTTCCTCTTCCCTACCCCATAGAATAACAAACCCTCCCTAACTCCTTGAGGGATCCTTGATCTAACCATCTATATCTACAGCATAGTGTAATGATCAGGGTCGACATTATACCACAGATTTATAAGTGGGATATCCCCAGACTCTCCTTTCCTTAACATTATACTCTTTCTTTAACTTCTCTATACCACCCCCTTTCCACCAACTCCTACAAATAAGGATGGTATTATTTAAATTCTTTCACCTAAAAATGAATTTAGGTCAGTGTTTTCCCCTGCATTATTTTCATTTTTCCCCTATGTCTAAAGTAATTGTTAGAAAAGGGATTTTGTCTTTGCTTAAAGGAATTTTACATATCTAGGAATTTTACATATCTGTGGTTACAGAGAAGTATGTTAAGTAGCTATGGAAGGCCATTCAGGTACCCTGGAAATTACAGTCCCTTCCGGAACTCCCATGACATGTATGTTGTTGGGCTTCATGTTATCATTCAACTCCCTAAGCCCCTGCTCAATTTTTTCCATTCTTTTCTCTCTCTTCAATTTGAGCTGTTCTGTCTTCTGTATCACTTATTCTCCTATAATTTTGAGTCTGCTGTTGTGTGGCTCTAATGTGTTTTTGATCTCACGTATTGTGTCTTTCATTCCCACGAGCTCTGTTATTTTTCTGTTCAGGTTTTCAAATTCTTCTTTGTGCTTGCTCAGTGTCTTCTTGATGTCCTTTATCTCTTTAGCCATATTGTCTTTCAACTCATTAATTTGATTTTGGAAATTCGTCTTTATCTCATTGATTAGTTACTCAAATCCTGCTTCTCTTCTGGGGCTTTGATAGATTCCTTTGCTTGGGCCATTTCTTCCATTTTCTTAGTATGGCTTGTAATTTTTTGCTGATGTCTAGGCATCTCATTATGATGGTGAGTTTACTCTGATGCTCAGTTTCTCTCTCTTTCATAGGAAATTGGTTGTGGGAGGCTGTGTTACTGTCGTTCTTTGATTCTTGGTTCAACTTGTTCTAGGTCTTTAGGATTTTCCCTGTTAGTTGCTCAAATCTGGGCCCTGGACCCAGTAATGGGTTGCAGACCGACTTCCAAGGGCCTTGGGGAGGGGGGCTATAAAGGCTGGAAAAAGCTGCTTACTATTTACTTTTAATTTCCTCACATGCATTTCCTTGGTCTTACAGAAGATGGCACTCTTTGGCAGCCCTCTCAGCTTAAAGCCTGGTTGGACTGTGTTAGTTGCAACACATACGGGATCAATGTGACAGAGGATCCTGCCTGGAGTCTAAGAACCTTGCAATTCAAACTTTCTCAGAGGCTGTTCTGCAACCTTTGCAGGCAGCCCCCTCCCTTTTCCCAGTTAGGAAATAATTCCACTCTCCTCTGCGTCCTCAACAACCAGTCCCAGTCAGTAGAGAGGGTGATTGAGAGGGTCAGATTGGGAGTCCCATGTCGGCTCCCAAGGCAAACAATGGCACAGCCCCACCCTGCCTGAAAGTGCTAATGGGGCATGGATCAAATCTGTGAGCCAAAAGCTGAATCAATCTTAGGCTGAGTCCCTCTCTCCCCCCTTTCCTGGGGAGGTGGATCCCTGTGGCCCTCGTTGTCTGTAGCTGGCCGAGGCTGGAGAATCCAAAAGTGTCTGCTCGTAGGGTGGGGGAGGGGTGCCAGCAGCTGCTCAACAGTCTTTCTATTCAACAGTCTTTCCATTGAGATTCTTTTCCTGTACCCCTGTCCTCTGTCCAGCCTTCCTCTGGTGTCGTAAATCCTAGAATATTTTTTCCCTAGGCCATTTCTGCCTGTCCCCTAGCTATTTTTCTGGAAGAGGAGAGAGTCCCGTGTCTTTCTAGTCTGCCATCTTCCCTAAAGTCCTCATATTACAATCTCTGTAGGCAGTCACCACCAGACTAGTCTAGCACAAAGAATAAATGATCAGGCTGAAAATAACTGTCATTCATCTAGTGAAGATTGAAATCGCTTAATATCCTCTGCTTCCTAAAGCAAAGAAGCATGTAATATATTTTAGGGAAGTTTTGATTAGGATAAAAAATCTAAAAATGTGTAACCATATCTTACAGATAGGAGGTTAATTATAAACAAGGACACAGCTTCAGCAGTACAGCTAAGGAAACGTAAGCGACCTGAACTTTGCCTTATGCATTTTTGTATCCCGCATGACACTTTAATATAGCATCTTACTGATAGTCAGCACACAATGATTTTGTTCACACTCATAGTTAACGGAATCTCTATTTAATTGATTGTTCCATTGAGATGCAAAACTCAGTGTTCTGTCCCTACAGGTCCTGCCTCCATTGGTTTAGATTTCTCCTTGCACGGATTTGAGCATCTTTATGGGATCCCACAGCATGCAGAATCACACCAACTTAAAAATACTAGGTAAAGTAAAATCAAGAAATCTTGCAGGTTGCTCTGGTTTCTGGATTGAAAAAGTTTGAAGGGAACATATTTGAGATGTCTAAACTAGTGCTAATATGTGCCTGTCCTTTTCTTTCTTGATAGTGCTTGTTGACCTTCCTTAGTGATCACTCAGAGCAATGGTTTTTAAATTTTATTTGATTTTTTCTTGGCAAAAAATTAGACAATTTTAAAAACTATAATACTCAACTTAAAAATATAGAGGAAGTGGGGTCGGATGTAGCTCAACTGGTTGGGCGTCCGTCTCCCATATGGAGAGACCCGGGTTCGATCCCGGGGACCTCCCGGTTAAAAAAAAAAAAAAAAAAAAGCTGGAGAAGAGAGGGCCGGAAACAGACACAGAGAATTGCCCAGCGAATAGACACAAAACAGCAAATGGGGGAGGGGGGGTTAAAATGGATTAAAAAGTAAATAAATAAATAAATAAATCTTTAAAAAAAAAAATATAGAGGAAGTAAAAATATGAACCTGCTCTAGTTGAAGTAGGTGTAGGGAATCTTCATTGCTGTCACTTTTGCCTCTCAAGGCCTTTTGGAACCTGGGAGAATACGTTCTGAAAATCACTGACCTAAAAACGTTTTCAGCAAATGGAGGTGATGAGCCAGAGAATGGAAAAGTGTACATCTTATATCCACCTTTGATTCACTCAGGGAGATCATTTCAGGCTAACACTATTGACAAATAGATGCCATCTTAGACTGAGAAAAAGGGTGTCTTAATCAGGAAACCAAAGAGAAACAGAGTCTGATCAAAGTTGCTAAGTTGAGTTCTCTTTGCTTGAAGGTAGGCATTGTGACAAGCAAATCAGGAGCTCTGCTGCTCTCACACCAACCTGAGCTCTGTACACTTTACCCCAATTCAGTTCCCGAGCTTTCCCTACTCGGCTGTATGGAAACTTGTTAGGACACCATCTTTTTGTTTTAGCTGCAGAGAAGTACTCACAAAATTTGACAACAGATGCTTATTATATACTGGCTATTGGGGAGAATTCACCGAGAACAGTCCTCCCCTCACAAGAGATATTCTAAAATATGTAATCATGCGTGCTTATTGTCTTAATGAGGGCATGCCATAGGAGTAGAGGAGGCAGGTCACATTCACCCAGGTTGGGTCAGGAAACCTTTATGGAAGTGATGACAGCTAAGCCTTGAAAGTTGCATAGGACCTAATTGTGGGGGAAAACAGAGCTATTCTATTCATTAATAATACATTTGTAATGATACTTGGTGATAATCCTTATTTGTATGTTTCAGTGATGGAAATGCTTACCGTCTTTATAACTTGGATGTCTATGGATATAAGATATATAACAAAATGGGCATTTATGGTTCAGTGCCGTATCTCCTTGCCCACAAACTGGGCAGGACAGTAGGTATTTTCTGGCTGAATGCCTCAGAAACACTAGTGGAGATCAACATGGAGCCTGCAGTAGAGGTGAGCTGCGAATCATGGCTACATATCACATTTATATAGGAAACAGAATTAACTGTGTAATAGTTATAGCTCCCATCTTTGTAGTGGCAGTTCTCTGCTACCAAAGGCATTGCAGTGTAATCAGTTAATACTGATGAATGGGTATTCTAGGTTAGAGGGAAATTTTTCAGATTTCATTTCATTCTTTCCCAGTGCACACCGACCCAGATAGACTCATTTGTTGCTCAACAAGAGGGCAAATCCCGAACTGATGTGCGCTGGATGTCAGAGAGTGGAATCATTGATGTTTTTCTGCTGACAGGACCTACACCTTCTGACATCTTCAAGCAGTACTCATACCTTACAGGTACTTGGACATATAGAAGTTCCATTTTCTAGTCCCATTTTTTCCCTTCTAGCCCATGTATATAATTTAATAGTCTATAATTTAATGTTTGTTATATACCATGTAGAATTATGAGCAAATTTTTAAGAACCAAACGTTTCCTTCTCTCACCCTCATCCCATTCAACTTGGTTAAATATTGCCCTGTGTCTAGAATTCTTCACACTCTAATCCTTAATACTTGCTCTCTGCCTTCCTTGGAACCTTAGCTCCTGGGCTTTCTCTACCCTTATCTTAGATGGCCAATGGCAGTGTTCTTGTCTTCATTAAATTATACTACTGACTTTAACACTAAAGCACTTTCTCTTTAAAAGATACATAAAGGAAATACATAAGCACAAAATTGCAATGAGTTCAGTGAATTCATTAGAATGTTATTTTTAAATGAGATCATCTAATCGTTAAAGTTCCTGTATTCTCACACATCCCTTTGGAAGAAATAAAGCTCTGTGTTGTTTATATGCTTCACAAGACTGCCAGAGGTATGTTTAGTTCAAGGATGACATAAACAGAGGCAGGAAGCAAGGCAGACTACACTATTCTCTCTTTACTCCAAGGTTTCACAGAGTGGAGAAATCCTGTATGGCTTAAGTGAATAATAACAGGCATACTTCATGAGCTATTTGGAATAACAGATGTATTCTTATACTTCCTGACATTTTCTAAAACGTGTTATATAGGCTTTGGAATTAACACAAGCTTTGGGGTCCAGAATTATGTTCTGCATGGGTAAAGGCAGGCTCTTTACAGAAGAATGGTGGCATCCTAAGGGTTAAGAGGAGTCCACTTACATATACATTGTGGTATGTAATAAAATGGTATACATTTGTAAAAGGAAAAAATATAGGAGAAAGGAGGATACCATTTACAGTGACATGGATTTCCGAGATTTCCAAAATATATTAAGTGAAAAGATAAGGTACAGAATAATGCATATAGTTTGTACCATTTGTGGGAAAATAAAAATATTTATACATATTTGCTTGTGTATGCATAAACTCTCTCTGAAATGATTCTCAAAATAAACTAGTAAAATTGTAGAAGGTAACTGGGGACTGTGGGAAAATTTTTACATTATACCATTTTATGCTTTTTGAGTATTGAAACATATGAATGCATTTTACCTATTCAAAAAATTAAATTTAAAAACTGTTTTATTGTGAAACATTAAGCATCTCAAAGAGACTTGGTATCTCTTTACATTGAAGGTCAGAAAACAGAACAGAAAGAATCTAATATGTCAGAGAAAATTGAGTAGTATCACATTGAATCTTACTTGGAACCTTCTCCTTGGCCTGATTAGTCAGCTAACAGAACTCTTTGTCTAATTCACTGCATCAAAAATATTATGTATTCTCTTATCAGCAAAGTAAATGGCAATTTAAAGGTGGGAATATGATGTCTTTTTAGGCCCAAGAGTGGCCTTGCACAGGATAAGGTAAAGGTTTTAAATATTAATTTAAAAGGTTTAAGATTAAGTTTTTCTCCGGAGCAACTATTCTGTCAATACTGGCCCATCATGAAGGTAAAGAAACCTTTGAAGCTGCAATTTAGAGAAAAGCAGAAGATAACTGGAATTTGATTCAGTTCTCTTTTCAGGAGAGAATTTGTGATGCTGAGTTTATTTTATATGAAAATACTAGACTCATAAACTTGCATCAGTTATCTTACATATGAAAACAGATGCTTTCAAAAAAGATAAGCATTTTTGACATGACATCCCTTGGGGATTTTTTTTTTTTAGGAGGTACTGGGTCTTGAACCCAAGACCTCGTACACAGGAAGTAGGCACTCAACCACTGAGCTATATCCACTCCCCAATGAGAGTTGGTTTTTTTAATTTGTTTTTAGGAGGTACCGGGGATCAAACTTGGGACCTCGTTCATGGGAAGCAGGCACTCAGCCACTTGATCTACATTCACTCTTCTACCCCTTGGGTATTGAAGAGAGTTTTGAAGTCAAAGAGTTTTGGAGGCCTGGGTTGCGATCCTGTAGAAATGGTACTTTCTGTATATCTTAAAAACTATGCACCTAACATAGTCTCAGGAACAGATTGCTACTGTAGAGTTTCAAGGTCTCTTTTTATTACTACCAGTATTCTAGCAGTCAGTGCTTATCCAAGACTCCACAGATCTGATTGCTAAGAGTTTTATCTGAATAACAAAAGAAATGTAGGGGTGTGTGTGCACACATGCATATGTGTGTACACATATACATACATGTTATCTATATGTGTTTTATATATACTGAATTTTATTCATTAGCATTGCCTCTCAATTTATCAGAGATTAGGAGTATAGTTGTTGGAGGAAATTATAATTATAAACTTTTCTAAAAGTATTGATGAGTGCTCTAAGTCAAACAGTTAAATTGTTCTACCCTTAAAAAAGAGTTGGGGGAAGCGGCTGTGGCTCAATCAGTAGGGCTCCCATTTACCATATGGGAGGCCCCGGGTTCGGTTCCCGGGGCCTCCTGGTGAAGGCAAGCCCCCCCGCACGGCGTGGTTAGCTGACCCAGCGAGCACAAGCAGCAAGGGGGGGATAAATGAATAAATAAATAAAATCTTTGGAAAAAAAAAAAAAAAAAGTTGGTATTACCCAAAACAAACTAAATTGTGGATAAGTAAAAGTTTTGGTTTAAAAAATAATTTTTTAGACTAGCCAATTAAACATTACAAAAGAACGACAAAGTTGGGGTCTCATACTTCCCAATTTCAATACCCACAGCTTCTCTAATAAAACATTTTAAAAATGGAATGAAGTTCTAATACATGGTATTACATGAATGAATCTCAAAGACATCACATTAAGGAAAATGAGTCAGACACAAAGGGACAGATATTTACTCCACTTATGTGAAATAGAATATTCAAAGTCATAGAGACAGAAAGTAGAGTACAGATTACCAGGGATGGGATATTAATGTATAATGGTTGCAGGGTTTTTGAAAAGGCATAAAAATCAAATAAAAATAGAGCTTTTTTTCCTTTATTTTAAAAGTTTTAGATTACATAAAATTTACATAGAAAATATAGGGGATTCCCATATACCCCACCTCTTCCCCCTCTTACACTTTCCCCCATTAACAACATATTTCATTGGTGTAGTTAGTGTGGTGCATTTGTTACAATTTATGAACAAATATTGATGCATTGCAACTAACCATGGTTTATAGTTTACATTATGGTTTACACTTTACACTGCATAAATGTATAGGTTTTGACAAAATGTATCCATCATTGCAATATCTTGCGGAACAATTCCAATGTCCCAAAAATACCCCAAGTTACACCTATTCTTCCCTCTCCCTCACCTCAGAACCTCTGGTGACCACTGTCTTTATATCAATGTTACAAGTTCTTCCATTACAGTAATAATAAGTCTATTTTGGTCCATAGTTGCGTTCCCCCCTTAGGTTTATTCATTCCTCAGTCTTGAGGATTTGGGAATGGTGATGCTCCCTCTGCTTCCAGTTGAGAGGGGGCTTAGATCCCATGGTGCACATGGATGGAACTGTCTTGTTTGCTATTGTAGATACTCTGTTTTTTTGCGATGGGCATTGCCCATCATCATCCTTTTCTTAGTTGTCCTGGACAGGTCTGATGAACTGGAGAGTAGGTGTTGACTGCAACTCTGCTGAGATTCAGGGCTCAACTGGCATATAAACAGTTAATATTATTAACAAATATTAAGTCTCTGGTACATAAATGTAATGGGTATAGTGCTAATTATAGGCTCAAATAAAAGGTGCAGAAGAACCATATGTAGGAAAAGTATAAGTGAGTCTAACTCTGATATACTGGGGTGATAGGTTATCATATATTCCAAGGTAAAGCTCACTGAATGGGGTGCCAATTTCCTGGGGTTGTCTGCCCTGCCTGTAGTGTCCAGATGTCTCTAGAGCCCTCAGGAGCACCCCTGCTTGAGGCATTGTTTACTGTGGCAGTCAGTGAGATCCTCCTCAGATGTTCCTAAGCATTACCTCTGGGAATGACCTCCCAACTCGCTTTGAAATCTCTTAGCTGTAAAAACTCATTTTTTAAAAATATTTCCCCCTTTTGGTCAAGATCTTTTTCCAAATGCATCACTTGTTGGCACTTGGTAACAATCCCTTGGTGCCAGGGAGGCCTATCCCTGGAAGTCATGTCCCATGCCTAGGGGATAGCAGTGAGCTTATATACTGAGTTTGGCTTAGAGAGAGGCCACATTTGAGTAACAAGGAGGTTTTCAGGAGGTTACTCTTAGGCAATATGTATTACTAGGCTAAGTTTCAGTACAAGCATTAATATTAAGGGCCTGGAGTATTGGTCTGTCCTGTTTCTCTAGGCACTACCTATGTACCCTAGAGATTCTTGCCACTGTATTAGATTATGTAGCAGGACTCCCCAGGATGGGGATTTAATATTTTGTTGGTTATGGAGTGGAACTGCACCCACTGAGATAACATCCCATACCCACATAGACATAGCTTTTGTCTCAGTGAATATAGTCGGAAAAAAAAGAACTTGAAATAGAAATGCCATGTATGTAAAACACCTACACCTTAGTAAGAAATATATTTCCTGTTCTAATTATCTATTGCATAATATATTACTCCAAAACTTAGGATAATATAAGTTTTTAATGGGTCAGGAATTCAAACAGGGTACAGCAGGGATGGTTTGTCTCTGTTCCATGATAATTGGGGCCTCAGCTGGAATATTCTAAGGCATAGGTTTACTCAGCAGCTAGGGCAGGAATATCTGAAAGCTCATGCAACTTGCCAGTTGATGTTTGTAATGGACTGAAACCTTAGAACAGAAAACCTATATAAGGTTTTTTCAGTTAGTCTGAGTGTCCTCACAATATGTTGGCTGGGTTCCCAGTGGGAATGCCCAAAGACAGAGAGATAAAGAGGCAAAAGCTGTATCACCTTTTTAAAATCTAGCCTCCAAAGTAATGCATTTAAAATTGGGCAGGGAAGCTGATATAGCTCAAGTGGTTGAGCACCTGTTTCCCATGTACGAGGTCCTGGTTCAATCCCTGGTACCTCCTAAAAACAAAACAAAACAAACAAACAAACAAACTCTCATTGGGGAGCAAATGTAGCTCAGTGGTTGAGTGCCTGCTTCCTATGTATGAGGTCCTGGGTTCAGTACCCGGTACCTCCTTAAATAAAAAAAAATAAAGACTGGAATAGACATTTATTTTCCCAAAGAGGAAATATAAAGGGCCAAAAAGCACATGAAAAGATGCTCAACATCACTAGCCATGAAGGAAATGCAGATCAAAACTACAACGAGATATCATTTCACGCCTTACGAATTGGCCATTATTTAAAACCAGAAAACTACAAGTGCTGGAGAGGGTTTGGAGAAATAGAACACTCCTTCACTGTTGGTGAGAATGTAAAATAATGCAGCCTCTGTGGAAGACAGTTTGGTGGTTCCTCAGGAAGCTGAATATAGAACTATCATATCATCCAGCAATACCGCTACTAGGAATATATTAAGAAGAACTGAAAGCAAGGTCACGAACAGTCATTTGCACGTCAGTGTTCAGAGTGGCATTATTCACAATTACTAAAAGATGGAAACAACCCAAATGTTCATCTACAGATGAATGGATAAACAATGTGGTGTATATATACGATAGAATACTATTCAGCTATAAGAAGAAATGAAGTCAGGATGCATATGACAACAGGAATGAACCTTCAGGACATTATGTTAAGTGAAATAAGCCAGACAGAAAAGGACAAATATTATATGATCTCACTGATATGAACTAAATACAATGAGTAAACTCATGGAGTTAAACTATAGACCATATGCTACTAGGGAGATAGAATGTCAGTTGAGAAGGAGGAGCTGATGCTGAATGTATATAGAATGTTTAATGAGGTTGATTGTAAATGTATGGAAATGGATAGCGTTGGTGGTAACACATTATAGTGAGTATAACTAACATTGCTGATTATAAATGAGATTGTGGCTGAAAGGATTAGTCTAGGGGGGTTAATGTCAATTGAAAGACAGCTAGAGGATAATCTAAGGACTGTACAACCTAGTTACTTCAGTGGTGGATGAGGATTGTGGTTATTAGTACAAATACAAGAATGTTCCTTTATTACAAGGTGTTAAGAATATGATGATACATGGGAAAAATACAACTAATGTAACTTATAGACTGTATTTAACAGTAATATTGTAATATTTTGGTAGCATTGGCAAAGAAGGTCCTATATCATTGCTAAGGGTCAACAGTGGGGGGTATAAGGGGGTATGGGATCTTTCCTTTTGGAGTAATGAAAATGTTCTAAAATAGGCTGAGGTGATGACAGCACAACTCTGTGATGAAACTGAGAGCCACTGAGTGTATACTTTGGATGGATTGTTCAAGGCAGGGGACCATATAACACAGTGAACCCCCATGGTGGATGTTGGACTGTGGTTAACTGTACAAATATGAGAGTGTTCTCTTATGAACTAACAAATATACAATACAAATGTTAATAATAGGATGGTTTGTGGCAAAAATACACCAAATATATATAATCTATGGACTATAGATAGCAATGTTCCTTCATCATTTTTAACAAATGTGTCACAACAATGTAAGGTGGTGGTGTGGAGGGCGATGTATGGGAATCCTGTATAGTATGCATGATTGTTCTGTAAACTCACAACTTCTCTAATAACAATTAAAAATTAAATTTAAAAATAAAAATATTAAGTCCAAATAGACACACACAAAAAAAGAGAGAGAAAACAGCCCCAGGATACCTGAGGCTTGATCTAAAGTTATGGCTCATTGTCCACTTTGATTACTGGACCTGGAAGATTAATGGTATCTCACTGTTAGAATGGCATACCAGCAGCCCCAGATGGACACTTCCTGATCAAAGAATAATGTGACAACATGCCTCCACTGAGGGCCTCAGCAGTCAGGTGTTAGGGCAAGAACCCCAGAGAACATCACCTAGGAAGGGCTGCCCAAGTCAGGCTGCTTCCCCTGGCCATGGCACTGTCTCCTCTAAGATAAGGACAGTACTTAGGACCCTCCTTCAGCCTACACTGACTTCCCCTCTTTTTGAAGTCATGGACTCTGATCCTTCTCCAACTTTGGTGCACATCAGAATCTTCTGGGGAGCGTGTTTTAAAAAGCCCAAGTCCAAGCTCCTCCCCAAAAACACTGAATCACAATCAAGTGGAATGGGGTCAGAGAAGGTATATTTTTGAAAAGCTCCCAATGATCCCTAAAAATTCCCAAGTTTGAGAATGACTGGTCAGCATGATAAACTCTACCCCAGATTCTGTATTGGAGTATATTTTTGTGGATTTTAAGTCTCTTCTCTCCAGCTAGGCATACTGAGGACATGAATAGAAATTTGCTTTACACAGTGGACTCCTCAATTTTTTAATGAAAACAAAGTAGAAGTAATGCAACATCGCTTCTACTCTATTCTGTTGTTAGAAGCACATATTCAAGGGAAAAGTAATTAGATTCTGCCTTTTGATGGGTGGAATAACAAAGAATTTGTGGATGTGGGAAAATGATCACCCAGGAATAAGTACTGTGCCAGCTGCAGTCTCTTTCAGTATTGTTATTGGAAAGAATGAATCTGGTTTATGGGAAGATGCTTCAAAAACATGGAGCTGCCATCACAATCAGTGAAACCCAATTTATAAATTTAGGGATTATCTGTTGACTCCTGATGAGGATTTAACTCAATCCATATCTCCTTCCTCTTCTTCTCAATGTAGTTATATCACAATTTTTGGTTAAATCAGTATTCAGTGTTTACGTTTTTCAAGGGTGTCAGATACTTTATACATTCCACTCTTTGTTGTTGTTGTTAGAGACTTCCCTCCAAGATCCCTCCATCCTCTTACTCTCTTCTAGACAGTGTCTCTCTAGGCTCCCTGTACAGCTCTCATCCTAGGTCTTGCACTTGCTGTCACCTTAGGACTTTCCTTTGCTAAGAAAGGATCCCTCCTCTTTTGGATCTCAGGTTTTTCTCTTTTGTGGTTTATTACCTTGTGGGTTTGTTTTGGTTTGGTTTGTTTTGGTTTGTTTTGGTTTGGTTTGGTTTGGTTTGGTTTGGTTTGGTTTTGGTTTGTTTTGAAGCATCTTCTGGTAGTTTCCTAAGAAAGTGTGCTTGGAAGGTACACTTTTTTTGTCTTTGCAGATAGGAAAACATCCTTTTTTTCTATCTTCATCCTTGGTTGATAATTTGGATAGTTGTAGCAGTTTGGTATAGTTTATGAATTCCAAAATAGATATTGGATTATGTTTGTGAACTGTTCTGTTTCCTCTGGGCATATTAGATTGGATTCAGAGGTTTCATTCTTACATGATTAAATTATGATTAAGGCTTTAATTTTTGGGCCATGTCACTAGGACGTTGAGTCCCTGCCCACTTGGTGGGCGGGGACTTAGAGAAAAGACATGGCAGAGGACAGAGTAGGGAGGTTTTTTGTTTGTTTTGTTTTAAACAATTCATTGAAGTATATCATTCATACATGAACATACATATACTATAAGTGTTCACTAAACATCGTGAACTTACCAAACAAACATGCATAACATCATGCAAGGCTCCCACACATCACCCCCCCACAAACACCCCACATTGTTGTGAAACATATGTTAAATCATGAAAGAGCATCGTCAAAGTATTACTACTATCTATAGTCCATATCTTCCTCCCCTATACATTTTTCTAAGGATTTATTTATTTATTTACTTTCATATATTTTTACCACCACGCCCGCCCCTGTTTTTGCAGTTTCTGTGTCCATTCACTGGGCAACTCTGTGTTCATTTCCTGCCCTCTCTTCTCATCCTTCTCCTCCTGTCTTCACTGGGATTCGATCCTCAGAACCTCCAATGTGGGAGAGAGGCGTCCTACTGCCTGTGCTACCTTAGTTCTTGGTTTTTCAGTGCGTCTCATCTTGACTCTCCCTTGTGTCACTCTCTTGTTACGTCATCATCTTGTTGCGTGGCTCGCGGGGCCTGGTGGCTCACCCGGGGCCTGGTGGCTTACCGGGGCCTGGCAGCTTACCCACTTACAGAGCCTGGCAGCTCACCCACTGCCTGGTGGCTCACCTGCTCGCGGGGCCTGGCAGCATACCCACGCACAGGGCCTGGTGGTGCACCCACACACAGGGCCTGGTGGCCCATGTGCATTCTATATTTTCCTTTTTTAATTTTTATCGGGAGGTCCCAGGGATCGAACCCAGATCCCTCCATAAGGAAAACGGACGCCAAACCACCCGAGCCACATCCATCCCCCTGCTATATCTCTTAAGGTTGACCAAAGATACCCAAAGTTACAGTCTTTTCCCATACAGGATGGTCATATAATAAATCAGGCTTAGTTTATCACCAGCATTCAAAAACCAGACCTAGGGAGAAAAAGTAGGTCTGGGGACACATGCATGGTTTCTAATATAGTGAATGTTTAGCCTACCCAGATTATCACAAAATCAGGACAGTGAGAATATTCACATCAGAGTAGGGAGTTTTGATATTGGAGCCCCAGGAACTAAACACAGAGAGAAACAGATTTGTGAGGAAAGAGAGGAGGGTGCATTAGACACACCAGAGGCCCCAGGAAGAAAGATGAGCTATTCTCCTGATAGTCTACAACTGACCTTGTAGACAGAACCAAGCAGCTGAGCCTGGAGAGAAACAAGCCCTGGGAGAGAGACAAGATTTATCCCAGCCTACAGCTGATATTGGAAGAAGTTGGGACCACGGAGCCCTAAGAGGAAGAGGAAGCCTGAACCCTTGCAGACTTTGGCAGCCATCTTGCTCCAACATGTGGCAACAGACTTTGGTGAGGGAAGTAACTTATGCTTTATGTCTTGGTAACTGTAAGCTTCTACCCCCAAATAAATACCCTTTATAAAAGCCAACAGATTTCTGGTACTTTGCATCAGCACCCCTTTGGCTGACTAATACAGCTAGCTAGATTGAAAATTATTTCCTCTCAGAATTTGAAGGCATTTCTCTGTTTCCTTCTGTCTTCATGCTCCAGAATCATTCTGATTTCTGTTCCTTTGTATATGATCTATCTTTTCTCACTGAAAGATTATTTTAAGCAGTTTTCTCTGAAAGCTTTTAATATCTTCTCTTTTTGCTAATACTCTGAAATTTCTAACATTCTGAAACTTTGAAAATTTACAGTGAAATGCATTGATGTAAGTCTTTTTGATAATCATTGTGCTGGTTATTAGATGTAGACCCTTTCAATCTTGAGAAGTGTGTCCTTCAGTTCTGGGAAACAGTCTGGTATTATTTTGATTATTTTCCTCACCTTTTTCACCTTCTCATATATAGATTTTTATAATTTTCTTCCCTTTTTTGTCTATTTTCTGAGCAGTTTTCTCAATTTTATCTTCCATACTTCCATATTTGCTATCATATTTCAAATTTCCAAGAGCTCTTATCCTCTGATTGCTCCTTGTCTATAATATCTTATACTTGTTTTATGGGTACAATATCTTTTTTTTACCTCCCTGAAGCTACTAATAATGTTTTGATGTGTGTTTTTTTTTTTTTTTTGGTTCCTTGCATTCTCCCTATTTTCTCAGAGAACCTTTTATTCTGTTTCTTTATTTGAGTCACTGTCTAATTTTGGAGACTTTCCTCAAATGTCTGGAACATTCATATGTAAATGTAAGGCTCTACCTGGAAGCTTTGTGTGCCTGGATGAGTTTTACATTCTAGTATTGGATGGGGGTGAGAGGGAAGAGAAGAGTGGAATTCCCATGGCTGCTAATCTTCTAGGAACAGGGATGGGTGAGAAGGGCAAGGATTCCATATTTTCAGCCCCTTACCTTAACCCTGCCTGTTGCCTCCACCTCCTGAGTCCCTTTCAGGCTTTGCAAGTACACCCAGTGCTCTTCTCATTAGTATCTCACTCACAGGCACTCTGGTGAGAGCTTCCCTGGCTTTGCTCAACAGTTACCACCTTTTCCCCTGCCTGTGGCCTTAAAATTTTTTTGTTGAAATTACTTAGCCAATGAAGTCCCATCTCCCATTTTCTTTGTTCTTATGGATTCATTCCTTTTTTCTTTTCTTTACTGTGATTTTAGTGAGGCTTTAGGAAAGAAAGGAGATAAATGCAAGTGGTTGACCAGAGTCCTCCATGTTATCAGTGATGTTTCTATTCCCTGTGCCTGGAAGGCTCTCTCCATTCTCAATATCTTATATACTACTCATTCCTTAAGGTCCCAACCAAATGTTGCCTTCTCTGTGAAGCCTCCCAAGACTCCAAATTTCACTGCAGGCATAATTTATTAACCCTTCTGTGCCCCAGTAGCACTAGGTTGATAACTTTAACATAGCAATTATACCTCAAATCAGAGCAGTTTATTTACATGCCTGCCTCATCAGCCAAATTATCGCTTCTTAAGGGCATTGATGTTCTCAGTACCAAGCTCAGTGCTTAGTACCCTATACTCAGCCTGGAAAGTTTATCAAATTAATGGTCATTGTGGTAGATGGCTCAGTTGTCATTTTCCACTTTTAGGTACCCAAGCCATGCCTCCTCTCTTCTCCTTGGGGTATCATCAGTGCCGCTGGAACTATGAAGATGAGCAGGATGTAAAAGCAGTAGATGCAGGATTTGATGAACATAACATTCCTTATGATGTCATGTGGCTGGACATAGAGCACACCAAAGGCAAGAGGTACTTCACCTGGGACAAGAAAAGATTCCCAAATCCCAAAAGAATGCAAGAGCTGCTCAGAGGCAAAAAACGCAAGGTAAAATAAGCCCACACTTATGAAACTTTGAATTATAAAGCATTCTTTAATTTTTTAAACTTTCCTTGGCACATTGGTGGAGGAAAACTATCTGATAAAAAATGACCATGAAAATAGTACCTTCGAATAGAATTATAACTATAATAACAGAGAGAAAAAGAATAGTGAAAAGATGGTGACTTCATCTACCCCTTTCTTGGTCACCGGGTCCCCATAAGCCTTCCCAGTCCCACCCCCAGTCCCATTTGTTGTGGCCACTTCATAGTAATAAGACAGACACCCCCTCCCCCCAAATTTGGTTCCGATGTTGAGACACCACACGTATACCAGGAGGGTATGAAAAAGTTTATTACTCATGTAATGAGACTCTCTGGGGAGTGCAGGACTGACTCCTGAGCTGGTTCAAAATGTTTTGGAGAGCTGAGAAAGGAGAATGGCTTGGTTTTATGGTGGTTAGGGAGTTGGCTGGGATGAGGATTCCTGCATGTGGGCGGGTTTACATCATTTGAACTTCCAGCTAGCACAAAATGAAGGAGCACCAGGACTTTCTTGTCTGTTTGCCCAGATGTAGGCAAAAGTTATCCTTCTGGAGAGTGGTGGGGTTTGAAAGCTTTTAACGGTCAAACATCAAAAATGAAAAGAAATCTTTTATTACACTGTTTTCCCTGGAGACTTCACTAATAGATTCCACCCATCAATCTGGCCAAGGGAAGAACTGAAAAAGTGGGGAGGGAGAGAAGCCACTGAAAATTCAATGTATAAATCTGCTTTCCTGTTCTAAAGTGGTGGTGGTAATAGCAAGAAGGAGGGAAAGAAGAAAATGAAGAAAGGAGCATGGGGGAGAGGAACTATATGTACCTTGAAAGTGGGTCTCTGCAGTCCCTCTCCTTGAGATTAAATTTGCCTTTTTAACCCATTGCTCTGATCCCTAGGCCTTTCACGGGTGACAAGAGTCAATGGGTGACAAGAGTCAATCCTTTTAACTCCTAATTTCAACAACTACTGTTTATCAAGCACTTACTATGGGCCAGTTGGCATGATAAAACACATTATTCCATCCACTTATCATAAAACTGAGGTAGATCTTGTCACTCCCATTTTTCAGATGAGGAAACTGAGGCTTAGATTTGGTAATTTTCACAAAGGCACACAGAGAGTAAGTGACAGGGCAAGAATATGTACCCTGCTCTGCCTAACTCCAGAGCCTGTATCCTATTCGGAGTTATTTCTTGCGCCTTCCAGGGTGCAAGATGCTGTGCTGGTGCTGAAGGGAGCACAGATATGATCTCCTCAAAGTCTTAAAGTGAGTAGGAGAAAGGCAAGTATACAGCAACCAAAATACAGGGCAGTAACATAAGAGCCAAAGAAAATATCTAGTGGGGGCCAAGAGAAAGAAGACTGTATCCTTCTGGAAGACTCAAGCAGGGCTTTGTGCCAGAGGTGCATTTCAGATGAGCCCTAAAGATGAATCTCTGATAAGAGGAGATAGCAGGATGGGGAGGGGAAGGGAATACAGCCAGAGCCTAGAGCACCCAAGGCTATTTGGATAGCAGCCCACAGGCTGGTTTGACAGGCAAACAAGGCATGTATAGGTGGGTAGTGGCAAATCTGGCTATAAAGTTTAGGATCTTATTATAGGTTGCTTTGTATGCATGTAGAGACATTAAAAGTTTTTGAGCAATGGAGTATGTAGGATAAATTGAAATAGAGATGAGGAAGGATGATTAGAAAACTGTTCTAGCCAAATAAAGTGGTATTGAGGCCCTGTAATTGGTAGAAGTACTGGGATTGGAAAGTCAGGGAAAGATGCTAGAGACACGGGCCTGTGGATCATGGCTTTTCTCAAACCTCCTTCCTAAATATGCCTGTACCCTTGGGTTTGGTTTTTTTGTTTGTTTTTTTTTAAACGTTATTTTCTTGGTTTCTTTAATATTTGGTTTTGTCAGTGTTAATCTTAGCCTGTAAGAGTCTATGGGACCAGGACTCTGCCTACTTAATCCTTTAAGGAATAGCACCGAGCATTCCCAGCATCACATACAAATAGAAGGGTAATAAATGCCATTTTAAGAACATGTTTAGTTGGGCAGCAATAATTATAAAAGAACATTGACCTGAGTTTGTTTTTGTTTGTTTGTTGTTTTTTGTTTTTTTTAGAGGTCCCAG
Organism: Tolypeutes matacus; assembly: GCA_026826555.1. NCBI lineage: Eukaryota > Metazoa > Chordata > Mammalia > Cingulata > Chlamyphoridae > Tolypeutes > Tolypeutes matacus. The sequence goes on along the minus strand of JAKSZT010054394.1, from coordinate 5,740,651 downwards.
GGCTGGAGATTGGACCCAGGACCTTGTATGTGGGAAGCCAGCAATCAACCACTGAGCCACATCAGCTCCCCTGAGTTGTTTTTTTCGTTTGTTTGCTTGTTGTTTGTTTTTTGTTTTGTTTTGTTTTGTTTTGTTTTTAGGAGGCACCAGGAACCAAACCTGGGACCTCCCATGTGGGAAGCAGGCACTCAACTGCTTGAGCCACATCCATTCCCCTGGCCTGTTTTTAATATCAGTTTAACTTTCCATAAGCACATGAAAAGTTACACAGTTCTAATAGTGTCTGAAATCTTTCAGTAGTCATGGTAGTTGTTTTTGAGTAGAATTGGAACCCCCAAGCTATTGTGAAAACATATAAATGAACATATGGCCCATATAAAACTGACCAGATATTCAAACCTTTATATATCCTGACAGCTGGTGGTCATCAGTGACCCCCACATCAAGATTGATCCCAACTACGCAGTATATGCTAAGGCCAAAGAGCAGGGCTTCTTTGTGAGGAATCATAAAGGGGAAGATTTTGAAGGAGTATGCTGGCCTGGTAAGATATCACTTTATACACGTATTATTTCTCCTTGTTCATTCCCAATTAATGAAGGTCACATGGCTGTTATTCTCATTTCTTACAGATATCCCTTGCTCCTCTAGCTATGTTTTACGCTCCTTTAAAAAGGAAGAGATTATATTGCCTTTTGTGTCTTTCATAACTCCTGGTACAGTGTGCTCTGTACACATTTATCAGTCTGTGAACATGAATGAATAAAAAATAAGCAAACCTCAGTGGTATGCTGTTTCTCTAAGCAAATAGTGATTAAAAGGCAGGGATTGAGGAAGCGGATGTAGCTCAAGCTTAATTTTAATTTCTAGGTTACAGTCTTATCATAACATGCACTGTAGAGAAACTCCATTCATACCTTTTCCCCATTATATCACTTATAAAATATTTCTCCATTATCTTTAAGAATAGAGGGATATTTGCCATCCTTACTTGGAATATCTCAGGCTATAAGTAAAATAGTGAAGGACAAGCTTCATCCTGACATGTGTTCATTGGCATTCCTCTAGTGTTGAAAGTTCTAATGATTGTCACTGGAGTCCCACATCACCTTCATTCACTTCTTTATCAGTTATTTTTTATGTTTTATATATGGTGGTGTTTTAGTTTGCCAAAGGGCTGCCCATGCAAAGTACCAGGAGTGGGTTGGCTTTTTTAAAGGGGATTTATTTGGGGTAAAAGCTTACAATTACAAGGCCATGAGAAGCTCAAGTCAGGGCACCATAAGAGATGCTTTCTCACCAAAGTCAGCTACCGTGTAGCAAAGCAAGATGGCCACCAACCTCTGCTGAGGTCTCTGCCTTTCTGCAGCTGTAGGCAGACCTGGCACAGAGCTTGTCTCTAACCTGACTTCCTTTCTTAGTCTCGGCTTTCTTCCCGAGTTCAGCTGTAAACTATCAGATATATAGCTCACTTGTTCCTGGGCCTCAGCTCTTTGAGCCTCCCGCGGGACTTCTTTTCTTGCAGCTCAGCTGTGGCTGAGACTGTTGTCCTTTCTCTCACATGGCCAGGTCAAATATGGCATCTTCTTTTATCTGTATCTGTGTATGTCTCTCTCTGTGTCTCCATTTATATCAGACCCAGCAAGGGGGTGGAGACTCAATCTGAGACAAGCCTCAGTGACATAGTCCAATCAAAATCCCAAAAGTGAGCTTATAAAGTAATCCTATCAAAGGCCTCTCAACCAGACTTGATTCAATCAAAAGGAATCACATCCACAGGAATAGATTAGTTTAAAAACATAATCTTTCTCTTTTTGGGATTCATAAAATAATCTCAAACTGCCACAGGTATGCATTGATTAGCCAGCTCTTACAATAATATTCTTTTTTTAAAAGCAGTTTTATTGAGATATATTCACATACCATACAATCTATCCAAAGTATATAATCAGTGGCTTCTAATATATTCACAATGTTGTACGTTCATCACCACAAAAAACTTTAAAACAATTTCGTTACTCCAAAAAGAAAAACTATATTACCCCTTAGCACCCACCTCTCAATCCCTCTATTATTCCCCAGCCTTACATGACCACTAATCTAATTTCATTTTTATAAATTGATTTATATTTACATTTTATATGAATGGAATCATACAATGTATAGTACTTTGTGTCTGGTTTATTTCACTTAGCATAAAGGGGTTTTTTGGCCTGATAGTAATATCTTGTAGTATTAACATATATCAGTTCAGTTTCAAAGAAAAATGGTCCTATGTATGCAATTGTACCCATATTCATATTTCACATGAGGTTTTACTCTGCTGTACAGTCCCATGTTAAATTTTTTAGCTTTCCTTTTAGTAATATGCATGAGCTTAGATTTTCCCTTTAAAACCACTATCATACCCATATCTTCGTACTGCTAGTTATAAACATTATGTTGTGCTTTCACCTTTTCTATCTAATTCCAAAGATTAACATGCAAACTTTTTAGCATTCTGCACAAGTTAACCCTCAGCTTTCCATTCTCCAACCTCATTCTATTTTCTGGTGACCCATATTCAAGTTATTAACTCCATGAGAATACACAATATATTTAGTTCATAGTAGCACAATCATACAGTATTTGTCCTTTTGTGTCTGTCTTGCTTCACTCAGTATAATGTCCTTCAGGTTCATCCATGTTGTCATATGCTTTACGACTTCATTTCTTCTTACAGCTGCATAATATTCCATTGTGTAACTAGACCACAGTTTGTTTATCCATTCATCTGTTGATGGACACCTGGGTTGTTTCCAACTTTTGGCAACGGTGAATTATGTTGCTACGAACATCGGTGTGCAGATATCTGTTCTTGTCACTACTCTCAGTTCTTCTGGGTATATACCTAGGAGTGATATTGCCAGGTCATGTGACAAATCTATATAAAACTTCTTTAGGTACTTCAAACAGCCCTCCACAGTGGCTGTACCATTCTACATTCCCACCAACATTGAATAAGGGTTCCTAGCCCTCCACATCTCTTCAAAACTTGTTGTGTTCCGTCTTTTTAATAGTGGCTATTCTAATACCTGTGAAATAATATCTCATTGTAGCTTTGATTTACATTTCCCTAATCACTAGTGATTTTGAACATTTTTTCATGTTTTTTTTTTTGAGGTAGCAGGACTGGGGATTGAACCTGGGACCTCCTAGGTGGGAAGCCAGCACTCAACCACTGAGCCACATTGGCAACCCTGACTTGGTTTTTTCATCTGTTGTTTTTTTTTTTTTTTTCAGGAGGCACCGGGACCTCCCATGTGGGAAGCACGCTCTCAACCTTTTGAGCCACACCTGCCCCCATCATGTGTTTTTCTATTTGTGTTTCTTCTTTGGGTAAATGTCTATTAAAGTCATTTCTTGTTTTTTCTTTTTTCTTTTTTTATCTATTTTCTATCTGGTTGTATCATCGTCTTTTTGGTGCATCGCTTTGCCGCGTGGCAGGGGACCTGCGCCTCTCCGCGCCACGCAGGTCTGGGATGCCTTTTTGCTTTTTTTCCCAGGAGGTCCCGGGGAGCAAACCGGGGTCCTCCATATGGTTAATGGGAGCTCAATTGCTTGAGCCACAGCCGCTTCCCCATTTCTCTTTTTATTGTTGAGTTGTAGCACCTCTTTATGTATCATGAGTATTAGATCCTTATCAGATTATGTGATTTCTAAATATATTCTCCCATTGAGTTGGCTGCCTTTTCACCCTTTTTACAAAGTCCTTTGAGGTGCAAGTGTTTAATTTTGAGGAGGTCCCATTTATCTATTTTTTTCTTTTGTTGCTTGTGCTTTGGGTGGAAGCGCCAAGAAACCACACCTACTACAATGTCTTGAAGATGTTTCCTTATATTTTCTTCTAGTAATCTTATGGCCCTGTCTTTTATATTTAGGTCTTTGATGCATATTGAGTTAATTCTTGTATAGGGAGTGAGATAGGGGTTCTCTTTCATTTTTTTGTTTATGGATATCCAGTTCTCCCAGCACCATTTGTTGAAGAGACTGTTTTGCCCTGTTAACATGACTTTGGTAGGTTTGTCGAAAACTAGTTGACCATAGATCTGAGAATTTGTTTCTAAACTCTCAATTCTATTCCACTGACTGATGTGTTTATTTTTATGCCAATACCATGTGAGGTTTGTTTTTTTGGTTTTTTGTTTGTTTGTTTGTTTGTTCTTTGTTTTTTTGAGGTACCAGAGGCCGGGGATTGAACTCCGGGACCTAATACGTGGGAAGCCGGTGCTCAACCACTGAGACACATCGGCTCCCCAGAGTTCTTTTTTTTTTTCTCATTTGTTTTGCTTTGTTGTTTTTATGTGTGTTTTTTTTAGGAGGCACCAGGAACCAAGCCCAGGACCTCCCATGTGGGAAGCAGATGCCCAACCACTTGAGCCACATCTGCTCCCTACCATGCTGTTTTTGACAACTGTAGCTTTGTAATATGTTTCAACGTCAGGCAGTGAAATTCTTCCCACATTGCTTTTCTGTTTTAGAATACTTTTGGCTATTTGGGTTCACTTTACCTTCTAAACGAATTTGGCATTTGCCTTTTCTATTTCTAATCAGTAGGCTGTTGGAATTTTGATTGGTATTGCATTGAATCTGTAAATCAGTTTGGGTAGGATTGACGTCTTCATGATATTTAGTCTTCCAATCCATGAACACAGAATGTCTTTGTTTAGGTCTTCATTGATTTCTTTTAGCATTGTTTTGTACTTTTCTGAATATAGATCCTTTTCTTCTTTGGTTTAAATTGATTCCTAGGTATTTGAGTCTTTTTGTTGCTATTGTAAATGAATTTTTTCCCTGATTTCCTCCTCAGATTGTTCAATACTAGTGTAAAGAAGCATTGCTGATTTTTGCGTGTTGATCTTGCATCCTGCCACACTGATGAACTCATTTGTTAGCTCAAGTAGCTTTGTTGTAGTTATTTCAGAATTTTTAAAATATAGAATCAGGTCACCTGCAAATAGAGTTTTACTTCCTCTTTTCCTGTTTGGATGGTGTTTTTTTTTTTTTTTTTTTCTTCTTGTCTAATTGCTCTACCTAGAACTTCTAGCACAATGTTGAATAACAGTGGTGACAGTGGGCATCCTTGTCTTGTTCCTGATATTAAGAGGGAAAGCGTTCAACCTTTCCCCACTGAATATGATGTTGGCTGTGGGTTTTTTTTGTTTTTTTTTTGCCTCAAACTTTTTTTTATTTGCAACTACATGATTTCACACAATTCTTTTAAACAATGACATAAAATAGATTTCCTTGTGTATAAATAACTTACATACTCTCCATAAAGTAAATGCATAAAGGTGCTAGAACAGATCATCCACTCCTACAGTGTTCTGTATCCAACAAAGTTGATGGCACAAAATATAAATACTCAAGTCCAATATTAAAAACTCAGGCACTTGACTAACTTTTAATAAAGTTTTTTCAAACTATATCAATATATCTAAAGTGCATATTATATATATTTTTAAGAAAGATTATTCTCAATAACTTTTCTATAAAAATAAGTTTGATGGTTTGGTCCATCTAACTTTACTACAGTAAGTATGAACGTTTCACTTTTAACATATAGTCAAGCTTGCATTTTACCTATCTCTCAACATGACACCAAGAGACGCAAAAGGTGCTAGTGAGGTGCTAACATGTGAGGATTAATCCAGTGATTCCGGTCACAATGCATTCCAGGAGGAGGTACCCATGTCACTGGAATTGGACGATAGGGCTTATTCTTTCTTGCCTGACTTGGATAACCAAATGGCACAGGAGGAGGGTAGTAACTTGGGTGGCCATTCCCTCGGTACATCCCTGACTTTTTTCTGGGCAAAGGGTGCCACATTGGAAGAGGTGGGAATATCAGTTCTGAAATCTGGTACACAGGGCTGGGGGTTGCAGTCACTGAATTGGGTTTCACTTCCTTACTAGGCTCTTCATCCGAAGAAGAGGATCCAGAATGATAATCAGAGGTAACCTTATCAAGGGCCCTGGTAACTTTCTTGGAGATCTCATCCTTGTTCTCATCCTCATTTTCAAAGCTGGCAACAATGAATGCATTGTTTTTCTCTCCATACCTCATAGGGATAACATTGCTTACATCTCAATTTTAAAAAGAGTAAAGTGAACAATGCTTTTTGGACCATTAAAAATATTTTTTAAAGCCTTGATTTATAAAAAATATTTTTAAAAATTTTTTAAATTTATTATTTCTTGGAAGCTGGTGTAGTTCAGTGGTTGAACACCTGCTTCCCATGTTCAAGGTTCTGGGTTCAATCCACGGCACCTCCGACAGCACACCTCACATGGGTCCACCCAGAGAGTGAGCTCCTTTGGCAAGCCCAAATCGCTGTACAAGATGCAGCTGTTCTCGCAGGCTTTTAGGACATCAGGATCAACTCTCTGAAACTTATTGACACGAATGCATCTGTAAGCCTGTCCTTTTGATGGTTTTTCAGGATACCAATGATTTTTATATTTTTCTTGAAGTATTAGAGTCAATTTCTCAGCAAACCTCTCAACTGCCTCTTTCTTCAACTTATCATGTTTTCGAACTAGCCTTGTGAAAAAGAAGACAACAGCAGCAATTTCATTCTTCATCTTTCCCGCCGCGCCGCTTCGGGGCCGCAAGCTAGGCGGCCCCGACCGTCTCCGGCCGGGGAACGGAGGGCGCCGACTCCGCGGGCCCGCGCTCGGTGGCAGGGAGCGCGGCGAGCCTCGTCCGGCGCGTGCTGCTCCCGCGTCCGGCTGTGGGTTTTTTATATATGCCCTTTATCATATCAAGGAACTTTCCTTCTATTTCAGAGTTTTGAAGTGTTTTTATCAGAAAGGTGCTGGTTTTGTCTAATGTTTTTTTCAGCATTGATTGAGATGCTCATGTGGATTTTTCCTTTCAATTTGTTAATATGGTGTATTACATTAATGATTTTCTTATGTTGAACCACCCTTGCACACCAGGAATAAACCCCTCTTGGCCATGGTGTATAAGTCTTTTGATATGCTGTTGGATTCTATTTGCAAGTATTTGTTGAGAATTTTTGCATCTATGTTCATTAGACATTGGTCTGATTTTCTTTTCTTGTAGTGTCTTTATCTGGCTTTGGAATTAGGGTGATATTGGCTTCATAAAATGTATTGGGTAATTTTCCCTCCTCTTCAGTGTTTTGGAAGAGTTTAAACAGGATTTGATGTTAATTCTTCTGGAAATGCTTTGTAGCATTCACCTGTGAAGCCTGGACTTTTCTTTTTTGGGAGATTTTTGATGACTGATTCAATCTCTTTAAATGTGATTGGATTGTTAAATTCTTGTATTTCTTGTAGCGTAAGTTTAGGTTGTTTGTGCATTTCTAGGAATTTTTCCATTTCATCTAGGTTGTCTAGTTTGTTGGCATACACATTCTCATAATATCCTTTTTATTTCTTTGGGGTCTGTCGTAACTTCTCCTCTTTTCATTTCTAATTGTATTTATTTGTGGCCTCTCTCTTTTTTCTTTGTTAGTCTAGCCAAGGGTTAGTCCATTTTATTGATCTCCTCAAATAACCAGCTTTTAGTTTTGAGGATTTTCTCTATTTTATTTATTTTTTGTTCTCAATTTCATTTATTTCTGCTCTAATATTTATTATTTCTTTCCTTCTGCTTACTTTGGGAATGGTTTGATGTTCTTTTTCTAGTTTTCCTAGTTATTCAGTTAGAACTTTGATTTTAGATCTTTCTTCTTTTTTAATATAGGTGTTTAGGGCTATACATTTTCCTCTCAGTACTGCCTTCACTGTATTCTGAAAGTTTTGATAAGTTGTGATCTCATTTTCATTCGTCTCAATATATTTACTAATTTCATTTACAATTTCTTCTTTGACCCACTAATTATTTAGGACTGTGTTGTTCAGCCTCTACACATTTCTGAATTTACCTCTTTCCCATCAATTATTGATTTCCAGTTTCATTCCATTTTGATCTGAGAAGGTGCTTTGTATAATTTAAGTCTTTTTATATTTATTGAGACCTTCCTTGAGACCTAACATTTGGTCTATCCTCAAGAAAGATCCATGAGCACTTGAGAAGAATGTATAACCCACTGAGTTTGGATGCAGTGTTCTGTATATATCTGTTAGATCTAGTTATTTATTATATTGTTCAAGTTCTCTGTTTCCTTGTTGATCTTCTCTCTAATAATGTGAGTAGTGTGTTGAAGTCTCCAACTCTTTAGAGATGTCTGTTTCACCCTTCAGTTTCGCCCAAGTTTGCCTCATGAATTTGGGGCACCTGGGTAGGTTCATAGATATATGTGACCGTTATTTCTTTCTCGTGGATTGTCCCTTTTGTTAATATATAATGGCCTTCAGTATCCCTCATAACTTTTTTTGCATTTAAATTCTGTTTTGTCTGATATTAGTATAGCTATCCCTGCTCTTTTTGGTTGCTGTTTGCATGGATTATATTTTTCCAACCTGTAACTTTTAGCTGGTTTGCATCCCTGTGTCTAAGGTGAGTCTCTTGTAGACAGCATATGGATGGCTCATGTTTTTTATCCATTCTGTTAGCTTATATCTTTTGATTGGGGAGTTTAATCCATTCATTTTCAATGACATTACTGTAAATGCATTATTTACTTCCACCAGTTTATTCTTTGGCTTTCATATGTCATATCTTATTTTTGTCGGTCTTTTTACTCTTTTGGTTATCCTTTCTGCTATTCTTGTCTTCTATACTCTCTTCCAAGCCTCTCACTCCTGTCTTTTTCTTTCCAAATGTAAGTCTCCCTTTAACATTTCCTGCACAGTTGAATTCTTTTTTTACGAGCTCTCTTAATTTCTGTTACTTTATGAATATTTTAAACTCACCTTCATATTTGAAGGACAGTTTTACTAGATAAAGAATTCTTGGCTGGCAGATTTTTTCTTTCAGTGTTTTAATTATATCCTACTGCTGTTTCCTTATCTCCATGGTTTCTGATGAGAAAGCCACACTAAGTCTTACTGGGCATCCCTTGTATGTGATGGGATGTTTCTCCCTTGCTCCTCTCAGAATTTTCTCTTTATCTTTTACTTTTGATATTCTGAGTACTATGTGCCTTGGATTAGGTCTATTCGGATTTTTTCTGATTGGGGTGCACTGTGCTTCTTGGACATATAAGTTCATTTCTTTCATGACAGTTGGGAAATTTTCAGTCATTATTTCCTCAAATACTCTTTCTTAAAAAAAAAAAATATATATATATATATATATATATATATATATTTAAAGGTACTTAGTTTATATAAATGTTAAATAAAAAATATAGAGGGGCGGTCAGATGTGGCTCAACTGGTTGGGCATCCGTCTCCCATTTGGAGAGACCCGGGTTCGATCCCTGGGACCTCCCGGTTAAAAAAATATATATAGGGGATTCCCATATGCCCCGCTCCCTACCCCTCCCACATTTTCTCACATTAACAACATCCTTCATTAGTGTGGTATATTTGTTACAATTGATGAAAACATTTTGGAGCATTGCCACTAAGCATGGATTATACTTTACATTGTAGTTTACACTCTCTCCTGCACAATTTTTTAAGTTATGGCAAGATACATAATGTCCTGTATCTGTCATTGCAATGTTTCAGGACAATTCCCAAGTCCCGAAAATGCCCCCATATTACACCTGTTTTTCCCTCTCTCTCCCCTCAGAACATCCAGTGGCCACTGCCTCTACATCAATGATATAAGTTCTTCCATTGCTAGAATCACAATAAGTCTATAGTAGAATACCAGTAAGACTATTCTAGTCTGTCGTTCATTCCCCAATCCTGAGGATTCTGGGATGGTGATGCCTACTTCACCTCTAATTGACAGGGGTCTTAGATCCCATGGAGCAGATGGATGGAGCTATCTTGCTTGCAGTTGCAGACTCTCTCTGTTCCTTGGGATAGGCGTCCATCATCATCTCCTTGTTAGTTGTCCTGCGTGAGTCCAATGAACTGGAGAGTAGGCATTGCAACTCTGTTGAGATTCAGGGCCTAGCTGGCACACGGACAGCTGTAAGATTTAAGTCTCTTGATGTACTCCTATCAACTCTAGTACTAATTGTAGGTTCAAATAGAAGGGGCAGAAGAGCCATGTGTAGGGAAACCACAACTAAGTCCAACTCTGTCATACTGGGGAGCATAAATTCCAAAGTAGGGCCCACTGGCAGGGCACCAAACCCCTGAGCTTTCTGCCCTGCCTATGGTATCTGGCTCACTCCAGATCCCTCAGGAGCCCCGCTATTTGAGGTAATATTTACTTTGGCAGTCAATGAGATCCTGCTGGGACGTGCATAAGCGTATCCTCTGGAATGACTTTCCAACTCAACTTTGAAGTCTCTTAGCCATATAAGCTCATTTGTCTTTACCTTTTCCCCCTTTTGGTCAAGGTCTTTTTCTAGTTGCATTGCTAGTTGATGCTTGGTAGTAATCCCTCAGTGCCAGAAAGGCTCATCCCCGAGAGTCATGTCCCATGCTGGGGGGGAAGGTAATGCATTTAGATCTGAGTTCAGCTTAGAGAGAGGCCACATTTGAGCAACAAGGAGGCTCTCAGGAAGTAACTCTTAGGCACCTTATAATACTAGGCTGTTTCAGTTTCAAAAGTAAATGTTCATAAGTACAGTAATCAATATCAAGGGCCCATCAATGGGCCATCCTCCTTCACTAGTCACTGCCTCTGTACTCAGGGCAAATACTCTTTCTACCCCTTTTCCCTTCTCTTTTCCTTCTGGAATTCTCATGACATATATGTTGTTGCATTTCATAGTATCATTCAACTCCCTGAGCCCCTGCTCAATTTTTTCCATTCATTTCTCTCACTGTTTTTTCTCTCTTCAATTTCAGCTGCTCTCTTCAGTATCACTTATTCTTTTTCTGTCATTTTGAGTCTGCTGTTGTATGGCTCTAATGTGTTTTTGATCTCACCTATCATGTCTTTCATTCCCACGAACTCCATTATTTTTCTATTCAGTTTTCAAATTCTTCTCTGTGCTTGCTCAGTATCTTCTTGATGTCCTTTATCTCTTTAGCCATATTGTCTTTCAACTTATTAATTTGGTTTTGGAAATTTGTGTGCCTCTCATTGATTAGTTGTCTCAAATACTGTGTCTCCAGCCTTTGCTGGCAGCCTTTTCCTGGGTAGGAAATATTAATAATTCCACTCCCCTCTGCATCCTCAGCAACCAGTCCCGGTCAGTAGAAAGGGAGATTGAGAGGGTTAGATCTCCTTAGTCCCTTGCTGGTTTCCAAGGCAAACAATGATGCGGTCCCACCCAGCCTGGATGGGCTCATAGAACACAGTGGACCAAATCTGTGGGTCAAAAGCTGAGTCAGCTTTAGGCTGTGTCCCTCTCTCTCCCCTTTCCTGGGGAGGTGGATATTTGGGACCCCCTTTGTCTGTAGCTGCTAGCCCCAAGGCCAGAGAATTCAAAAGTGTCTATAGGGTGGGGGAAGATGCCAGCAGTTGCAACTGCAGCTTTTAACTCACAATTTTGCTGTCACAATTCTTTTCCTGTGCCCCTCTCTCTTCTGGGTAGTGTCCATCCTTCCCTTGGTGTCCTAAACCCTAGGAAATTTTTTTCCAGGCCATTTCTGCCTGTCCTTTAGCTATTTTTCTGGGAGAGAAGAGAGTTCCTTGTCTTTCTAGTCTGCCATCTTCCCGGAAGTCCTCCTGCAGTCTCCTTTACCAAAGCATTTCCAAATTGGGCCAATTTGCCTCTTGTCAAAAAGAACACCAAACTAAGCCTTGGAGTCTGATATTCTTCTTTATAACATATCTTACCATGAGGGCCACTGCTACTAACAGGCTGTCTATTGTTCTGCCTCTATAGGTCTCTCCTCTTACCTGGATTTCACCAACCGCAAGGTCAGAGAGTGGTATTCGGGACTTTTTGCCTTCCCTGTTTATCAGGTTTGTTTTTATTGTTTTGTTCTTTCTTAGTTACTTGAATGGATGAAAGAAGAGGGAGAAAATGATTGAATAAAGAACTACTTTGCTTCATTGAGTAGCTCTTTATAAATAATGCTTAGATGAAAAGACAAGGATGGCATACATGTTTCAGACTTGGTGGTGCCAGAAGATGTGCTGTGTATATTACCAATGCACAAAAGCTGTGATTTTGACAGCTATTGTAATAGACTCTTATAATATATCAAAGTACCTTACAACAGGGATTTATTTTCATATTATTATATAAATTTTATATAAAATAGTATTTAAAAACTTATTTAAAGATGATGGCATAACATGAAAATATCTTGCAGAGTATAATGTGTCAAAAAAATAAGGTACCTTAATAAACCAATTATTAAAATCTTACAAGAACCACAGAGAGAACTGGAGAGGCCACATCTGGAGAACTGTTTTCAACCAGTCATGATGATGATGATGACCATGATGATGCCACCACTGCCTAATACTATTTGAGCACTTATGTGCAAAGCATTTAATGTGCATTATACCATTTCATTCACAATCATCCTCTGAATTTGGAACTATAATTAACTCTAACCCACTAATAAGGAAACCGAGACATTGAAAACTTTAAAACTCTGCCAAGGTCTCCCATCTAGTAAGTGATAACCCTAAGATTTGAATTCAAGTGTGTTTGTCTCCCAAACCCAGCTCTTAATCCCAGTTAAGAGCCTAAAGCATAGCTCTAGTCTGTAAGTATCATATATTACAGAGCAGGGATAGACAACCCTTGGATCTAATCTGGTCATCCCCTTTAATTTACCTGTTGCCTATGGCTGCTTTCACACTGTGGTGGCAGAGTTGAGTAGTTGGGAAAAAAAGAGTCCTTATGACTGAAAAGTCAAGTATTTACTATATGGCCCTTTTCAGAAGTTTGCCAAACCCTGCCATAGAGGGTACTAATGACGGGCAATCAAGGTAGTTAAATAATTGGAAACCATATAGTTATATACTTAGAAGTACACATGTTTAGAAATAGTTGAAGGTCAATAGTCAAAAAAAAAAAATGTATGCCCCCCACCCCCAGCAATTTGAAAGACTGTTGTGTGGGCGAGAGAGCGTATATGTTCTGTGATATCCCAAAAGGCAAGCTAGGACCTGTGAAGATATGATATAAGGAGCAGGACTTCCAGAAAATAATGGAATGGGCTGCCTGAGGGACTCCTCATCATTGTAGCTATTCAGCCAAAAGCTGAGAGACCAGGGATTCTTATAAAAAGGGTTGTGTCACCATTTTAACTAGATGACTTGACTGTCCCTTCCCATTGTAAATTGAACAATTTTTGTAGAATGCAAACTGTAAATCGCCATGCTAACAAACAGGTATCTTAGCTATCAAATCTTCCAAAGTGTTAGAGGGAGGATAGAATCTTGTCATGTACAGCTATAATTGCTTTTAGTTAAAAGTTATAGCAGATAATGGATGATGTAGAGAATACTCACAACCTGTTCTGTAGGGTTTCTTTAGGGTAGGTCTCAGAGTGGACTTACTGGTATATTTCCCAAACAGTACAACACAGCATTATTTCATTTATCAGCAAATATTTATTGAGACCCTTCTTCAGGCCAGGTACTCTTCTAGATATTTAGGATTTATCAGTGAACAAAGTAGATAAAATTCCCTGGAGAATGGGATGATAGGTAATAAGCATAATAAGTAAATTAAATGGAGTTGGAAAGAGGAATGGGAGCAGCTATCATGTTAACATCATCACTATAAGAGTATTATTATGACCAATGTTTACTTACTAGGGATCTACTGACATCCTTTTCATATGGAATGACATGAATGAGCCCTCAGTCTTTAGAGGACCAGAGCAAACCATGCAGAAGAATGCCATGCATCATGGCAATTGGGAACACAGAGAACTTCACAACATCTATGGTTTTTACCAGGTAAGAAGAAGTATTCAAAAAGAAGTTACCTAGACCTACTATGTATCCTGCTTTTTGGGCTGAAAGTTATTTGCTTTGTAATAGCCATATTATACTGTTAATTTCTCCTTGTATATCTTTCTCAATAACTACAATGAGTCTTCACAGGTTGTAGTCAATACAAGACTTTTTAAAAAATATATTTTTATTAGAGAAGTTGTGAACTTACAAAACAATCATGCACATGTGTGTAATTCCCATACAACACCCCTCCACCAACACACTACATTGTTGTGTCATATTTGTTACAGGTTATGAGATAATATCAGACTATTACCACCAACAATGGTCCACAGCGCAGTACAAGACTTTTAAAAATTATATTTCCCTTTGCTTATTTTCCCACCAAATGAACTTGGAACTAATAATAGAAATTTCAAGGCTGATAGAAATTTCAGCCTTGGTAGGAGCCATTAATAAGTGGCACTGGATACTCAAAACTTGTATTGAAGTAGGCAGTGTGTAAATACAAAAACAAAGGCAATCAAAAAAATGTTTCTCAATTCCATACTGATGTATTTGCAATACATCAAGTCTTACATTCACACGAGGGGAACAAGATTTAGAACACATATCTGCAATTTCAATAAATATACTTTTCTGTTCATGTTAGAGAAGTTGTCGATTTACAGAAAAATCCTTCAGAAAATAGAGAGTTCACATAAATTTCCCTCACATACACACAGTTTTCCCTGTTATTAACATTTTGCATTAGTGTGGTAACTTTGTTACAATTGGTGAAACAATATTATTATAATTATACTATTAACTATAGTCCATTGTCTATATTAGGGATCACTGTTTGTGTTGTCATAAATACACATTTTAAATGTAGAAAGTGTTCCTTAAATACTTAGCCTTCTCAGCAGAAAGAGGGAGAATTGTCTTCCATTTGCCAGTCACATCCAAAAGACTTGGCAGTCACTTACCCTAATTTATACATGTGGTTCTTTGATATTTTTAGAATGTCATTGTATTCTATGGCCATCCCATCAATTGGTATTTTCCAGGGGGAGCTACTGGCTAGATATATCACACTTTTCAGATAGTATTTGTTTACTTCTCTAATAGCCTGTTGCTTTAACTGCAAACTGCTTTTTTAGAGAATTTTCTTATATAGGCTAGAGATAGTCACTTATCCTCTCTGAATCTGTTTTTTTTCCATCTGTGAAAACTTTGTGTCTCAAAGGTGGTTGTATAGATTATATAAGAAAAATCTTACAAAATGCCTAGCAATAGTTAAGCATTAAATAAATGCTAGCTTAGGTTATTATTTACTGTTATTTTTCTTTTCTTTTAGGGGAAATTAGAATAGTTTTATTACATCCTAAACTTTTCTGGGGGGCTTTTTAAAAAATTTTATTGAAGTATATCATTCATACATGAATATACATAAACAATAAGTGTATAGTGAAAGTTGTGAACTTACAAAACAAACATGCATAACATCATACAGGGCTCCCATACCTCAGCCCACCACAAATACTTTGCACCGGTTGTGAAACATTTGTTAAAAATTATGCAAATATGACTATAATACTAATTATAGTCCATACCTTATATTTGCTGTATTTTTACCCCAACCCACCCTATTTTTTTTTTTATTTACTTTTATCCATTTTTCCTCCCCCCCCCCCATTTTTGCTGTCCCTGTGTCCAGTCACTAGGCAATTTTCTGTGTCTGTTTCCTGCCCTCTCTTCTCATCTTTCTCCTCCTGTCTTCCCTGGGACTCGATCCTCGGAACCTCTGATGGGGGAGAGAGGTGTCCTACCGCCTGCACCACCTTAGTTCCCGGTTTTTCCATGCGTCTCGTCTTGGCTCTCCCTTGTGTCACTCTCCTGTTAGGTCATCATCTTGCTGTGTGGCTCGGTGGGGCCTGAGGGCAAACTGTGCACAGGGCCTTTCAGCCCACGCACCTTCTATATTTTTCTCTTTTTTTTTTTTTTATTTTTGCTGCGAGGTCCCAGGGATCGAACCCAGGTCCCTCCACATGGGTGACAGACGCCCAACCATTTGAGCCACATCCGACCCCCTGCTATATCTCTTAAGGTTGGCCAAAGATACCTAGAGTTACAGTCATTTCCCATACAGGATGGTCATATAATAAATCAGGCTTGGTTTATCACCAGCATTCTAAAAACCAGACCTAGGGAGAAAAACTAGGTCTGGGGACACATGTGTGGTTTCTAATATAGTGAATGTTTAGCCTACCTCATTATCACAAAATCAGGACAGCAAGGATATTCGCAGACATATAACATTTTTGATGGATTTATTTTAATAGTTTCCATTTCCTATTCCCACATACTGTTTGCTTTTTTGCATGTTAAATAGTTTATTGGGATGTCTGCACAATGCCCTAAGCCAATTATCTCTCTGAAATTTGACATTACAGCAAATGGCTACTGCAGAAGGACTGATACAGCGATCTAAAGGGAAAGAAAGACCATTTGTTCTTACACGTTCTTTTTTTGCTGGATCACAAAAGTATGGTAAGGAATAGTTCATACTACCAAACTTCAGAAGTCAGTTTGGCAGCCTTTTTTGGCCATTTATGGTCAATGTTGCTACCATGTTGATGCCTCCTTTTTCAAAAACCACTGGGCAGGCCAGAGATTATAGAGAGTGATACGCCTTGAAGAAAGAGTAAACCAATTTGAATAATGTTTGGTTACTTGTTTCCCACTGAAGAACTGGCCATTTAGTCATTGGAAAAGTGACTTCAAAGGATCTCGGTTTCTGGGATTGTCATCCCTGATCCTGTCTCTCTGATTTATCAAAATCAAAAAATATACTTTTAGCACATCCCTTCACCCACCTGTTCCACTTAGTAATATGGCTTAAAATAGGTCTGGCTATTGCTGGTGGTCAGGGGTCATCTATAACTGGATCCAGTTTACTAGCTAATGCAGTAATCTTGCTGTGGCAGGAAGGCTATTTTAAGTACCCTGGTCTTGCACAAATAACCGGGAGCATAGGTCCTAGTTTGAAAAATCCATCCTCTACTGTACCATCAACATTATTAGGCCTCCCACTCCACCCCTGGATACCAGCCCCAGGGTACCCTGGAAAAAGCCAAATTATTGTCTTCTCAGGCAAAGATTCATGTCCAGAGATGCTCCCACAGCATTAGTTCTTAAAACAAAAGCAAAAAATGCAGAAAAAATCTAAATACCTAACAATAAAAGAATAGTTTTAGAAGTATGGTGAATCCATAGACTATCATGAGACTATTTTAAATGATAGCTTTAATTGCTTGAGAAAATGTGATGAGAAATGCAAAAAAATAAAAATGAAAAAGCAGAAAGCCTAAGTGTCTATATATTATCCCAATTTTGTGGAAAAAAAAAAGTAGGTAGTAATCTAAATAAGTAGGTAGATATTTAGACAGATAAAATACAAGAAAATATAGTACCTTGGGGGTTATGAGATTGTAATTTTCTTCTTTTTCTCTATCTCTTTTTTCCAAATTCTCTAAAAGCATTATTTTAATCATTTTAAAAGGTGTAAAGTATTTTTAATGAAAACATTTAAAATCAGCAGTTAAGATAGCAGAAGATATGAATACTAAGTAATTTTTGATTTCTTAAATGTTGGACCCCTGTCTAGCATTCAGTACTCTGTGTCAAACTATGAGTTTTGCCTCATCATATAGTGATGCATTACAAAGAACACTATTTTGTTAAGTCATAAACTGAAGCTAATAACCAGAGAAAACTTCTGACAAAACAACCTTATGAGGGGAAGCGGATGTGGCTCAAGAAGTTGGGCACCCATCTACCTCATGGGGAGGTCCTGGGTTCAGTTCCCTGTGCCTCCTAAAGAAGACAAGCAAGACAGTGAGCTGGCACAATGGACTGGCACAGCAAGCTGACGCAACAAACTGACAAAACGAGAGACACAAGCAGGGAACAGATGTGGCTCAAGCGATTGGGCACCTCCCTCCCACATGGGAGTTTCCGAGTTCAGTTCCTGGTGCCTCCTAAAAAGAAGACGAGCAGACACAGAGCACACAATGAACAGACACAAAGAGCAGACAGCGAGTGCAAAACAGTGAGGCCCAGGGGTCAGGGAGGGAAATAAATAAATAAATAAAATCCTAAAAAAAAATACCAAAAACCTGATGACATGGAAACTTCTGCATATTTACATGAACTTTCTTTCCTGATGAGAATGTCATCATGTGGATTTCAAAATCATAATATAGATATATCCATATTTCTCTTGAAATCAAGGAGAAATTATTACAGTACCATTCAGTCCCTTGAAAATATGTTTCTTTGCTGGCCAAAGACTCTCACGCTGAACTAGATACACAGAGGATCCTGCAGCCCCAGGAAGTTTACAGCTGACCTTGTGAAGAGAATAGAGCAGCTGAGCCCAGAAAGAAATGAGCCCCATGCCAGCCTACAGGTGAGATTGGAAGAAGCTGGGACCACGGACCCTTGAAAGAGGAAGGCTGAACCCTCGCAAACATCACCCACCATCTTGCCTCAATACTTGGCAGCAGACTTTGGGTGAGGAAGTACCTCATATGGTACCTTGAATTGGAGTCTTTAGGGCCTTGTAACTGTAAGCTTTTATCCTAAATAAATACCCTTTATAAAAGCCAACAGATTTCTGGTATGTTGCATCAATACCTCTTTGGCTGACTAATACAACATATGTGATCAATTGATTTGCAAAAAAGTTGCCAAGGCAATTTAATGAAGAAAGGATAGTTTTTTCAACAAATAGAAAATAAACATTGACCCTTACCTCATATCATAAACAAAACTTAACTCAAAGTGAAGTATAGACCTAAATTAAGTTAAAACTAAAACAAACAAACAAAAATAACTTCTCAAAGAAATATAGAAAAAATCTTTGTGACTTTGGGGTAGGCAAAGATTTCTTGGATAGAACACAAAAATCATGACCCATAGAAGAAAACAATGATAAATTGGACTTCATCAAAATCAAAACCTTCCACCTTATCAAAGACATTAAGAAAATGAAAAGGCAAGCCACAGACTGAAAGAAAATATTTGCAATATACATATTTATATGTTAAAGGACTTGTATCCAGAATATATAAAGAACTTTTACAACTCAGTAAGATGACTAACAACTAATTTTAAAATGTGCAAAAGATTTGAATATACAAAGAAGATATATGAATGAACAATAAACACATGATGA
Source organism: Tolypeutes matacus (assembly GCA_026826555.1). NCBI lineage: Eukaryota > Metazoa > Chordata > Mammalia > Cingulata > Chlamyphoridae > Tolypeutes > Tolypeutes matacus. The sequence goes on along the minus strand of JAKSZT010054394.1, from coordinate 5,721,536 downwards.
ATATCATTATTGGTTATTAAGGAAATACAAATTAAAACCACAGAGAGTTACCAGTACACCCATTAGGAAGGCTAGAATTAAAAAGACTGACACCCCCAAAGTGTTGGCAAAAATACAAAGCAACTAGAACACTCATACATTGTTGTTGGGAATGTAAAATGGTACAACCACTTTGCTAAAAAGTTTGGAACTTTCTTAAAATGTTTAACATATAATTTGCATACAACCCTGCAATTCCACTCCAAAATATTTACCCAAGAGAAATGAAAACATATGTTTCACAAAAATTTGTACACAAATGTTAATAGCAGCTTTATTTATAATAACCAAAACCTGGAAAAAATCCAAATAGGTGAATGGATAAACAACTTACAATATATCCATACCATGTATACTTGTCAGCAAATGAGCTATAACATGGATGAATCTAAAAAATATGCTGAGTGAAAAAAGCTAGAACACAAAAGATTATATAGTCTATGTTTCCATTTATATGAAATTTTAAAAAGACTTATCTATAATTGATAGAAATCAAATTGGTGATTGGCTGAACTGGGGGTTAATGACTGCAAAGCAGCACAGGGAACTTTTACAGTTATGAAAATGTTCTATACCTTTGTTGTGGTGGTGGCTAAATGGGTATCGACATATTTCAAATTTTATCAAATGCTTCACTTTTTAAAAAAGATTTATTTTATTTATTTCTCACCACCCCACCCCCACCTCTACCTGTTGTTTGCACTCACTGTCTGCTCTCTGTTTGTCTTCTATTTTTTAGGATGCACTGGGAACCAGACCCAGGACCTCCCATGTGGGAGGGAGGCACCCATTCACTTGAGCCACTTCTGCTCCCCACTTGTCGCGACTCCTGTCGCATTTCCTCGCTGTGTCTCTGTTGTATCATCTTATTGCATCAGCTCGCCATGCCAGTCTGTCCTTCATCTCGCTGTCTTGCTTGTCCTTTCTAGGAGGCACCGGGAACCGAACCCAGGACCTCCCATGTGGTAGTCAGGAGCCCAGCTGCTTGAGCCACATCTGCTTCCCAAATTCTTCACTTAAAATAGGTGCATTTCAGTATATTAAAATTATACTTAAATAAAGTTGATTTAAAAAAATGCTTCTCCTAAAATCAAACTTGAGTTGTACTTCAAAAATAAGTTCAGTTTCAGAATATCTTTATAAAATGCATATTTTTATGCTGAGTTTTAAAAACTTTTTCATATTAGAAAATTAATACATTTTCATTGTAGAAAATCAGGATTTGTATACTTTAAGGAATCTCTAAATATGAAATTGAATGCATGGGCTAATTTGTGATTTTTTTGTTAATACATTGTTGCTTATGACCAAAGGTGCTGTGTGGACAGGTGACAACAGATCCAAATGGAGTTACCTGAAGATTTCTATACCAATGTTGCTCACACTCAGCATCACTGGGATTTCTTTTTGTGGAGGTAAGATGAGTCCTTGGGAGCCGATGTGGCTCAGTGGTTGAGCACCGACTTCCCCCATACAAGGTCCTGGGTTCAATCCCCATCCCCCAGTACCTCAAAAAGAAAAGAAAGATGAGTCCTTTTCTAAGGCTTGAAGAGAAAGAAAATAAAAAACTAGAATATGTTTTGTAAAAGCTGTTCACAAATCCCTTCTAATTTGCTGCCTAGGGCAGTATAAATTTAGGAAAGAGAAAATGAAGGAAAGTGAAGGGATGAGGATTAGAGGGAGAAGAAAGAAAGGGATGTTTTAGAGCTGTTTGAGTCTTATCTGAATTAAGGGCATGAAATAAAGTTGTCAGGGAGCCAGAGTGCTTTTTCCCTCATTCTCTTATCACTTCCTCCTTAGACACTTTAGATAACTGAATTTTTATTCCTGAAACATATCTTTTCTTCTTGAAAATAAGAAAAATGGAGAGAACCGCAAAGAATTTAGCAAATCAAAAGTCAGCCTTACAGAAATCCTGTCTACTTAGCAGATTTAAAATTCTGTTACATATTTTAACTATGGAAAAAAAGAGATATGCTCGCTGGACAGATAAGTTTAGTTAAAACAAGATTCTCTGATGGGTTGCCTTCCTGCATACTAGTAATTCTCTGCAGATAAGAGATCTCCATATGAAGGTGCTTAGCATTGCTACAGTTCCAGCTACTCCTTGTTTTCTGTAGGAGCAGAAGCAACTAAATTAATATCACACTTTCTGATACATGTGTTTTTATGGCATAGGTTCCCATACCAATACAAGGAATATATATTTGGCTCAAGGACTTAGCATGAAATTCTACCTAAACTTCTAATTCTGATTATCTATTTTTCCTTAGTTCTTTCTATAATTTTTATCTTGGTGCAACTGTTGCTTTCAAAGGAACAAGTCCCGCCATTACCACACACACATACACAATTATTTAATCTGGCAGACATTTTACAATTTCTGTTATTATCTGTGTTCAGAAACATACAAGAAAGTTGACCTTGCAGTAGAAAAGAATATCCAAAGCATATATTGTCAAACAGGCTGAGTTTTTTTAGAATGTATTCCCTTCTTTGAGGTCACAGCTTTATCTTGTCATTTTAAGTAAGCATATGGCACCTTTTTGCTATCAGTCTTCAAATGCCTTATTTTACCTGTGTGCACTGTTTGTTAAAAGCCTAGTAACCCCACTTGGCCTTTGTTTAACCAGCTGATGTAGGAGGGTTCATTGGGAATCCAGAAGCAGAGCTGCTAGTGCGTTGGTACCAGGCCGGAGCCTACCAACCCTTCTTCCGTGGCCACGCTACCATAAACACCAAACGGCGGGAACCCTGGCTCTTTGGGGAGAAATATACAAGGCTTATCCGAGAAGCCATCAGAGCACGCTACACCCTTCTGCCCTATTGGTACTCTCTGTTCTACCATGTGCACGTGGATTCTGAACCTGTCATGAGGTAAAAATGCTTCATCCAATCAGGTGCCTCAGCACCCAGTCTATAATGGAGGGGTGACTGGGGAAGACTGATTACTAAGTGAGTCCAAGAGAAAAAGCAAAGAATAGTTTGTCAGTTTATTGAGCACCAACAGTAAGCAGGTTGCTGGCTGTGGAAGATAAAAACTAGGCCCCTGCTACTTGTGATTAAAGTGTTAATATTTGATAGGAAATAGTAATAGAGATATTTCAAAGAGAAAGGAAGTGACTCTAACTGAATTCATTCAGTATTTTACTTAGCAGCATACTCTTGAAGAATATCTTATTCTGCCAGTCTTGGACTTTATCATACCCTTAAGGCTAAACCATTCCACGTTTGAGGTGAACGTTTGCCTGGTATGTAAATTATATTCTGATTCTATTTTGAAGTCAAGATATGAAAATCTCTTAAGTTAGAGACCCATACACAAAGAGATGCTCATAATTCACTAAACCTTCTGGATCAGGTGGTTCCTAAACCTGGCTCAGATCAGAATCATCTGGGAAGATTTTTAAAAATAGAAGTTCCAAGGCTCCCTCCAAACCTACTAAGAGTCCCCTTGAGTAGGTCCCAGGTACTTCTTAAAAGTTTCCTGGTAATTCTAGACATTATCCAGGTTTAGAGAGCACTCCTTTGTTACCATTCAGAAGGAAAGGAATATATTATTGCAAAGACTAGTGAATAAACTAAAAATAAGTTTCTTTTACTAGAAAGTATCTTCTCCTCACAAATTTGAAAAAAATGATTACAACCATTAAGTTGATATCCAGATACATTGCTAATGAAACTGTTGTTTCTATAATACCTCCTAGATAGTTGTGTATGGCAATAACAACAATCAAAATAGTGTGCACAGCAGTTTCTTTTTTTTTTTTTTTTGCTTACAAAAATGTTATTTATATATACATACATACATATATTTCAAGAGGTGCCCAGATTACCCAAAATACTACATGGAACCCACTGGGATTCCCATGCTGCCCACCTCCCACACCTCCCATCACATCCCACACAAACATCTCCCACAGTGTGGCCCACCACCCTCAATGAACTTACACATCCTGGAGCCTTGCCACCAACCATAGACCACAGTTCACACTGTAGACCACACTCTCTCCCACTCAGTTCTGAGTGGTGTGTGCTGATTTAAAATGGCCTACATCCATTGCCACAACAGTACTCAGGACAACCTCCAACTCCCAAAGAAGCCCCTGTATTTCAACTGCTCATCCCCTCCCTACCCAAAAACTGTCAAGTGGCCACTGGCTCCAGCTCATTGTTATAATTTCTTGCATTGCTAGAATCACCATATGTGAGCAAGAGAATACCATCAAGTCCACTCTAGTCCATAGTTCTTCCCCCAATCCAGAGGCGACTGGGATGGTGATGTCCACTCCAACTCCAAGTGAGAGAGGGCTTATATCCCATGGATATGGTGGGTGGGATGATCCTGCCTGCAGATGCAGGCCCTCTCCATTCCCTGGGATGGCCATTTCCCATCGTTGTCTCCTCACCAGGTGACTTGGATGAGTCCATTGAGCTGTAGGGTAGGAGTTGCAGCTCCACCTACATTTCATGCACACCTGGCACATAGGTAGACGGGAGGCTCCAGTCTCTGGAAGTATACCTAAGAAACTCCAGCATCACATGTAGGTTTGAATAGAAGGGACTGGTGAACCATGTGCAGGGAGGACTTATTTGAGTCTAATTCTGTCACTCTCAGGAGCACAGATTCCAAAATAGAACCCACTGATAAGGCATCAGTCTCTGGGGCTATCCCCCCTTATATAGGACCAGGGTGTCTCCAGAGCTCTCAGGAACCCCACTGAGTGGGGTGATAGGCACTTAGATGTTCTATGAGCTCCTACTAAGGTGTGCGTAAGAGTTACCTCTGGGATGACCTCCCGACTCTCTTTGAAGTCTCTTAGCCCCTTGAACTCATTTGTCCAGACACATTTGAATTTTCAGAGGATGTGGTCGTCTTACCCTTTTTTTCCCCTATATAAATGTAGATTACTTCTTTTCCCTCTTTGAAATTTTTTGTAAAGCTCGTTTTTTTTTTAACTAGATTTCATTTATAAGAAAAGTGTTAAGGATTTCTGTTCTTTTGAGACACCGTTTTTAATGCTAACTTTTATGTTGTAATTATTGCCTGTACCCTTCTGGACTGAAAAGGTTCTGATATGTTTCTCTATCATTCTTTGGAACTATGCTTATATTCTTTCTCACAAGAAAAGCAGAGTTTAAAAATAATCTGTGTGTGAAAGTCTGTTAAGTTTCCAACATACGCTTGTGTTTTGGGGGTTACAAAGTGTGTGGGTATATGATTATGAATGTTTATTTTTAGCAAAGTCAAATATTCTCTATACATTCCTATTTTAAAGAGTCAATGTGGCATTCCAGTTGTATCTTTGAAGAAAAAAAAATTTTTGATCATTTGGATGGAAGGAAAAACTCTGTGGATTTTAGAAGTGAGGGTAAAATCAGGAATTTAATTTTAAATACCATTTAGAGATTGTACTAAAATCCCCATAGAATGATGTCTCTAGTGTTACCATATACAGTTTTAACATTCTGTAAGTTTTGGGGTAGGAAAGTAGAGTAAAACATTTTCTATTAGTTTCCACAGTTTAAAAATACTCTCTAGGGAGGCGGCTGTGGCTCAATCAGTTGGGCTCCCGTTTGCCATATGGGAGGCCCTGGGTTCGGTTCCCGGGGCCTCCTGGTGGGGGCGGGCCCGCCCGCGCGGCGTGGTTGGCTGGCCTGGCGAGCGCAAGCAGCAAGGGGGGATGAATGAATAAATAAATAAAATCTTTAAAAAAAAAAAATACTCTCTATACTGTAGCCAAAAAGATTTTCTGATCAGAAAGTTGTTATTTATTTATTTATTTTTTTAATTGGGAGGTCCCGGGAATCGAACCCAGGTCCCTCCATATGGGAGACGGACGCCCAACTATTTGAGCCACATCCGTCCCCCTTCAGTTAATTTGAATTACTCTTATAGTGTAGATGTGTTCTAGTTTTGTTATAGTCTTCAGATTCCTCTATGCTGTCCATTGTGGATAGATTTATACTTATATATTTTTAACTTATTTTTGCGTTGCTGTGAGATATTGCTTGTTTTGTGTTACAAGTTAGCATTCACTTTGAATGAGCTGTGAATCAGCCAAAAGGGGTGCTGATGCAAAGTACCAAACTCTGTTGGCTTTTATAAAGGGTATTTATTTGGGGTAGAAGCCTATAGTCACAAGGCCCTAAGGAGTCCAACTCAAGGTACTGTAAGAGGTACTTCCTCACCCAAAGTCTGTTGCCACGTGTTGACGCAAGATGGCAGGTGACATCTGTGAGGATTCAGCCTGCCTTCTTCTCTTAAGGCTCCATGGTCCCAGCTTCTTCTGATCTCAGCTGTAGGCTGGCATAAGGCTCGTCTCTCTCCCCAGGGCTTGTTTCTTTCTGGGCTCAGCTGCTCTGTTCTCTTCACAAGGTCACCTGTAAACTGTTAGGCTCATCTCTTTTCCTGGAGCTTCTGCTGTGTCAGTGAGCTCTCTCTTTTCCTTTGTGTTCTTCTCTGTTTGTCTACTTACCTGTGAGAGCCTGTTTTATCAGCCCACCAAGGAGATAGGCACTCAACACTGAGTCACAGTCTAATGAAGTGGTTGAATCAAAGCCCTAATCTTAACATAATTTAATCAGACATCTCAGCTAAATCTAATACAATCAAAGGGTTCTCACACCCAGAAGAATAGACCAGTTTACAAACATAATCTATATTTCTTTTTGGAATTCATAAATCATATCAAACTGCTACAAGCTGTCATAAATTTAATTACTTGAGAGAAGAAAATGGAATATCCCTGGTAAACTGGAGAAAGTTGAGGATTATTCTTCTTTAAATATAAAAATAGATATATATTTATTTAATATATATTTATATATTGAGATGTAAGTATTTAAATGTAAAGTACAATGGAAAACTCAGTGAAAATAATATTAATATATTTATGTTCCTGGGGGATTAGAATATATTGATACTCAGGGTGATTAGGTGATGATATTTTCATGAACCTGATTAGAGTTCATTAAAATGATATTAATAATGCAATTAAAATATAGACTAAAGACTGTATTATATCCAGAGCACCTGAGGTTGCAAAGTCCAGAAAAGGTGAAAACTTAAAACTTTTCTCTGAGGTGTTTTCCAGCATTCTTACAAAGTGAGGAACAGTTTCTTTTAACTTCCTGGGCATTGTTTGAGTGTTTGTATTTTATCACCCTAGTCAATAGCGAGCCTATACTTAGCATGGTGCCTGGAATTTAGTAGTTGCTCAATAAGTAATTGTTGAATGAACACTCTGGTAACTGAAGCCAAACTCTAGAAAGTGAAATACTCAGTCTTGAGGGACTCTTCTGATTAATTGATATGAATTCTGCCTATGTCTCATTAGGTGTATATAAGAGGGAGATATAGCAGAGTGGTGTGTGTGTGCATGTGTGTGCATCTTGCCAAAGGTGGCATGGTTTTCTGTTTTGATTTTTTTTTATAGATTGGCATAGGAAGTGCAAAAATGCCACTCATATATATAAACTCAAGACACATGATAACAGGGTTAAGCCAATTTGGATTATTGAATGGATATTGCTGTCCTGTGGCCGTGGTGTTCGGATGTGTCTCATGAATGACTGCATGGACAGCTGAACCCGTCAAGGGATTTCAGGAAACTAAAAAGCATTTAAATTATTGATCAGCTGACAGTCCCTGATATTGTTCCAAGGCTATAATTTCTTAAGCTGTCCAAGGAAGAGATTTTCCAATAAGTGTGTAAAAATAAAGGGGGAAAAAGTCTGTCCAATTTTCCTCATTATCTGAGAATCTGATTTGGCTTCTCTCTGAATTGTAGCATTTTCTGAAACTTGAGAAAAACCATTTGCTTTGCACACCTGTTAACTTCCTACAACTGAAATGCTTTCCATTCCCTTTAAAATAAGCCTTGCTGAAGCAGTATGCAGACCACATGAACCACCCAGTCCAAAAAAGTTTGCTGAGACTACTCCTATCATTTGCCCTGGGGTCCAGAATCTTCAGATTCCAGGCAGAGCACCAGTTGTTCCGTTTTAATTACTGGATTGGGATTGGCTATGCCGCCAACTCTTTTCTCCACCTCTTAACTTTCACTGGGAGAAAGCTCTTGAGCCAGAGATTAAATGTAAGCACTGTCACCAGGCTCTCTGAGTGCAGCTGGCACCATGGGTGTGCTCCAGAGCAATTTCTGTTTGCTCTGAGCCCCTGCCCTGCCTCCCCTTTCACCATGTTTCCTCTGGTAAGATTTTAAGTACAGCAATTCAAGAAGATTTCTCCTCCTAAACATTATTCTGAAGTGTATTGCCTCTTGATTGCTGGAAAAGAACCTTAAATTTATTACAAAAAGTAATTTATGAACAAATGTATTGAAAGTGATGAAAGGAGTATTAAAGTTGATTAGCACTAATTTTTCACTGTGCCAAAGTGTGCAGCGTCTTTCAGAGGAAACTGTTACAGATCTGGTGAGTGTGCCATGCTGGTGGGGAGAATTGAATGTCCCTCATCTCCCTCTTTCCCTAGGGACAGTAGTCATGAGTGCCGAGTGTGCGGGGTCACAGAAGTGGGTCTCTCTGCCTATGCAAAGCACATTTCTGGCCAATTGCACAAAGATAATGTGGATGCCCAGGAAAGAGAAGATGATGGAAAGGGAGAGGAAGAGGAAGAAGATTATTTTGACAAGGAACTCATTCAGTTAATAAAACAAAGGAAGGAACAAAGTCGGTAAGTAATGATTTTGATTTTTTTTTTTTTTTTTTTTTTTTAAGATTTTATTTATTTATTCATTTATCCCCCCCTTGCTGCTTGTGCTCGCTGGGCCAGCTAACCACGCCGTGGTAAACGGGAGCCCTACTGATTGAGCCACAGCCGCTTCCCATTGATTTTTTTTAAACCAACTTCAACAACATAAGAGAATATGTTTTACATTTCCGTAGTTTTCACCTTATAGATTTCAAGCTTATCTTAGTTATAAAGTTTAGTTTGAGGTTGCTGTCTCATGCACAGAAGAACAATGGAATGCTTTCTTGAACTACTGTACTATCTGCTTAAAAAACAACAAATTCAGTATTGTCCTTACATAAGTTAGCTATAGCTACATATCTGAGAATTGTACTACATTGGTAATTAGCTATGGTTAAGAACTGTTTTATTGGTTTATAACAGTATCCAAATTTTCTAATGAAAAGTAATAATGTATAAGCTTCATTTGAATAAATTATATTGTATTTCTTATTGCCAAAATAGCATCTTTTCCTTTAGGAAAAAAATTTTTGCCTGATGTGAATTTCTGCCAAATTAAATTTATCCCTTTATTAGCATCTTTGAATCCCTAGTGAATACCATACTATGCTTGGTTCCCTAAGTGCTACAGTAAATATTTATTGAATAAATTTATATTTGAAATTTGATAGTGTCAAGATAATTTGAGCAATGTAAGTTTTCCAGCTTGTAATACATAATTTCATATCTATGTCTATACATTTGGTTATTATATTAGGTTTTTGTGGTTTTACATGACTGGTTTATAGTCTAAAGAGTTTAATTGGTGAGGCAGAGATTTTCAGGTAAGAGTAAAGGAGAGATAGAACCAGTTATGAAGTGGGGTAATTTTTTAAGTGCTAGGACATGTTGAGAAAAATTTCAAATTCTAAAATAAAATTTTAAAGTTCTTTCTTGAATACTAGGTTATATCTTGCCTGTACCTCCTTTTTAGTTAAAAGTTCAAATATAGGGTTGGATGTGGCTCAACTGGTTGGGCGTCCGTCTCCCATATGGAGGGACCCAGGTTCGATCCCCGGGACCTCCCGGTAAAAAAAAAAAAAAAAAAAGAGAGAAAAAAAGTTCAAATATAAAAAGGAAGTATTTTTTATTCCTTCCTTAAAGGAGATTTTCTTACATGGTCCTAACGGTCAGTTGTTTAGTCCTTCCGATGACATTTCTACTATCGATATAACTAGTTTAACCCTTTCTCTTGTTTTAGGAACTTGGAGCCTCTAGGAGACTAACTTCTATTTTTGTTTGCTTGTGCCATTATTAGCTTATCTGTGTAAATAATTAAACATTAAGAGGGTAAAAGAACTTCTTAGTAAAGTAGACATCCTTATAGTTAATATTCTTTGTGTCTTGTGATATGCCTTCTTATTGGACCTGCTTATAAAGTTATTTACTTATTTCTTCATGAGGTTTTTAACTATTCTCTCTGAATTGTAGGTCTAGCTGAATGCTATTGTCCCTTCATTCTAGCCACTTCATGATGATCTAGGAATTTTACCTTGTGACTGATTTATTGCCTAATTCTCCTCACATTTCTGTATTGCATTAGTATAACCAAGGTAGCAGTCCTCTTGGATTTCAAAAGTTGCATATTGCTTAGAAGCAAAAAATAAAAGCAATTTGATTAATAGTGGTACAAAAATCCTGCTAGTGTATGTAATAACACTTAACACTTGGGAATTAAGGGTCTTCTGTTTAGAAGTGGTTGTAATTTAAATATAAATAGATGTTTGAACTTTTGGGTAAATTAACTTTTAATTCCATCTTGTGAAAAAGGAAGAAATTCACTGTGTGTCTAAAATCTTATATAGATATTAGAAGCTTTTATTTATTTATTTATTATTATTATTTTTTAAAGATTTTATTTTTTTATTTATTCATTTATCCCCCCCCTGCTGCCTGCGCTCGCTGGGTCAGCCAACCACGCTGCGCAGGCAGGCCCGCCCTCACCAGGAGGCCCCGGGAACCAAACCCAGGGCCTCCCACGTGGCAAACGGGAGCCCCACTGATTGAGCCACAGCCGCCTCCCTAGAAGCTTTTAAAAGCCAATTAAATTCACTACTGAGTTTATGATTTAAGTCATTCAGAAAAAGGGACTCAACAAAAGAAACTATGTTTTGAGATTTTCATTCTATTGAGACCTAGTGGTTAAGAATGCAGACTCTAGATTGAGCTTGCCATTGTTCAAACTCTGTTCTATTACTTACTGGCTGTCTTACTCTAAGCAAAATCACTTTACCTCTCTATTTTCAGTTTCCTCATCTAAAAAATAGGTATAATAAGAGGACTTGCCTCAGAAAGTGATATGAGGTGATCGATATAAAATGCTTTAACAGTAAATGCCTGAGACTTAATAGGTACTCAGTAAATTTTTGCTCATTGTTTTGAGTACCTGCCATATGCTAAGCTCTGCACTAGGCACAACATAGGCAGTTTGTAGAGGAAAATGATTTTATACCTATTCCTGTGATGTTTACTGAAATTCATTTGTATTTCTTTGGGCTCCTTGTTTAACATGAACAGTGTAAGCAGCTGGAGCTTCTTTCTAAACACCTCTAGCTCATGGAACTCCTTATAGCACTTACTGTGGGTACTACTTATTTGGTATGTGCTATTTTACTCCTGTTTTTTTTTTTTACCGGGAGGTCCTGGGGATCAAACCCAGGTCCCTCCATATGGGAGATGGATGCCCAACCATTTGAGCCAAATCCGTCCCCCTTTTACTCCTGTTTTTGACCTTACTTATTTCCTCAGCTAGGCTCTAAGCCCTTCTGGAACAGGAACATAAAAGTTTTCTTTTCACCAGTAGTAGTTGTTGATTTAAATATAATGGGTGCTTGATAAAATGTTCAGTAATAAAAGTGACTATGCAAAGTAAAATCTTACCATTTAAAATAGGTTAAGAAACTGAGTTTTTCAGAAAAAAATTTACAACTGGAGAAATCACAGGATTAAGGGCAGCTGAACATTAAAATTATATTAACTACAATAATTAACCATAGTTATGAAAAAGCTACATAATGCAAAAATAATAATTGGATAGACAGGGACAGAATCTAAGAACATGCCAACAAAAACAGAAGTAGGAAAGAGAGGATAGTAAAAGTGTGTCAAATTTTTAATATTTTTGGGGTGATAGCATAAACAGGATACTTTGTAATTTCTGATTTAATAGTTGAAAAATATCGGTTTATCATTTAAAGATATGAAAACCTCTATTAGAAATGAAAATACTCTTTTACAAGTTCTAAGTAAGGGGAGGGAGTAGAGGTGAAGTTTGGTGGATTATGCCTTTAAAGGAAGCAGAAAAATTCCTTTAAATCACTAAAGAAAAAACTTTTTTTTTTTCCCAGACAAGATGAAGCTTCCAATAGCAGCCAAGAAAACCCTGATGACCGGCGACCCCAAAGGAGACGAGAAGACCGAATCCCTTATCAAGACAGAGAGAGTTATAGACACCAT